>JAQQAC010008525.1:28417888-28705838 GCA_029783875.1 Phataginus tricuspis
AAAAAAAAAAAAAGAGAAGCTGCCTAAATAATTGCCAGATAAATCTTTCTTCTGGGGCTCTGTGGGGGTCCTCAGGCCAGGCTGCTCCGGGCCTTCTTCAGAGGTGGGGATGGTGTCAGGCCCGTGATGTGTCCACATTCATGCTGCTGGTGTCCAAGGGGCCACTCCACACTCTTGTCTTCCCCACGCTCCCTCAAAAGTTTCTTAAATGATGCCATGATTTTCTGGTATTAAGTAAAAAACTAAAATGGGTAAGTGAGGAGAGACATGAAAAGTAGAAACTAGGAGAAACAGTTATCTATATCTCTTATTTTAAAAAATAAGGTGACTTTAAAAATGCATAAATTTAAAGGGACAAAAAAGAAAGAAAAGTCAGGAAAAGGGACAAAATGTTAGAAAACAAGATAAAGCAAAAAATGTGCAATTGTTCAAGGGGAGCCAGATATTTGGCTCTAAGTTTCATAACAGCCAGTGCGAGCTTAAGTAGTGATGCGGTTTGTAGTGCTCCGGAGATAAAGAATAAGACCAACAAATAGAAATCTACTGCCTTAGCAAAAAGCTTTGAAAGTTAAAGAATAAAGCAGCCAATCTATTCCTCATCGTGAAACCAGCACACTGGGGTCTCACAAGGCAAACGCTGGGTGACCTGTATCTTTAAGCCAAGGCTCACTGGAGTTTGCAAGGGCTTCACCTCAGGGGCCTGCAGAGAAGCCTCAGGCAGCTTGCAGCTCAGTAAAAACACCTCTGGGAGGAGCTCAAACAACTGTGTTCTGAAGAGTACTGAACAGCATGTAAGAAATACCTTCAAGTGACCATAAACCAATACAGCAGAGTCGGCTGACAACCGGGGGACCTACAAACCTGCTGGGTAGTTTATGAAAAATGCAAGAATTAAAACATAGATGTCTTCTTTTTAATTCCAAATAATCCGCACTAGATTAATGCTAAGTCAGACTCTATTCAAGAGACCCTGACGATAGTGACCTTTTATTTAAACAAAGCCAGTTACTTTTTCCTATTTAGTTACTATATTTCCATTCTAGGGCTATATGTTACCAGCATCTTGTTAATTTCTGTAAGCCTGCAAAGCCATCTACACTCGGTATGAGATGACAGAAGCTTATCTAACTCACCTCATCCTTATCACATGTCTTGTTTTAGAAATGTTTCTTTAGTAGACGCTGAAAGTTCTTTAAAGGAAAGTTGAGGTGAACTTTAAGGATAGGTAGGGCAAACTCCGCATAGATGGGTAGAAATATAATATTTAGAAGTATGTAAAAATACAACCATACCAATAATATGACATGATTGTTGGATAGCAATAATATTCAGTAATATGAAAGATGCACAACATCATGATTCACCTGGGAAGTGCAAATCAAAACCCCAAGGGGGGATACCATCGCACACCATTAGGATAGCTACCATCAAAAAAACAAACAAAACAGTAAACAAGTTTGGCATGTTGGAGGTGGAGAAATTGGAATCCTTATACACTGTTGGTGGGAATGTAAATTGTTGCAGTCCCTGTGGAAGACAATATGGATGTTCCTCAGACAATTAAACAGAATTGCCGAGTGACCCAGCAAGTCCAATCCTGGGTAAATATCCAGAAGACTCACAAGCAGGAACATGAACAGATATCCTACTCCATGTTCCTAGCAGCATTATTCACAAGAGTCAAAAACTGGAAGCGGCCCAAGTGTCCATCCACAGACGAAAGATAAAATGTGGTATATACACCCAATGGAACATTATTTAGCCTTAAAACAGAAGGGATTCTGCAATATACTATGACAGGGATGAATCTTGAGGACATACATTATGCTAAGTAAAATAAGCCAGTCACAAAAAGACAAACACTTCCTGATTCTAATTACGTGAGGTCCCTAGAGTAATCAAAACCAGACAGAAATCCAAGGGTGGGTGCCAGGGGCTGTGGGGAGGGGGAACAGGAATTAGCATTTAATGGGTAGAGTTTCAGTTTAGCAAAGTGGCAGGAGCTCTAGAGATGGGTGGTAGTGATGGTCACGCGTCTATGAATTATTACAAATTATTAATCATCTATTGTTAATATTAAATTTAGATTAATACCTCTGAATTGCAGGCTTAAAATGGTTGAGTTGTTCCATAAGTATTTTGCCACAATAAAAAAAACTTTGAAAAAAAAAACCACATAGCCATAGCTGAAACCCTATGCTATTCACTATCTCAAGCTTTAACCTCTCCAGAAAGTGTCGTGGTGGGAAGAAGCCTGCCCTCCCAGACCGCGTTATTCTCTGTCCCAGGACGCATATGCCCCTCACTCTGACACAATCTCCTTTCTACTTGAACTTCTCACCTGCCCGTGGGTATGCTTTCCTCCCCAGCTCGCTGGGGGCTCTAGAGAACACTTTCAACTACATTTGCGCTTGTTTGCAGTGCCCAGGAGGTGCAAAAGCCCAGTGAAATTTCACATTGAGGGGATGAAGGCCTCGGGGAGGCAGGATCAGAGGCCAGTGGGGAACAAGAGCAAATAGTCTGAGACTGAAAGGCAGTGGCAGGCTGCCTGTAGGGTCACACATTTTGGCTTCATATTTTTCTTAACATTATGTTTGTGCCAGAGATCATGGCATCAAAGACTCAGTGAGAAATCAGTTCACACCAGGACTCCAATTCATGAAAAAGAAGAATGTTTTTCTTAAGCATCTTTTCTGGGCCTTCGGTACCATGAATAAAGACATTTCAAAGAGGAGCCCCCTTCTGCTCTGGCCGTAGAAGTGTTGGCCAGACATCAGTGAGGCTTGTCTGCACAGCCCGAGTCCTCGGGAGGGCCTTCGCAGGGGGCTTTTGGGGGGACTTTAAAGGGGCATCCAATGCTGAGTCAGGAGTAGGTGGATTTAAATGACTTCCAGGTTTTATTAACTTGGACGTGTGCACTTGCCATGTGACCCAGCAAGCAGGGTGGGCTCCGTGTGCCGCACGCAGGTCTGGCAGCCACACTTGTTCCTGCTCACAAGTAACCGAGGGGATATTGGTGGGCCGGGGAGGAATCTGCTATGAAAACCTAAAGTCCACAGTCCGAGGTCGCCTGGCAAGTGGCTTTGTTTCATCCATGCTACACTGTCCCAGTGGTAAAGGACGGTGACCTATGTCACCTTCCAGACCACACTCGGAAGACAGAGCATCAGGACAGGTTTCCCGGAAACGGGATGAAAGAGGACCGTTGCCTCGTTTCTTTCTCAAGTTGACATGTTCCTTAAGGACCTTCAGACAAAGCCCGCTGAGTCCCGGGGGACAAGCACCCACTGCATTCTGCAGAGGAAACGTCCTCTGTGTGTCTCCATTTCTTCTGTGCAAAGCCTTCCTCCACACATCCCTCGCCTGCTCCTTGCCTACCAACCCCAGTTCTCACTCAGCCCTGCATCGGCGATTGCTTGACATATTGCCTTAGCTTCCCTGCTGCTTTTCCTCTCGCCAGTACACCCATAGCACATGCACACACACGCTCACGCAGCACATGCACACGTAAACATACACATACACATTGTCCTGCTGCTTACACGGGCCAGACTGACTGCAGGCACCACAGACTGGGTGATTTAAACCACAGACGTTTATTTCCTCGCATTTCTGGGGACTGGAACTCCCAGATCAAGGAGCCGGCAGGGTTGGTTCTTGGTGACGGCCCCCTCTCGCTGTGTGCCCACACGGCCTTTGCTTGGTCCATGCGAGCAGTGTTCCTGTCTCTTCTTACAAGGACACAAATCCCATCATGGGGCCCCACCCTCATGACTTCATCTAAACCTACTCACCTCCCAAAGGCCCCCACCTCCTAATACCATCACACGGGAGTAGGGCTTCCACATGGGAATCTTGGAGGGACACGTTCAGTCCGTAACACATGTGCACATGCACGTTTATCCTGCACCCCAAATGCAGCCTGCCTATGTTGGCAAGATTCGTTTTCCATAGCAAGATACAAACCCCAAGTTACCTGAAATTTGGGGCCCTGACCTACCTCCTGGGCCACATCAGTCCTACCTTCCCTTCTCCAGCCGCCTGGGTCTCTTGCCACACCTTCCCCCCCCCCAGCCGAGCTCCCTCCTTGGCCTCTTTTCTGCTCTTTGCCCAACCCAGATCCAGAGGCACAAAAAGTTCTCCAACCTGAGGACAAAGATGAGTTTCTCCTCTCCTCGTGGGCTACATCAGTGGCAACATGCGACATGCAACGAGTGCACTCACGCCCACCCCAGAGGTTCTGGGTGGGGGTGTGTTCTGGGCTGGCTCCGAGGCTCAAAGCGCCCTGCAAACCTGCTTGGGTCAGGCTGTAGGCCCACCCCCAGACCCCCACACACGCGCCCGCTGGGCAGGACTGCCTGGTGCGGCATTTGGATTAGAGCTGACGTTTTAGGAGTGCAGCCGGAGCTCAGGGACTAGAGTGTAAGTGTGACAGGTCATTCTCCAGAATGCTGCGTGCCCCTAAATGATAAGCCAGGAAAGGGGGTCTCCCTGTTCAGCCCGCCGTGGGGTGGCTCTGCATCATACTGCCTTCCCTCCCTCAGGCCCTGGGACACCACATCAACTGTCCTGTCCAAGGGCTGGGAGGCCTCCCGCTGGGGCCAGCTGCTGCTGGAGGCTGCCCCGTCAGCCCTCTGGCTCTTAGAAGCCCTGCTCCAGTCTGGGCCCCACCTGCTGCTTCAGATGTATGTTTTCCTCACTTCAGAATTCACAGATGTTATGCCAGGTGAGAAACTTCCACCACCCAGCACAGACTGTCTAGCTTCTCCAGGCAGACAGAAAAGAATGCCTTTTTAGCAACCCTCCCCAGCCTAAGACTTGCCCAGCTTGGGAGAATTAGGGCAGCCTAAGCTTACTAGTGCAGGATGATGGTGAGCTGGCTTTTGTTCAGAATAATAAGTTCAAGGGGAGTGAGGGGAGCGGCCTCCTTCATGGGGTCAGTCCATAAGGTAGAGATTGTGGCAGTCAAATTACCTTGGCAAAGCCTTGGGAAGGGACTGCATGCTGCTTCCTAGTAAGGTCAGTGTGTGTTTCCCCTGTATCCTTAGTCACTAGACTGGCTCAGGGCAGCCGGAGGGACCCAAGAGCTGTGTGGACACAGAACACCCAGGCCACATGGGCAGGTCCAGCTGTCTAGGGCATGGGCCCCCCTGTCTGCCCGTCTCTCTCTCTCTCTCGTTCTCTCTCGGTCGCTCCTTGCTTCCCTCCCCGCCCCCTCTTCCGCATGTCCACATTTGTACGTGCTTACATTGAATACCTGGACCTCGCGACTGCGCTGGCCTTCCCGCCATCTTTACCAAAGGGCCTGGGCAGCTGGATGCTCTGGTTCTATTTCTTTGACTAAAGTGCCTTTGGGCGGTTCCTCGGAAGTACATTTGGGATGGAACGGCACGTCAGAGCCCTCGCACCTGCTTCCTACAGACAGAGCCCAGACCGGTCGGCTGAGAGGAGCACGCCCTGTGTCACTCCCGCGTATCTTCTGTGTGCAGAGCCACGCGTGTTTGCCCCAGACTTGTTACGCCGGGTGCCTGCTGAGGCAAGGCCCTCTCCAAGCCGGGCTGACCGAGAGGTTAGGCGCACCACAGACACTGTCGTCTGCCTCCCTTCCAGGGCTGAGCGCCCTCTGCGCCTGGTTGGCGTTGCCCTGGGCCCTGGTGTGTCACTCCCGGTCCACAGGCTTCGTGGAGCCCAGTCACCTCCGCACGCCATGGGCTGCCCTCTTCTGCCAGCAGCTCTGAAGGATGAGCGTGTGGGGGGCTCGCGTCCCGAGTCCAGTTCTGTTCCTCAAAGTGTATGGTGTCTGGGTTTTAGTCGTTGGAGGTAAGCTGAATTGCCACTGCAGAACTTAGTGCCTTAAAACAACCATTTATAACCATCAGCTTCAGTTCTGGGGGGCTGACTGGGGTCCTGCGGGTTCTTGGGGGGCCTCACGCCCATGCGGCCGGATAGCAGGGGTCTGCACTCACAGGGAGGTTCCCCGCCATGGTCTTTCTGTGAGAAAGGAGCCTGGACGGAGGGCGTGGCAGCTGAGAAGCCAGGAGGAAGGAAGTGGGAGCTGCCAGCCTCTTAGAGCCGGCTCGGTGCTGGGTCAGAGCAGTTGCGGGCAGCCCAGACCCGAGAGCAGGAGGCATGACGCCGGCCCGTGAGTGTGCAGGGAGGGCCGTGCACGGTGGCCCTCCTTGGCGATTCACTGTCGGCCCAGCCGGCTCCAGGCACAGCTTGGCTAGCGGTGCAGCGGCTCGGGAGACTGCCTGTATCAAGAGCTGAAATCTTTCCTGCAGAGCCAGGAGGGAGGCACAGGGTCCCGCCTTCCCTGACCCAGCGCACAAACACACCGTCCCTGCTACAGCATTGCTCAGCCTCTGAAAGCCCCCACTCCATTTGAAGGCTGAATGGTGGGTGCATTCTCCGTTTAAAACAGGACATCTCTGTGAACCCACACTGTCCGTCTCCCCTTGCCTAGGCAAACCTGGGCATGAACCATGACGGCGGAGTCCGCCTGATGCCCTGGAGGGGCCTGTGCGTCCCTGCCACGCGGAGGGGTCCTTCCGGGCATCTGAGAACACACTGCAGGACGGTGTGTTCTGAGATTATTGTTATTGCAATAATTTGTTGTAATAGAATCCTTACTGTTATTATTATTTCTCCATTCAAATACTGATAAATATTTAGATTGAGCCTGGAGCAACCACACATACATTTATAGGTAGAAAGGAAACATTTTGAAAAGATATTGCACTTCTGAAAAGAGACACTAGCTTTTTTTACTCATTAAAAAAAAAAATCAGCTCGAACTCCAGTATGTTATTCCAACAGTGTGGAAATGAAAAGATGCTCAGCTGCCTGCAGCACCTCTCCTTTGACTGGGAAGGTTTTCAGCTCTTAAACAGTGGCTGGAAGTGAGCTGGTCTCAGTTTCATAACTGCCTCCTTCCACCCTTTCTGGAACTAAAGGGCCTAAGTCCTAATATTTGGGAAGTGCTGTGGAAGCCGGATGTTTTTTCATCCCCAAATCAGATCAGCTCCCCTTTATGGGGACCAAGTGAGATAGTGTGTGCTAAGGGAAAGTGCATCGGATTTCTGTGCCCTCGAGTCTCTCTGGATTCTGAGCTTGCTTCCTGGATGCCAAGTCAGCAGCGGTCAGAGGGAGGGTTCGAGGCCTGGCTTCCATCTTGCCCCCTGCGGCCGCCCTGTGTGGACTCTGACCTCCGTGGCCTGCCTCTCTCCAGGTGCCCGCTGGCTGGTGATGACATTCGGGCTCGGGGCACAGCAGAGTGATGTCGTGGACAGTACCTGCCGCTGGCGGCTGTTCAACCTGCTCGTGGGGGCCGTGTACATCCTCTGCTACCCCAACTTCTGGGACAGGCCTTCCAGAAACAGGATGGCCGCATTCTATGTGGCAAGTGGCGATGATGGCTTTCGTCAACCCTAACTTTTACTGTCCATATGGAGTGGATGTCTGGGTGAGGGTTTGGCTGTGGGCGGTTTGAGGTGTGGTTCAGAGGGAGGACAGGCTGTGGTCTGCAGGTGTCTGGGTCACCCGGCCACAGCGTGTGGGAGAGATGCAGGCACTGCAGACAGAAGAAGCAGCGGGACCCAACCAGCAGGTAGTAGGATCAGAACTATGCAAGTGTCAGTACGGAGGGCAGGACAAGGGCCAAGGATTTGAGACATATTAAGAACCGGACTCCACAGGACCAGACAACTGATGAGATGGGGTTGATTTAAACAGCAGGAGGATGACAGCCCGTGTTCTGCAGACCAGACTGCTGGGCAGTGCCAGTCATACTGATCTCTGCCAGCTGAGCCTGTGAAACACCAGCACCCAGAGCACAGGGCATGTGGCGAGTGGGTGTGCCTGGAATGCATGAGCAGCGCCTAATGACGTTTTAAAGTCTCTCCTTTTTTGACTTTCCTAGAATTAAAATGATGCCAATCAAAGGCGATGGCAAAGCTTTCAAAGGCTTTTAGCATAACTGTATAACGATTTCGTTTTCCTAAAGTGTCTCATACAAAGTATTTAAATATAACATCTTTGGAGTATGGGCCATTTGTTCAGTTATTTTTAAATATATATTTTTATTTAAAAATTGGAAATGAAAGTTTATAAGCCATGAGCCTTCCGTGAGAGCGGCCACCGGTTTGCAGGATGGCATAGCCTTCAGCCAGCAAACACGCTTCCCCGTGATGTTACCTGGTGGCTCCAGACCAAATTTACCTTTAAAGAGGCAAATACATGGGGGAAAATGTGAAGTTGTGAAAGCTTGTGATTCCTGCTTACTGGAGCTTGGTGGCACTGTGGGCTATGCTGATACCGCACCGTGCTAGAAAACTAATAGGTGCACACAGGGACACAAGACTGATGAGCGTCAAGGAGGAGGCTCCTCTCAGCCCGCCAGCTCACTGAAGGGAGCCGCCATGGCCCCGCTGTGCCCTCACTCCCTGTGCATTTAGGATCGCGCAGGTGTTAGTGAGCTGCAGGGAGAGCAGGGACATTGCCCCTTTGACAGAGAAGCTCTCCTGGACCCTGAGCCTGCCTCTGGGAGGGCCACCAGCCAGGACAGAGCCTCCAGCACCCAAGGTAGCCGCTGTAGACACCCAGCAGGGGGCGTCCCCGGGGCCAGGTGGCTGAGCTGTGTGCTGACTCCCCCCTTGCGCTCTCACAGATCATGCTGCTGGAAAACACCATGCTTTCGCTGCTGGCCACGGACTTTCTGCAGGGGGCATCGTGGACCAGCTTGTGGAGTGGATTTCTGATTGGTAAGACCCAGTGTGGCCTCCTGAGTTCCTCCCTCCCCACAACTTGCTTCTTTGCCATAAACTAACTCCAAAAGTAGGAAACCGCCCCGTCGGAGCCCGAGGAATGGAGCTCCCCGCACGGTGGGTCGCAAAGCTGTCCCCACGTGGACCTGAGGAACCGAGTGGCGCTCGGTGTGCAGGCAGAGGGGGGCTGTCCTCTTCTGTGGGCAGGGGCCCTTCCTGACCCCACGCCACGTGCTGTAAGCGGCCAGAATATCTGTGTCAGGTGCAGTCAGGCCACCGGCCCTTCTCCCCTCCTCCCGTGCCTGCCTGCACCCCTGCCTCCAAGTGGCCCCGGAGGAGCCTCAGCGGGAGAGGATGCGGGAGTTATTCCGTCACACAGGCCCTAAAGGAGGCAGCTCTGGCCTATGACTCGGGCTCCATGACCAACACTCATGAGCACCTAGTGCCCAGCGCCTGGGGCTGCAGCGAGGAATCCTGCCGACACCATGGCCTCGCATGTGCACGTAGGACTTGCCTGATGGAGCTTAGCTCCCCTTTTGGCCTCGGGTGGTTCCCTGTATCCTGACACCTTGCCAGAACTGGTGAGAATATAGAACACCGTAGGCACATCCACGCACTGAGGAGCTGGCTCCCCTCAGTGGGAATCCTGTTTCCATCCCCAGACTGAGGCCGGCTTTGTCACTCCCTCCTCATCCCCCAAAGACACACTGGGGGTGGGGGTCCCACCTGAGGGTCCCAGCAGCCCCTTCAGGCTGCGACTTCCTTTCCCTCCTATGCTTCCCCTGCGCCTGTTTCGGGTTTCATGCTGTTTATCACGAGCGTCTGAAACCAGGCACTCGGGCCAGTACAACAGGAAGCTGGAAATAACGTGGGAGGTCCCTGGAGCACTCTGTTAAAGAGATTATTGCCATAGTCGACACTTCGGATCAAAATAACTGAAACTGACAACAATGTCCTTCAGATGTTTGTGCACAAAGGAAGCTTTGCCGCTGCCCATGGAAATCCCTTCGTGTGCGGTGTTGACGGGTGTGTGGAACGCAGTCTTGCTTTTGAGACCGTTCCTTCCCTCCCCTCCCCTGCCTTTGGAACCCATCAACCTGCGGGTGGATGGTTGAATTCTGAGTGTCTGATCCACTTATTTCCAAGTAAAATCAACATTTGTACCAGACCTGGCCCACGTGCACGCACACGCACACACCCACACTCAGACTGTCCATTCGGGGCCACCGTCAGGAAGAAGTCATAGAATCAGTAGGATTTAAGCTTTTGTTTTCAGGTTAGAAACATCTGCAGCTGTGGAGGCTGAAGCCCACTTAAATTCCCCCAAATACCCAGTTCTGATGCTTTAACAGGATCCTTGTCTTGGGTCCCAAATTATGTTACTCTACTCAGAACTCCAGACCCTGGGATTCTGCAAACCATGGAGAATGCAGGTCCTCAAAGAACAGGACCTTGTGCTCTTTTTTCTCTCCTTTTTCAGGCAGTCTCCCTGGTGATTTATTACAGCCTGCTCCATCCTAAACACACAGACATCTGGTAGGGCTCCTGAAGGCCGTCCTGTGGCACTGAGCAGGGTGACAAAGCGGAGGGACAGTCTTCTCCCGGGGCCATTGCTGCAGCGGAGGAGACACCGGGGGCCCAAGTGCATGTTCAGAGGCAGGCTATGAGCTAACAAGCCTGGGGAAGGCCCCCAGCCTGCAATGGGCCCCCCAGAGACTGGGCTGGAAAGCCAGATTGCTGGGGAGGACTCTTTCCTCTATCACCACCACTGGTTGTTGGTGAAACTTGCCCTAAAAACAGGAAATGTGTCTAAGATCAAAGCAGCCTTCGCAGAAGACAAGCCTGGCTGCTTCTGTGCCCCTGCGTGGGGGCTGAGCCACCAGCAGAGCTCGCCCTGCCTACCAGCGAGAGGCCCGTCGGCGCCCTGTGAGCCCCTGACCTCGGAGAAAGGCTCTGAGTTTCAACATGCCTCCAGCGCAGAGGCTGACCTGTGGGAAACCTCACGTTATGACTCTTTTGCCGGCAACAGTCCCAACGAAGGCCCTGCCCAGAAGCCGGCAGCTACACAGGAGGGCGGCCTGAAGGGGGGAGCCGGGGCTGCTGCTGGGGCACAGGGCCGGGGAAGGACGGAGCCCCACACTGTGCCTCGGTGCCACTGCTGATGAGGCCTCGTCCTCACAGCAAGAAGGTGGGCCAGTGACCCCCACACGTGCCACTCTGGGAGGAGACTGGGCTGGGGGGCCAGGCCGCCGCAGCTCCCCTGGCCACACAGTCCTTCCGCGACTCGGTGGCCAGCATCGGCCCATCCCAGGCCACGGCCCCAGAGGCAGCTTCCCTGGCAGAGCCCAGGCAGTGAGCCGGAGGCCCACAGAGCAGCCTTGCCTCACATCCACCCCCGAGTGTCCCCCTACCCGCTGAGGGGCTGTGGCTGGAGGGAAAGGCCGAAGGCCGAGGTGAGCTTCTTCCTCTGACCACAGCCAGGAGGCTGAGACCCCAGGCCAGCAAGACAGGCAGGGCGCTGGGGGTAGGAGAGTCCCCTCCCTGACACCCACACTGGGAGCAGCCTGCTCAGGACCTCCCCACACAGCCGAAAAGTGAGATGCCAGATCAGATCACTGCTACGATCCCCTGCGGACACCACAGACCCCAAGCGTGCACCGAAGGCTCCCTAACAGCACTCAGGGAGAAAAGGCGTCCAGTCAAAATCAGCTGCTTCCTTGCACCAACTGTATGATCCTGTTTTATTTTTCTTGCTGTGGCTTCTAGGAAACTCAAAGGTAAAACCCAGGGTTCCATTTCATTCTGGGTTCTTGTTACTTAGCTTTTCCTGACACTCAGCAGTCACTGATCTTTTTAAATTATTCTAGCTGCATTATTTTAGGAAATTGTGGTCAGGTGTTGTAGGCCCTTTGTGGAAGCAGGTGAGAAATGGATGCTTATAATCCTCAACGTACCTGAAAACACCAACGTCACTGTCAGGTTATCTCTTTGGCAGGAAAGTGGCATTTTTCTTTCCACATGCCATCCTCCTTCCTGCAGGCTGGGCAGCCAGTGGTGCTGTGTCAGGACCCTGTTCTCCACTGCTGACCGCACGTCCCCACGGTGCAGGGGCCCAACTGAGAAAGAATCAGTTACGACATGATTAGGTTGTGTTCCCTCTTTAAAAGCAGGTGTATTTGTCAGCTTTGAATTCAGAGAAAAGCATAACAACCTCATGGGCATAAACAGCCAGCATTTATTTTTCCACTGATGGGTCTGTGGGTCACCTAAGGGGCTCTTCCTCCAGCCTCAGGTCAAGGTTACATGTGCTCCATGTCCCAGGGTGGAGGGGTGGTGCACACACCGGCCAGAAATTCCCAGAGGAACAGGCAGAAATGTGGCCATCAGCCACTCTTGACCACTTTCTGTGGCCTCAACAGGTCATGTGGCCACGCCTGCTTTCTGTGGGCCAGTGTGGAACGAAGGTCTACCTCAGCAGGGCGACAGCCTCGATTTCCTCATGTCCTATTCCTCCATCTCACGACCCTGGACTTCATAGCTGTAGGATTTACAGCAGTAGAAGTTCAAGCATCTACTATAAGCTCTGAGTTTAGAAATCCGAAGTTGATTCTGTTCATATCCTAAAGCCTTGGCGTTTGTAACTCCAGAGATAAGTTTAGGATTCATGTCTTGGTGTATCTGTTTCTGTAAGTTTAAAAAAGAGGTTTGATATCCATTTCCCCTCAGCACCCTACGCAGTGGTCAGGTGGCTTCCCTAGACCTGTGGCTCCGGCCCCTCCGCTGGCCGTTTTGCCTTCCGCTTCCATATGCCTTCCTTTCTTTTGCCCCAGTGTTTTTCACAGCACTTGCAAAGGCGGCCAGGGTGACCTTCAAGACAGTCAGAAAACAGGGCCCCTGGAAGCACAGTGTGGGGCCCAAGTGGGGAACCCTGGCTCCCCAAATCAGCCTCCAATTCTTTCCCTTCTGCATCCTTTTCCTCCACAGAGCAGTGACAGGCGTGCAGGGAAGGTGAGAAGTGGGACTTGGCAGCCGCTTCCCAGGAGGGCCTCAGCGCCCATGAAATGCCTCGTTCTGCTCAAGCCAGGGACTAGGTCAGCCTGTGAGACCGTCAGGAGGAGCAGTGGTTGGCTTGGCTTCTCACACTGTGTTCCAAGCGTGATATTTTTACATTCCTTTGAGCTGCTTCCTGATTCCGTTCGCAAGATAAATGCTGACTGCACTTGGGTTTTGTAAGCATCAAGAAAGGATTTTACTTTAAACATCAGTCTTTAAAATAAGTGGTTAGTTTTATGTCCTCCCAAATTTTATCTAATTTCCCATCTAGTTAGGATGACCAGCTGTCGTGGTTTCCCCAGGGCTGGGGGCTGGGGCACAGAGGGTTTCCTAGGATGGAAGGTTTTAGGGCTAAAACCAGATAGTCCCGGGTCAGCTGAGACAGCTGGTCAGCCTAACACCTGTTGACTGTACTGGCCTTTCCTACCTGAATGTATCCGCTGAGTCAGAGGGGAGAGAAAACACTCCCTGCTTAAAAATCTGGGCGACAATACAAGCTTCCTGGAATATGCTCCTCCATCACCAAACCCTTATTCTCCATCCCCATCAATACTGCAAAAATCCATTTGACTAATTAATGCTCCCCTTGCTAATCGTGACTACAAAAGTCAATAGAATCACTGACCTCAAGCTCTACCAATGCCAGGAGAGATCCTGCTGTAAAGTCAAAGCTATAATCCAGATTCTGAGTTAACATCTCTCAGGGAGGAAATCTCCCATGGAAAAATACCATGGAAAAATCCATGACTTTGACGGCACAGATGCATTCATTATGGCAAGACTATAATTACAACACTGCCCGTCAGGGTTTCCATTATAAATGGGGTCTAAATCTTGGTGGAACACAATTCTTTCCAGCTGGAGTAAACCATTGACAGGTTTTCAGCCCATTGGGTATTTCTCTGATTTGTTTACAAATTATCAAGCTGGGGGTCAGGGGAAGGAAAGGGGGAGGGGGGAGATGAGGTTGGGAACTGAATAAACAATATGGATTTGTGTTCTTAGCGTGTCCTTTAACTGAATCTAAGAGAACACAAACCAACGAACCAAGGTCAATTAAGGATGTCACTCAGACCCGAAAATCGTGGATTTAAAGGCAGCACTTTGTCATTAAATTACTTTAAAAGATGGAGCACCCGATAGAGGAGAGATTTGCTTTTTTTCCCCCTTATACCCGAAGTTTGGTCAACCACAGAAGAAATAAGCTTTGGGCGTCCTGTGCCTTTGAGGGAAGGAGCGTGATGGGGAGATTAGAGGGTCCTGTCCTGGCTTTTTTTCTGGTTAACCCTGCCAATCACTTCATCTTTCTGGGCCTCACGGTGCTCTTGTCTAAATCTGGATGCTATTAGCTGGCCTGGCTAGGTTGCAGAATTCTCACGCCTGCCCACCAAGGCCATGGACATGAACTCTCTCACCCAGGCAGCAGGACCCTTGTGTCCATTCTGCCCGACACCTCAGGCTGTTACCCCAGCTGCCCTCTAGGGAGGGTCTGGTCTGAGAGTCAGCCTGTGCAGTCCGAGGGTCCTGTTTTGTGAGACTCCTACACCCTAAAGCAAATGCACAATGGGTCCTGATGGGTGTTTAAGCTTGCTTTTCCTGAAATGTTTTACAGCTATTGCCCCAAAGCCATAAACTTGTCTGGGGGATATCCTGCCATGGTCTTGTGACCTTGTATGGCATGAGAGGCAGAAACCTCATCCGTGAGGAAAGGGGCAGGGGAGCAGAGACCCCTCTCGGGCCTTGTAGGTTCATGGGGTGGAAAAATGACCCTTATGAGTGACCAACAAAAACAGGAATTCTGAAAGCATTGAACTTCCAAGAACAGCAAAGGGAAAAGGGACAGATTCTAGTTGTTGATCATGTGTGTGTTTACTTGTAAAGTGGGTGATAAAGAGAAAGCTATACATTCATATCCAGACCCCACTTCCCACTCTCAAATGTTTCAAGAATTTGGAGGTCAGTATATTTTTTTCCCAGCAGTCTGGAAGTAATGTGACTAATCTGAGTAATGGAGTGAGGTGGACAAAGGTCCCCGTTGAGTTTTGTAAGGTCGTAAAAACTTTTAGTATTTCGAGATTTATCTTCAATAACTGTCAGATGAAACTTAATCTGGCTTAGTTTTGACCTGGATTTGAAATAAGTGGCCCGTTGCCTTCTCTCACCTAATTCATGATGCCATTCAACCATAATTCCAAGATGCAAAGGAATACGGAGGCATGGGAGAGCAGCGTGGCGCTGACATGGAAATGCAGGAGCTGCGCTCCACCTAGTGACTTTGGCCCTGAAGACATGCTGTGGGTGGGCGTCTATTACTCCTGTTTTACTTCAAACGCTAGTGCTACTGCAAGCACATAATCCCCCGCCCCCGGCGGAACAGGACCAGCGCCATCCCTAGGGACTGACTGCAGGCTGTTCCTTGGTACCGCGCGGCAGGCGGCTCTCCCGCACGCAGGGCCACGCGGGCTCAGCAGGGGGCGCTGTTGCCCCTCCAGCGGCCCCTCCTGGCCTGGCCGCAGCCCCGCTCGCCGCCCTGGCCTCCTGCTGATGCTCCACCTCTTACCTGGTTCAGTGTGAACTTGGCTGGCTTAACTTAAATCCGTTCTTCCAGTCATACACACAGACGCCCCGTGCGGGCCGCAGTCCGCGCTCAGGACCAAACCACAGGGCAATACCTGCATTCCCCCGGCAAGGTGAGGTCCTGCCCTGGCGCGAGTCCTGTGCTTCCGGCTTTATTGGGAGGATCACGTGTTCAATGCAGCTGTCCGCTTCCCCTTAAAGGAAAACACCTGTGCCCTCCGGAGTCAGCGTTCATGAAATAGCGAGCAGACAGCTTATTCACGAGGCTCAGGTGCCCTTTCATGGGACCCTGCATTCTATACATTTTGTGTCTCAGGACCGAAGGGAATGGTTTTTATTAGGGGGACCTACGGATCAGGCTCCTGGTACATTGCCATTTTTAAAAAGTCATTTTCTGTGCCTCTTCAGGGACAGTGAATTCCAGGATGTGCCACCAGTTCTCTGGCATCTCCAGCTCCCACGTTCAGCCTAAATTCCATGAATCTAGAAAGTGCTTTTCATTTCTGCGAGGTGTAAAGAATGGTGTTCTCAGGCAGTGGAATATTATTAGTGAGCACTACAGGGAGATGCGCTGCCAGGCCAGGAAGGGCGTGGGGGAGCCTTACACGCACACCACTGAGTGACAGCAGCCAGTGTGAAGAGGCCACGTGCCGTGTGACGCCAGCTCTGTGACATCCTGGAAAAGGCCCAACTATGGGGACAGTAGGTCAGGGGTCGGCAGGGGCACAGGCGGGGCCCAGAGGGTTTCGGGGCAGTGAGACAGCTCTGTGTGACACTGATGGGGGACACACGTCATTACACATCTGTCCGAACCCACAGGATGTGCACCACCGAGTGACCCTGACGTAGACGGTGGGCTCTGGGTATTAACAGTGTGTTCATCGACTGTAACGAATATACCCTCTGGTGGGGATGTGGATAATGGGGAAGCTATGTATGTGCAGAAGTCAGAGGTTATATGGGAAATCCCTCAACCATCCCCTCAATTTTGCTGTGAATCTAAAACTGCTCTTCAAAAAAGCCTATTTTTTAAAACATTTCTTTATTAAGCTCTTTTCTCAGCCATGGACCAAAACCTCTTCTTACATGTCAAAACATTTAGTCAAGTACCTGTATGCCCCAGGCCCTGGAAACCCAGTGCTGGAAACGGGGGGCCAGCTCTTGAGGACCAGAGTCAGGAACAGAAAGTCAAACATGGGCCCTCCTCCATGGGCTTCAGGTGTGCCTTCCCACGAAGCCCGCAGCCCTTACAGGTGCTTCACAGATGTTAGACTGAATCAGTGGCTTTGCTTGAAGAGCACAGATTAAAAACAGTGTCAGTGAACATCATTTTCCCAGTAGTAAGCATGAGGGAGGTGGATAAGCCACAAGCCCATCTTCGTGGCCACGTGCAAAGACGCGTTTGAAATCCCCCAACACTGGCGACAGCCTTGGGCAGCGCGCGCTCCGGGAGGACGTGCCCCGGGAGGACGTGCCCCAGCGTGGGCCAGGATGACAGCACACCTCATTCTGCGCCTGGCAGGGCTCACTGTCAGCCTTCTGCCAGGTGTGTTCAGACTTTCCTAAGGCAAATGTAAAACGCCTACGGTCTGTTTGGGCCAAAGGTGAAGCCAGGGAATACCTCACATAGAACTTTCTTTAGAGAGAAAAAGGGTTACAGTTATTTTTTTTTTCTGGTTCCGAGAGTCCCTGACGTGCTTTTCCTTGTTTTTCTTTGTACTTGGGGACGGCAGAAAGGATACATGGCCTCTCCATAATCTCGGGGCGCTATCCAGTGGACCATGATATATTTACTGAGAAATTTTTAATAAATAAACCACAGCCGTGAACCCATGTGCCCTTATAAACCAGCCAGTTCTCATGGGGAGAGTTCAGGAGTTTTTATGGAGCAATACTATGTTCTCATGAGAATTTTATTAGAAATCAGAGACTTGAAATGCATCAAGCCGGAAATTTATGAGGTTACATGGGAACCATCCTTTCGTTTTGTCATCCTGGGTTAATTTACTTCCTCATATTATGTTGATTTACCCCGTAAATTTCAGTCATGGGCACTATTTTAAATTTCTCAGCGAAATCCAAGCTAGCTAATTGATTTCTTGAACTTTTCAGTTTCTGTTTTTATCCTTAAATTAAGACAGGTTATTATTGATTGTCCATGTAAAAAAGTCCCCAAATTGATGGGGACTTCATTAAGATAGGTAATTATCGATCATACATATTAAAAAGTCCTCAAATTGATGGGAACTTCATATTACTAGTCAGAAATGTGTCTGAGAAGATTTATTTCCAAAAGCCAAGGAATAAACTGAGCTTAGTGGAAAACATTTTTATAACCACATGCAGTTCTTTACCCCCCTAACTTTTCCACCTAACAGTTTCTTCAAAAAACCTTTGTAAATTGTGTTTTGCAAAGTACCCAGTTAAAATTTCACTTGCCAAAAAAAGAAAAAAGAAAATTGTTTACCATCATGTAACTCATCTTGGAAAACAGCCCGAACCCAGAATAGATGTTTGTGCCTGCGAAGTGGAGGGGAAATGTTGTAAACAAGTTTTTCGCCTGGGCCTGGTCCAGTGTTTCACTAATTGTCTGTGTTAATGGTGTGACGGAAGAGGCCAGGCCAGCAGTGGCCTTGGCTGGAGTCGAGAAAGTGAGTGAGTGACACAGGAATTAGTCTCCTACGAACCAGCTGACCCCTTTGCCTGCTATACTGGAGCTTGACTCCTGGGTGAGGTTCCCAAATGAGGCAATTTATCTGAATTGCTACATTTAGTTTTAAAGTTGTTAGGTGTGCTTTCCCAGCCACATCCTTGCATTGGGAGCTGGAGTTCATGAAGCCGCCACCATGGCATGGTTCGTTTAGCCTTTTCTACCTATGCATCACCCCAAATCTCCCAGGTACCCATTTTAGAAAACATGTTTGCAATGAAACAATGCAAGAAGGCACCCTGGCTGCTGGCTTCACGCCCTCTGTACCGGAGACTATCAGCTGCCCTGTCCCAGCTCAGCTGTTTGGTGCACTAATGAAATCTGGTTGTGTCTCCAAGATGCAAATTGAATCGTTAACTGTTGCATCAACTGCTCTTCCCTGAGTGCAGGCCTGTGTGCTGGCTCTGAACTCTTTGTGCGCATATATATATGTTAGCACATTTTCCACTTGAAAGGACTCTGAGGCCGGCCCTGTTCTCCCCACCTCACAGATATGGAGGGTGGCGAAGTGGCCTCTGTGGTCACACATGCGGAGGCGGCTCTGAGCCTGTTGCGCCCCGGTGCTCAGGGCCTCGTGAACCGAGGCAGTGGGGGGAGCAGACAGGAGACACCACTCTCTTCCTAACGCCAGGAATAGGGTCCCCGAGAGCAAGGCCAGTACTCAGATCTCAGGATGGCCCGGAGTGACGCCATCACAGTGTGGGGAAGACGACTCTCAGATGGCGTGTGAGCACGTGGAAAGGTGCTCCACATCCCGTGTCTTCAGGAGGCAAGACACGGCTGCACACCTCCGGGAATGGCCCAAACCCAGACTGACAGCCCCGGATGCTGGAGGACACAGGGCAGCAGGAGCCCCACTCACTGCCGGGGGTGCGGGGTGTGGCCGCCTGGAGGACAAGCCCGCCGTTTCTCACAAAGTAAACCTGCTCCTTCTTACGACCCAGCAACCATGCTCCTCGGCACTTACCCAGAGGAGCTGAAAACTTACGTCGCCAGAGAAATCTGCACGCGGATGTTTACAGCGGCCTCATTCACAAGTGCCAAACTTGGAAGCAACCCAGGTGCCCCTCAGTCGGGGGTGGGTAAATAACTGGGGCCCATCCAGGCGATGGGCTATTACTCAGGGACAAAAAGAAGTCAGCTATCCAGCCATGAAAAGACATGGAGGAACCAAGAATATTTCTAAGCCAGCCCGTAAGGCTACCTGCTGTGTGATTCCAGCTCTGTGATGGTCTGGAAAAGGCACAGCTATGGGGACAGTAAGACCAGGGGTCGGCAGGGGCTGGGGAGGGAGGGAGGCACGGCGGGCCCAGAGGGTTTCAGGGCAGGGAGACTGCCTGTGTGACACTGTAGTGGGGACACGCGTCATTACACATTTGTCCAGACCCACAGAATGTCCAACACCAGCAGGACCCTGATGTAGACGATGGGCTCTGGGCGAGGACGACGTGTCCACGCAGGATGTGTGGGGTTCAGGGAGGGAGCCTCAGGGGAGCAGGGAGTATATGGGAAACCTGTACTTTCTGCCCAATTTTGTTATGAACCTAAACTCTTAAGAAATAAAATTTACTCAGAACAAAACAAGGGGGCCCTGAACTTAGGGAATGTTCATCCCTGCAGCTCCGGGGCAGGGCCCCTTGAAACAGGGTCGCACTGTCTAAAGCATGAAAACAAACCAAAACAACAAATCCAACTATTGCTGTGGAGGACACGGCCTGCTGGGGGGCTGGGAGAGCAGTGGGGGGCTTCCTGGTGGAGGAGGCCTGGCAGGGCCTGAGGGTGAGGTTTGGCTTGTTACCAGAGGGGGCAGAGGCGGGGCCAGGGCCTCTCACTGGCCTCAGTCTTCGCCCTGTGATCTTGCCTTTGGATTCTCACGCTTATCCCCAGCCTCTTTTTTCTGAGAACGGCTAACAAATTCGTTTTCTCCACCTGCAGGCGAGCTGTGTTTGGTGGTGAGTCAGGGCAAACGCTCACGGGTCACACACGCAGGACAGAGCGCCCCCGGGCAACGCCGCGGGGGAGGGCTCGGGTGGCCGGCACCTGCAGACGCAGCCTGTCCCGAGAGGAGGCCTGGGGCTGCGAGGCTTGGCCTTCACCGCACGCCCCCCACCCACAGGGAGGCCCCCCAGGGCCGTGGGGAAGGACAGCCAGGCTCCAGCGCCCTTGGCCAGGATGCTCCCGAGTCACATGCCGGACAGTCTCCAGCCCAGGGCTGGGGTGCCACGGGCCACGGGCCACGGGTGCTGCTGAGGAGAAGTGGTCGCGAGCAGCACACTCGTGGCCCCAAGCAGGCTCCCTGTGGCTGGCTGCCTCGCCATGGGGGGTTCCCGGGACCCCTCACAGCCCAGCCCGGAAGGCGACCGGTCCCCTTATTGGGGGCGAGTGTGACAAGGACTCCCAGGACACGTTCTTTTTTCCCTGGAGGGAGTTTGATAGCATTTGATGAGGACCAAGCAAGACACGCGGGGTTACCGTGGGGTCTGGGCAGCGCAGGAAGGCACTGACTCGGCAGGTCTGTCCTCCCAGCTGCGCCCTCCGTCCCCTGGGGGTCAGGCTGATGGCAGGACTCACCGTGGATGGCCAGAGCCGAGGCGCAGCCCCCTTGCAGCCATGGCGAAGAAGCGCCCACCACAGGCCCTCCTTTCCAACAGCCAGGGACCCCAACACCCTGCACCCCAGGACTTAACCAGGCCTGGACTACCCCAAGTCCTCAGTCCCTAGTCACTGAGTTAGACATTTTTCAAAGCCCTTGTGTCTCCAGTGAAATATAACGAGGCCTCAGTTACTCCTCCTCGGTCTCAGTGCCCTAAGCAAGGGCTGTCCATCCCCAGGGACCTGAGCCAGTCGAAGGTCCCCAGGCGCCCTGCCTGGTCTGCAGGCCGCAGGCCAAACCGTGACTCACAAATGCAGATGGATGGCAACCTTCCCCTCCTACTGGGGTGACAAGGACCATTATCCAGGCTCCCTGCAAGGACACGCGAAGCCGAGAACTAGTTGTGCCCTAAAGTGACCCTCTTCTCTGAGTGGGGGTCTTTGTGCTCTTTTGGAAGTGCTCCACCCCCCTCACCTCAGTCCCAAAATGTTGCCTATAGCATTTGACTCAACACCTTCCTCTGTGCTGTAGTGTAAACCTTGGCAGGAAGAGCACCGTCTGCGTGGGCACCTTAATTTCCATGCTTTCTCAGTAAAAAGGGTTTGAATTTTCACCATCCTCCCTATCCCCTGTCCCTTCTTCTTACAAACGCCTGCCTCCTGCCCTGGCACTCCAGCCTGCCTCCTCCTCTGTGAGCAGTCCCAGCCCTCTCCCTAGGTGCTCCCCTGAGATCCCAAAGGTCCCTAAGTGTCCTCCACTGAGAAGTGTGGCTTCAGCCCCTGCATGCACCCCCTCAGCAGACCACTGCAGCTCCGCGCCGGCCTCTGGCTAAGGCAGCAGGGCCCCCACAGACACAGAGGCTGTGTTTCATCTAGAAGAAATCTTGGAGGCCACCTGTTCCAAAGTTCTCCTTAAAGACGAGCAGGGCTGACGCCTGACCAGAGCTGCAGGAGCTGAGGAGGACCCAGGTCTGAGCTGTCTCCGTCCCCCCGCTCCCATCCCAGGGCCCGTAGCAGCAGGCGGCTCACTTGCAAGAGCTCGCCTGGTTCTCCGCCTGCCTCCGCAGCTGCTCCTGCTGGGCGGATTTTCCCCACGGACCCCAGACTCTGCCCTCTGTGCTTGCCTCTCGGCTCCCACAGGCTGCCCGGCTCAGCGCCGCCAGCCCCCGCCAGTCACCCACTGGACATGCAGGGAGGGCTCCCGAGGCTGTCACCCCTTCTCTGCTGCAGTTTGACACTGGGTTCCCTGAACAGTGGGGAAAAGGTTGAAGCAAAAGACATTTTAAAATAATTGAGTATCTGATTGTTAGTTTGTTACATGTGAGTATTTTCATCATTTCCTTTAAACAGCACAGAGCTCTCCTTCTGCAGGGCAGATTCCTCATTGAAGTGTTTAGCCTCCTTCTAAAGTCTTGAGTTAAAGGAACCCCTGGGTTTGTCCCGCAGAAGACGAAACTCATGCACTAGAATCTACTTGGCAATTAGACTCAAGATTCTTGTGCTCAGTTGGTTAGTACCATCTTTTCCTTTTTTTTCAGCAGATTCCCTTTCATGGAGGCTTATTTCTGTCTGAATGGGGCACAGGTACCTACTGCAGAAGACATGAGTGACCCCTGTCTGAAGAACTAGTCAGAAAAATCTGTTTCTTTCTTTCCTTTCCCACCTATCCCCAAGTCAGTTCTTAGGCAAAAAAAAAGAAAAAAAACCAATTCCAGGATGTATCCTAGTAATAGAAGAGAGACTACTTCATGCACCATGGATAATGAGGTCAGTTCAAAACACCATCTTTGTAACACTTAGCAATTTTCAAGATAGTGTCTCATGATTTCACATGTTCACAGAGAGATACTACTTTTATTTGAAATTTTATATAATATCTATAAACACAGGGTGGAAAGTAAAATGCACCACTGAGCAGCAGTGACCTCCCCCAGGGGCACACACGTGCTCAGCAAAGTCCTTGGCTTTCAGTCAAGCAGCTTGCTGGTGCCGGGCCCCCTCTGGCCCCTGATTCCTCCTCCACAGAGGGGGCCTGTTGCTAACACCTGTCTTCCAGGGAGGTTGTCCGCAGTTTTGAGATCACTTAAGCAAAGTGCACACTATGGTGTCTGCATATTAGACTCACAATAAATGTTAGTAACAACAACAAAAAAAGAATCTGAGTAGAGCCGCTGTTGCAGTAAGCCCCCAGCTGACATTTTCTTTCTTTCCAGAGGGCCAGCTGTTCACTCATCTTTTCGGCCCCTGTCCCCACCGCACAGCAGGCACTCACATTGCAGCCACACTAGCTTTCAGTCTCCCCTCCCGGGGCCAGGAAAGGCTCCCCCACCTGGGTGCATGTGAGTGCCCATCTCTCCCCTCAGCCAGATGCCAGCCGCAGAATGCAGCTTACAGAGCTGTGCCCAGAGGTCCCACTTGTTAGCATACAGCACGTGGAGAAGGCTGGCCATAGATGCTGCCTGGAGCGCCTCCTTACAGGACTAGGGGCGGTTTAGTTCCCTTATCAATTGGTCTCACTCTCTGCAGATAGGTAGTTAACCTTCAGGGCCCCATTCCACCGTGCCCCCAATTTAAAAGGCCCATGGGGCCTGGGACCTTCCCAGATATCCCCACACATCAGCCTTTGAATTCCTCTCTCAAAACAACCAAGAGGTTGGGGTGTTGGCTGGAACACAGCCTGCGTTAGCTGGGACGAAGGCAGCCCTTCGGAGAATGCCATCGGCTGGGAAACCTCAGCCAGGAGCCGTCATGGTGCCTGCCTGGACGTCACGGCCAGGAGGGGAGGATGTGCTCACCCGGAACCCACAGACCCAGGGGGCGTGTTGGTGGCGGTGGCGTTAGTGTGGCTGGAGGTTTTCCTAGTCCCTTCCAGGTCCCCCATGTGTATCCTGCCGGGTGGCTGCCAGGCAAAGCGGTGGTGTGGCCCTGGTGGCTGCTCTCGCGACAGTGTGTCTCGGGAGTTCTGTCAACCCGTCTGGCCTGGAACATGGAAAATTGGAATCAATAGCTCCATTGCGTGGCACCTGTTCATGCCTGGGCTGGTGGACAGGAGCAACTTCGCACAGTCAAGCGAGGGGGGCTTGTGGCTTGAGTTCAAGCAGAGCATTCATCAGTCCCCTCGGGAGAGGGAAGTGGCAGTCAGAGCAAGGCAGCTTCCCGCAGGTGATGGGCCGCCTGGAGCCCAGTACCGCCTGGCACTGAGCGCGTGACGGCAGCCGGGCGCTGTGCTGAGGACTGACATGCACCCTCTGATTTTAATCCTCAAGCGGGCCATTGTGGCCTCATGTCACAGATAACAAACTGCTGTCTAGACACTAAGGGGCTTACCCTAAAGCACTGGCTGCCCACATTGCTCCTTCCACGCCAGGAAAGAATATGAATTAGGCCCAGCAGCTTACCAGGCTAACGCTGCACGAGATGTTTCAATATTTGTGAAATTGGAGAAATTGTCCAAAGTCGAGATTTTAGACAAAGATTTGATGATCTGCATCCTAAAACCAACTGTTCGTTCACAGAGAGAAAGCCTCTCGGTCTTGCCGTAAGCCAAGGGAGAGAGAACCATCAGAGAAGGTTTGGGGTCTTGTTCTATTGCCTCTAACACGGCGGGGGGCGGGGCAGGCAGCGTGAGTGCACACAGATGGGCGCGAGCCTGGGGTGCAGAGGGGGGAGAAGAGAACTGCGGGCCCCTTCTTGAGTAATGGTCACGCTGTAACCTATGGCAGCCAGGAGGTCACCCGTGCAAGGCCACCTACAGAGGCAGGAGGGAAGGGGGACAGCATGACCCGGGAGGGGGCGGTGATGCCTGCCTGGGCATCTAACACAACTGCTGGGCAGCTGTCAGGGCCCACCGGGGGAGGGCGACTGGGCCCCAAGGACAGCCACGGCCCGGGGTGCCTTCCTCCAGCCCCTCATGTCATGCGGCCGAAGCTGCATTGACTCAGGGCCTTGACTTTGCCAAGAGAGAAGGACAGAGCTGAGGAAACAACGCAAAGAGGCCACTGACTGAATGAATGAACGACTTCTCCATCCCCGCAGTGCTGGCCTCTGTCAGAGCATCAGGGCCGGGCACCGGAAGGAATCGGGCTTTAAACGCCCATCTGCCTGACAGAGTGCTAGCTGGGTGGGACGAGTCACTGGTATTCTTGGGAGGCAGACAGACTCTGAGACAGAGAAGTGCGTGTTGTGGGGCACAGTAGGGACAGCACATGCCCCATGCGGTGTGCGTGTCGGGCGTGTGTGTGAGGCCTTGGTCGTATGCCGGAGTGTGTGTGCAAGCATGCATGGTGACCGTGCCGTGAGGGAGCAGGGGGTGCTGGCTTCTGAGGAAACACGGGCCCAGCAACACCTCTGGAACTTGACCAAACTGGGCCCCAAGGGAGGGGGCTGTGGTAGCAGGCCCACAGACATCTGCACTGCATAAACAGCAGGAAGAGGAGTTATTTGGCCTGGCACAGGGACATTTAAGTAGGAGTAATGGGATGCAATTAAGGAAGAGGAAATGTGGGCCGCGTTGTCAAGAGAACTTCCTGACCGCGTCCCACCTCTGCCCCGGGGCGCCCACTCCGGCCAGGGAAGAGCGGCCCCGGCGGCAGGACGGGGCTGGAGCCCCCCGAGTGTGGTGGCTGTGCTGATCTGATCTGTAAACACGGGGTGACAGGATGACAGGGGTGCACCGAGGGTGGTCTGCACCCCGTGCCCGTCCTGCAGGCTCAGCTGGGGCTGGGGTGTGCCGTGGCCTCGGGGGAGACAGAGGGGAAGAGTCCCCGCGGCCCACCCTGCCCCACCTGCCTGCCTGCCAGCCAGCCTTGGGGTGGGGAGGCTTTCTGTCTCTCGAGGAAAAAAAGCAGGATCGCTCCCTGAAACAAAGCTAGGTGACCGCGAGCCAAGTCGGTGTCATGCAGACCGTGTTCATCTGCCTTCCGTGCCAATGCGGAAAACTACCAGGCTGGAGAAAACTTTCCCAAATTACCGCTTTTCCTATTTGACGTATACAAAAGGACATGCAACAAAATACAGTGGTCCAGGGCGGCCACGACCCCACAAGAGATGGGCACCAGCACCCACGTGCCTCTAGCCTCCGCCCAAGAGGCAACTCTGCTCACATTAGGCACTTACAGCGTTCCCTTGTTTTTTGGTTGTTTTTAGCTCCATGATCTAAAGTCATTAAAAACAATTTTTTTTATTAAGGTATCATTGATATACAATCTTATGAAGGTTTGACATGAGCAACATTGCAGTTACTACATTCACCCATGTTATCAAGTCCCCCCCATCCCATTGCAGTCACTGTCCATCAGCGTAGTAAGATGCCACGGAGTCACCGCTTGTCTCCCCGTGCTGGACTGCCTTCCCCATGACCCCCCTACATTATGTGGGCGAATCATAATAACCCTCAATCCCCTTCTCCCTCCATCCCGACCTGCCTGCCCCCACTCCTCCCCTTCGGGAACCACTAGTTCCTTCTTGGAGTCTGAGTCTGCTGTTATTTTGTTCCTTCAGTTTTGCTTTCTTGTTACACTCCACAAATGAGGGAAATCATTTGGTATTTGTCTTTCTCCACCTGGCTTATTTCACTGAGCATAATACCCTCTAGCTCCATCCGTGTTGTTGCAAATGGTAGGATTTGTTTTCTTCTTATGGCTGAATAATATTCCATTGTGTATATGTACCACATCTTCTTAATTCATTCATCTACTGATGGACACTTAGGTTGCTTCCATTTCTTGGCTCTTGTAAATAGCGCTACGATGAACATAGGTGTGTGCATATGTCTTTTTGAATCTGGTATCTTGTTTTCTTTGGGTAAATTCCTAGGAGTGGAATTCCTGGGTCATATGGTATTTCTATTTTGAGTTTTTTGAGGAACCTCCATACTGCTTCCCACAATGGTTGAACTAATTTACATTCCCACCAGCAGTGTAGGAGGGTTCCCCTTTCTCCACATCCTCACCAACATTTGTTGTTCTAAAGTCATTTTTAAGGAAAGAAGCCGTGTCTATAAACAGCACCTGCAGACGAGTGACTGTATATGATGACTTGTGACGAGGATGGGATGCCGAAGGGTGTCCAAGAGGTGGAGACACCTGAGCACCAGCCATGCCGGTGTAAATGTGGGCCGTCTGCACAGAGGAGCGTCCGTGACCTAAACAGGAAGGGCGTGCCCACCCACGCTCCAACATGCATGGACCTGGGGGATGTCGTGCCCAGTGAGACATGCCAGACACAGAGGGACAAATCCCGTGATTCTCCAAATAGGAGGTCCCTGGGCAGTCACCTCCATAGGGACAAAGCAGGGGGTGGGCAGCAGGGGCTGGGGTAGCAGTCTGAGAAGATGGAAAAGCTCTGGAGATGAATGGTGGGGATGTTTGCACAACAATGTGAATGTTCTTAATGCCCTGCACTGTACACTCAAAAATGATTGAAATATACATTTTATCTTATGTATATTTTACCATAAATTTTTTAAGTAAATAAGAAAAGAAAGGTACATGGCTCCTGGGGTTTTGGGAAGGCCTCCCACCGTTCCGGGAGCATCTCCCACAGGCAGCAGCATGCCCTAGGTGGGCCCGGGCGCCAGGCCTCCCCTCCCCCTCCCCACACCCAGGAAATGAGCGAAGAGGAGGGCACAGGGGCTTTAGTAAAAGTGTAAGCCTGAGTATAACTTGAATGGCCCGCGAGCGTCGTGGCGGTAACTCCAGCCTCATGTTGACAAGTGAAAGAAACTCACCTCTTTCTTAGCAAAACATTGAATTGACATTATAAAATTGGTGTCTCGGATCTGGTTGCTTTCAAACAAAAGCTGTCTGGTATTGCCAGGTACCTACAGGTACTAGAAGGATGTATTAGTCTGGGTCTTGCAGGCTGCCAGGAACAGATGCACCATCCACAAGGAGGCCTAGAAAGGGCAGCCCCTGGTATCCGAGCTCCCAGTTCTGAGACCAGGGTGTATGTCTGATGCACGTGGGGGTGTGGCAGAGGCTCCCCACGACCCGGAATACAGCCTAACGCCAGTGCACCTGCATCTCAGGGTTTGCCCGCATTTTCTGCGTCTCCCGAGACAGGCCCAGTGGACCTGAGTTCTCCCACGGACAGGGTGGACCTGTATCAGGTGCAAACCCGACACAAATTCAGTCCACCTCCTCCTTCCCTGTCGGTGTGTGTGTGGGCGCCACTGGCCCAGTCCTTTGTCCCTGGTGTTGGAAAAAGCAAAAACAACAGCAAAATCTTATTTTTCTACCAATGCATCTGGTACAATCCATGGCGGCTATCTGGGGAGAGACCTGTGAGATCACCATTCCTAAAAAGGAACAGGCTTTTCTGGAAGTCTCCAGGAAATAGGCTAACTCCTCCAGTACCCATACTGTCCATGTGGCCTGGTGCAGACCTGTCTTACTGAGTAAATGGACGCATTTGACATTTATTGACGAACATCCTCAAAGTTTGTTCTAGTGGCTTCCATGGTCCCTTTGTAGCCTTACCCTTACCCACCTGTCCACCCATCCCCTCCCACAAACTCATATCCAACTAATGTTTACTCATCAAGCATTGAATAACAAACCTTCCTACTCCTTGGTTTTATCCTTCAAGGTCGGATAGTCCCCATTACCTCACTTGACAGATGTATAGGCAGAAGCTGAAAAGGAAGAATTTCTCAAGATCACACGTTTGTCAGTAACTGCTAGGACTTGAGATTCTGACTGAATCCCACGCTTGCCTCGGCAAAGGTGAGTTCCTGAGCAGAAGCCCCAGCCAGACGACCGGTGCTTTCCAACCTGGGTCGAATGGCTACAGTTGGGGAAAATTCTAGTTCTATCACATGGACTTTCATGTTTTCAACAGGGTCAATGCCTTCTGCTGGTCAGACTCCAGGGAAATGAACTAGGAAATGCTTCTGACATCATGAGATGCAAAGAATTCTGTGACCACAGTTTCTCCCATTCCGTGTGGTTTTTCCGTGTGGAAAGAAAGCAGGCACCTAGTCACAGGCCTCAGACTGCTCAGGGGCCGGGGGGGCCAGCCCCACTGCCCGGCCGGCATCACAGGTGGATGACCTGCATCATTTTGTCCAGTCCCGGGAAGGGCATTCCCGGATGACCCCATGGGCTGGGGCAACGTGCCAATGGGCTTCCACCCTGTCCCCAGGGAGGCTTGCAGGTTAATGGTGCCCCACAATTGTAAATTTCCTTTAGAAATTTAGAAACAGGACACAGTTCTTTTTTTTCCTGGCCTAAAGGTGATAGTTTTCCATTGACAGAAAAATATATTGGCTTAACGTTTACATTGAATTCCTTGGACTTCTTTGGAAGAGTTACACTGTCTTCAGGTAATAACAGCGAATACGTATCAAGCACGTGTTATATGCCAGACATGATGCCTCAGCGCCAACCCCGAGGGGAGTAACTGTTACCTTTTCCCCATGTTGCAAATGAGGAAACCAGACTCAGAGACCCTTCCCCAGAGCCACCCCGTCGTGGTTGGGGGGCCCACACTCACCTGGCCACTGGACATGGACATGAAAATCCATGGCAGCCTCGTCCCTCCTGGACACAAACACACTTCTGTCCCGCCACGGCGTCTGTTCTCCTGCTGATCTTTGTGTCGCCGCTTGGAGACTTGCACAGCCACCCAGGGCCTCTCCAGGGCCACTGGACGGAGCTGAATCTGTGTGGGTGACCCCGGCTGGGGATGGGGGTACGTGTCCCGCTTCAGCCAAGGTGGGTCCGGGGAGAGAAGGGAAGTGACCGGAGGACGCTTTCAGAAGAAACACAGGGAAGGAGCCCAGTACAAACGTGTTCATTCCGGAGGCCACGCGGGGAAACAGTGGAGCCGCGGTAATCGCCGGGTCACGGAGGCCGGAAGGCTCTGGGTGAGGCCATCTCCGGGCCCTGCGAGGCGAGGAGCACCGCAGCTGGGCCCTCGCGGCCCCCTCGCCGCCTGCCGGAGGCCTCGGCCCCGCGCCCTGGACTCCTGCTCTCCCGCGCGCCTGCTCTCCAGGGGGCTCTGACCGCAGGCTGGCTATTGGTTTTTGTTTCCCCTCCAGCCTGGCCTCTCGGCATCCTCCATCCCCCGCAGGAAGCAGGAGCTGTTTATGCCTCGGGGGCCACAGGGGGCCTTGTCCCCGGGGCTCCAGGCCTGCTGTGTTGTATGGCCTGGCTGTAAATCCTCTGTGCTACGGCGGGCTCATCCCTGACGGGCAGACTCGCTGCCATCTTCTTGACTCGTCCCATGGAAACTGTCTTCCCAGGCAGGCCGCTGGCACTCTGGGGACGGGCCCAGCCGGGGGTGCGCCGCGAGCTGGCTGCTGGGGCAGGCGTGGCTCTCACCGCCTGGCAAGCAGCGCCTGCAGGAGGCCTGCGTCCCAGGAACATCAGGAAGGCCTGGCGAAAGGGATAAAGAGCAACATTCCCGCTTCCCTGGGCTTTATTTTCATCACCTGTGAGAATGGCTGCCTTGGCAATTAAGGGGTAGAGGCTCTTCCTCATCCCCTAAAATATCGCCCGATTGTCTTCTGCTGCCTCTGAACTAAAATGAACCAAAACAGTTATATTCCAGGTTCAAAGGCACAGCCTCCCAGGCTGCTGCAGGCCCGGCCTGACCCCAGCATCCTGCCATCACCTGGCGCGGGGGGACATCTCTGCACCCCCACCCGGGAGCCCCCAGCGAACAGAAGCCAAGCCTGTGTCTCTGTCAGCACGGCTCCTCCACCAGAATGTCACCGACATGCCACAGGCGGGGTGGCTCACCCAAAAGACACTGTTTCTCCCAGTTCTGGAGAACGGACGTCTGAGATCAAGGCCCGAGCAGATCCCGTCTGGGGAGAGCTGCTCCTGCTTCATGGATGCTGTCTTCTCGCCTGGTGGAGAGTCAGCCTGGCCTCCTCCTCCTATAAGGGCGGGAAGTTCACCCCATCCTCGGGACCTCTTCTAACCTCACCGCTTCCGAGGGCCCCACTTCCAAAGGCCGCCGCAGTGGGGGCAGGGCTTTAGCATGGATTTGGCGGGACACAAACATTCAGGCCGGAGCAACCGGCCCTCAGGTTTAGCAAAGGAGAGTTTTAATGAGGGACTGGGAGGAGACAGGTCAGAGCTCCCCTGTCCACTGCAAGCAGCACCTCTTCCTGCACATAAACGCCTGCCTTCTGTCCCGACAGCCGCTCCTCCCCTGGGCTTCCGCCTGACCATCCACACGGAATGGGCCCCCAGCGCGCAGACCCCAGGTGGGGAGACTGTGGGCCTACTGCCTGCCGGCCCGCCCGCCCGCCCAAGTCCGTGCTTTGCCCTGGCGTCACCTGTGGGAATCGGGACGCAGCCGACTTTTCCCTCATTGTCTCCTCTTGCGCCCTTCATGCACGAAACCTCCCAGAGCAGGAGCCTGCCTGGAGAGACAGACCGAGGGAGAGAAAAGCATTAGAAGCGCCGCAGGGCTTTGCGGGCATCACAGCCTGTCCTTCCTGGGCTCCTGAGCCGGGGCGGTGAGCCTCGCTTGCCGCCCACAGCTTCCCCGAAGGCGGGCGCGCTGGGCACGGGAAGGGCAGTGGGAGGGCGGGGCGGGCTGGCATCGGGAAGGGCCGGCTCTCCGTCCTGCCCACGCCCGTCTGGCCGCAGGTCCGTGCTGCGGAAACAGGACGCTGCCCCGCGCCTGCCGACCGCACGTGGGCTGTCACGCAGGCCGCCCGCCCCGCTCTCTGCGCAGGGGGCGAGGCCGCACGTCCGGACAGCCTCTCATCACTGGGCGACGTTGCACTGATACCTGAAACAGCCTGTGCGCTCCCTTGAGCTGCGTCCTTCCGGAGGGGAGGGGAAGGGCCGGGGCAGGGGTGCCTCGCCAGGGACCGGGCAGACCCGCCTCCCCTCATTCCCAGCCGCCGGGCTGTGCCCTGGAGCCGCGCTGCGGGGTGGGGCAGGCGCCCGTTTGGGGGTCAGGGGGCCAGGCGCACAGACGCGGGGCGCCCTGCTGCTGCTCCCGGGAGCCCTGGGGTGCGTCACTTACTCTGTGGGGCTTCGCTGGCCTTGGCGTAAAGCAGGAGGAACTTCTGTCTCACTGGGGCTTGGCGAGGAGCACGCAGGGTCCTGCAGAGCAAGGACCTCGCCCAGCACGGGCCGTACGCCCGGGCATGACCCAGCGTTGAGTCAGTTCCTTACATTTTCTTGTCTGTCCGCCACGCTGCCCTCTCCTTGGCACACGCCCTGCCCGGTGTTGCCGGGCACGTACTGTCTCGCCTGGCACTACTTCCCTCTGCGTGTGTGCGCTGGGGAGGCAGCTCCTGGCGGCTGCTCCTACAGCCTTGGAAGCGGCCCCTCCCAGGTCTGCCTTGCTCTCCTTGCCTCTGAATGGGAACAGTCCTGCCGAATCATGCAGACTAAGCAGCACGTGTGCAGCGCCCGACACTCAGTGGACAGTCGTGATGAGGCTGCCAGTTACTGTTTTTTTTACTCAAATTTAGCTGAAAACCTATCTGCTCCACGAAGCCCAAGTTCTCCCTGGAAATCAGAAGTCATAGGACACATTGCCACTTAACGGGTGTCTGGGCATTTCCTGGGCTGGCCCTGTGTCCCCTGCTGGGTTAGGTGCTGAAGGCGTGGCATGGAGCAGGGCCCGCACCCGGCAGTAGGGGAGGCAGTGCCCTGGAAATGCGAGGAAGCTGCCCCTCTGGGTCATGAGGTTGGGGCGTCCAGCGCTGGGCTGTCTCTGCTGGCCCCATGGGACGTTGCCAGGGGCAGCCGGCATATCCTCCAAGAGCTCCAGGGGGTGGCAGCATTCCTTCCAGTGGCTGAACATCTGGAGAAGAGGCCTCTGCACTTCCTCCTGTCCTCCAGGAAGATGCCAAGTGCTCACTCCCTTCCAGCTGAACGGAGCCCTGGCTGGGGTTGTCCCTCAAGGAGGACATAGGCCACACCGGAAGCTTAAGGACACAGAATTAAGCAGAATGGTCAATGGCAGAGCAGAGCCAGCGGGCGTCCAGGCCTGGGGCCCGGATCTCAGAGCTCCAGACCCTCTCTGGAAAATGACAGCACAGTGAGCAGAGAAACAGAGGCAGCAGGGTGGCAAGGGGCCTGGCTGCCCTCTGCGCCCTCACACTGCCCAGGCGCGTAAGCCGAGAGAGCATTTTGCCTTGACGCCCGGGTGATGGGGATGCTGGCCCCCTGGCCAGGCCGGGTGCTGTGGAGTGAGGACTGCACCGTGTGCAGAGCACGGAGCTGTCCCCGGAGGGAAGGCGTGGGACCACTAGGAAGGCAGGCGGCCGTCATCGCCACGGCCCGTCACACTGCCTGGCTGCAGGGCCGGCCTCCACACCACCTGGCCAGAGGGTTAGCAGGGCCCCCCTGCCCTGGACCAGGAGGAGAGCCCCTTGGATAGGACTATGCGGGGGACTATGCCTTCCTTGGCAAGCCATCACTGCGTCCCCTTCCCTCAGCCGGTCTGCAGGGCAGGGTAGGGAGCGCTGAGCAGGAGCCTGCCGTCCCTGTCTCCTGCAGCACCCAGGGAGGCCCCGGCATGTCAGGCCACTGCATCGGGCCCTGCTGCTCTGGGAGATGGTACCTGTCACACAGGGACTAAACGTCAGGGGACCCAGGTGGCCCAGGCCAGGCTCTTAGCCAGTGTGGCTGCAGTCTCTTCATCTGGAGGTCGCTGCCCAGCTCCAAGGTGCGGGGCTCCTTCAGACTGGGAGGGCACACTGCTACCTCTGGGTGAGGCCCAGCCTGTTGGTGTGAACGGGCCGGTGGCAGGGAGGTGACAACAGGCTGTGCAGGCCCTGCGGGGCCCTTGTCTGCTCTGCATTTATTGACTGATAGGAGGAGATGGTTGCCTCCAGCAAACAGGGAGCTGAAACACGTGTGCCCAGGTCTCTGACCCAGAGCCCTCCTGGGTGGCCCATGATCCCATCAGAGCAAATCAGCATGAGGCTAATGCTGCAACAGGAGCTTCTGGCAGGGACGAGTCCCCAGTGCCTCCGTGGCCCAGAAGAGAACACCACCCATGGGCGAAGGGTGACACATGGTGCCAGGTTTGTGGTGCCCACGGCCATGATGAGGCCGAGAGGGGCACTTCCTGCAGGCCCAGCCAGTGGGGTGGGAGCAGGGGTGGAAGGCAGTGGTGAGTTTCCTCCCACCCTCAGTGTCTTTGGGAGCCACCTGGCCTTCTCAGGGCACGAGGTTTCCATCTGGCCAGTGGGGTTTCTCTCCAGAAGTCTATCTCCCTTCAAGAAGCTCTTTGCTGCCATGAAGTGGCCACCAGGGGGTGGCCAGCAGCCCTGGCAAAGGGGCTCGATTACAAAGGCCTGAGATTGCTGGGTTTCTGCTCACTCCCCCATTCACGCTCTTGACTTAAATCTCCGCTCTTCGCCCCAGTGGATTCATGCAGAGAAATGGCAGTGCTCCCTAAGTGGGGTTTCGAGGTGGGCCAGCTTCGAAGTCACAGTGTGAAAACCTAAAGTATCTTCAATCCCATCTGTCACCTAGGGCTTTTCTACTCTTACAGGTTTAGGGTTCAAAAGAAATGATCAGTGTGGCCTTATTTTTTAAAGTGCCCAGCAGTAGGGGAGGCACTTTCTATCCCTGGCTCCCCCAGACACGTCTCATCCTCTATGTGGACTAAGAGCAAATATCAGGCATCTCTTAGGACCCAGCTCTGCCTTTGGGGGAGATTTTAAAAAGGTAATAGTTATGGCAGGACATTTGGGGACCCCTTCCTATTTCACAAGCTATGGTGAGAATGTAGAATGTACATGAAGCATTTTGCACTTTGTTGATTAGGTAGTAGATAGTCCACAGGGCTGCTCTAATTATTATGCATGGAGCATTTATTTGAATATGGACATGGCTGATACTTTGGGAATGTAACAGAAAAACATTTTCCATCACTGATTGAACATTGTTGACATAAAGACCAGTGCTGTCCTGGTCTAGTGGAGACAGATGGATACGGCATGAACATGCATATAAGTGTGTTTTAATACGTAAGGATTTCCATAAGGTGTTGAGAGAGATGGTAACTGGGCATATACGGAAATTAAGGAACACAAGGGTAAGTCCCTCTATCAAAGTCAGCTGTCTCCAAGCTACTGTGAGGCTTCAGGGCAGAGTTTGGTTAGAGACTTCCTTGTGCCATTGAATACAGTAGGGGTCGCCCACCTACAAAGTGTGCAGGGGGCTCTTCAGAGTCACCTAGATCCTGATTCAACATTAAAGATGTGACGTGAGGGGACTGTCCGAAAAATCCCTATCAGCAATGGTCAATCATGCTTTTTATACCTATGTATGAATGTATATATATATGTATATATGTATACACACAAATGTTTCAGATATATGAAATCATTTATATAGCAGGTATTCTTTCTACCCATTAATTATAAATATATGTGTATTATAATATATACATAATACATACTTATTTTAATAAGGTCCCATCACATTTGATGGATTATAGTCCAAACTGGAGAGACAGGGAGGACCAGGTGTCATTCTGCCCCACCACCTAGCTCTCCGCCTGTGGGGTCTTCATCAAGCCTGGGCACTCCCCGCTGTCTTCCTGGCTGTTCCCGCATCTGTGAAGTGAGTCGGGCGCTCCTGGCTGCCCCCTCTGCACTCTTTTCCAGCTCTCCAGCTTCCTAGCTGTAGCACTACACTGAGCTGGTTTGACACTCAACTTATGTGTAACCATTAGTCTTAGACTACAGTGCAGAAATTATTTCCTAGATCATAAGAGTGTTGTTAGCAACTCCAGGGGAATTATCTTGTGTTCTTGCATTTCTCAGAATTATTAACTGCTACCTTGCTAAAAAGTCTCATTCTTTTGCGGTCAGCATTTGTAATGTGTCTTCGGAGACCACTCTATATGCACTTTCAACACAGTTCCTCCGAAGTGATTTCCTTGGGGAATAATGAACCGAGCAGGCAGAAGAACAGAACCTTAGCTCTTCATTATGAGCAATATGCAAACAACTATTCGCAGTGATCACCTGGAACCAAGGGACTATGTAACATGAAGTGATTATGTTCATTTAGAGAAACCAGTGAGATTTTCAATTATTGCAGATCTTAAGATTTTACTGATTCCATTCATTGGACTAGTGATCCTGGAGAAGTGGTGACATATTTAGTCATCGTCTTACCATATGGAATCACCTTCAGATAATATTGCTAAACAAAATAACCTATGTGCCTAGACTTAACATTTTTTAATTTGAAAAAATTTGAAGGTACAAAAAAACCCCACAGAGAATAGCATGGTGTATTATCCACCATTAACCCAATCTAGAATTTTCCTATTTCTTCAAATGCTATTTCTTGGTTCTTGTTTTGAACACCAATGATTCCTGGGTGATCCTCCATAATTTCCATATCACATATTAAATCTTTGTTGATCATGCAATTCACTCTTCAAAGAAATTTGACTTCAGACTATATTAAAACATAATTGACTTGGAAAACCTCCGACTGACATTTAATCTGATATGATTAAGCTAACCATAAAATGTCTAGCTTCAGATTTACATGTGCTTAATGAGTTAAACCCTGTAAAGTAGCTAATAGATGCTGGAATTGTGGTAGTCACAGTGTAAACATCCCCGGTCCTTCCTTCTGTAGACCAGGCCTGTCAAACAGAAATGCAATGCCAGACACATATGCAATTTTTAATTTTCTATAAGCCACACTTAAGAAAGAAAAACAAGTGAAATTAATTTGAATGTATTTTATTGATCAAAACATATCCAAAGTATTATCATAAAATATAATTATCATATGAACTATTTTACGATTTTTGTACAAATTTTAAAGATCTGGTGTGCATCTTAGACTTCCGGCTCCTCTCCCACATCGGGGCTCCATGACACCCGGGGCTGTAGCCAGCACATGGGAAAGTGGAGACACAGACGTGGAGCCGGGTGTGACTTGCCTACAGAGGGCAACTGGGGAGCGTCCCTCTTTTGAGTTCAGGCGATAGTCACCTTCCCCAAAGAACAGCCAGCAGTGGATGGTTAGAAACAGCTATTGACCATGTCTTCCCGTGAGCACCATGCTTACAGTCACTGCCACAGCATGGACAAGGGATGTGTGAGGATGACCAAGTCCAGTCCGTGTGTGTAGTGACTGGCCCTAAGCTGTCCTGGGCTCTGCAGGGCTCTTCAGCCCGCTCTCCCTTCGGGCAGCCCTGGAAGTGCTGGTGCTGGTTCTGCCAGGGGCAGCCTTAGGAGTGTTGGAGAGGTGAGTGCACGCTGGTGCGGTGCCCCCGGGTCTTCTTGAACAAGCGCTTTCTCACGACCCCACGCCTCCGTAGAAGGGACAATAGCTGTGCTTCGGAGAGTTCCATCCTTCACCAGAAGGTCAGGCTTCGACTACCACCATTCAGGATACAGGCAAGCCAGCGGATGGAAGCAAACACAACAGCCCCTAGCATGTACAGGTGCGGTCGGCAGCTGGGGCACAGCTGTCTCTCAGTGGCAAGGAAGGCCCTCACTTCCAGCTCTCTAAAGGTGACACTTCCTTTGCAGGGGCACTTCTTTCTCAATCCTGGTTTCCACCATACAGACAAGAAGTGATCTCCCATAGCGGTTCCTGGTGTTTTCCATTCTGGGGAGGGATCAAATGCCTGGAGGGGCTGGTGGACGGCAAGAACAGTCTTCTCTGCCCTCTTCCCCGCAACAAACTTCAAAGACCTTCTGCAGGTTGTGTGCAGGTGAGCGAAAAGAACACGGCAGCCACTGACACAGGGAGACAGGGTAACTGTCCAAATAGTTACGAAGAAACTGACCTGTGACCAGACAGAAAATAAGTGGGCATGGATAGAGCACAACGTCATTATGACCCTGAATGACTGAGACAATGTCCAGTGAATATTCCTAACCACCATGCATTTGAGTGCCAAAACGCATCAGAAAATAATGGACAATTACTCACACAGCGAACACCGTAAGGAAAAGCTGAAATGATTCAGGAAGAATTATAATCTCACATTTATGTTAAAGTGTAAGAATGCATTTTTACAATTATTGCCTCCTTTCACTCTTATTAAACTCTGAGGTAAATAAGCACCCCCCTTGTTTATAAAGGAGGGACTTGCTTAAGGTCACATACATGTCATGAGGCAGCACAGACAGCTTTACAGTCTGCGCTTCCCTTAGTCAGGAAGCGCCAGGGGGCTACTTCCCCCATATCCCCCCTCTGCCACTGTAAGGGAAGCACTTCCCACCGGCGTGAGGACTCCGCGGCCCACTTGGGACAGGACCTCCTCAGCCCTCAGGAGCCACATGGAGTTGGCTGGGAGAGACAGTGAAATTTTCTTATGAAAGTTGGAGAATCTTTCCCTTTTGTGATCTCTATATTGTTTTAAACAAAACCTGTAATCTTTAAGTATCTATGATTACAGGATGACCGTCCACTTTTAAAGGCACAGTAGAATGAAACACTGCATCATATCTTCATTAGGCAGAAAATGGAATGAATTTTTCTGCTACAGTATTACTTAGGTGACTTTGGGTATTTTACTCAAACTCTCTGAGTTTCGATTTCCTCATTTGTAAAACTGAGAGCAAGAGAAGTTGAAAAACAAGGCTCATCAGGCACATACTATGCTCCACGCACTACATACATACAGGGCTTTACATGCATTAACTTACGAAGTTCCCCACACCTTTTGAGGGAAACAGTTATTACCACTATTTCACAGATGAGAAAATTGGGGCACAGAAACTTTAAATCACTTGTCCAAGGTCAAATTCCAAATGGTAGAACCAGAACCCCAAACCTGGCAATATGCCTGCCGACGTGTTACTTGCAAAGGCCGAGCGCGCTGGGGGCTGGGGGTCTATTATTTGGATGAGATGAGGTGACCGATGGCCACGGCAGGTCAGCACACTGCTCAGTGCACAGCAAGCACTCGAGGAATCCCGACAATAAAACAGACCGAACTTTAAAATAATATATAGTATTCTATAGCTTTATTTGGCAATAAAGCTTTTAACACTTAACAAATAATACTATACATTTTATAAAATATATAGATGAGTTTATATAACCAAACTCATATACTGCTTCACAATTTCGGGTGTTTTAATGTATTTTTTTAAAAACTTGCTCAACAGTTAAGAAAAAAACATAGTTGTATAAATTCAGAACACAAGGCCAGCCATGAATCTTATTTTTTGTAATAGGAGACGTGATGAATTTTGGGGACAAAATGTTAAATACCACAGACATGAGAGACAGTGAAAGCTTTTATTTTTTCTTTTACTTTCATCCAGACACACCCTTTTCTGAAAAACACAAAAGCATGCACATTGATAGCATTCTCATAAAGAAAACTAGGTAATAGCTAAGATGTAAATCAACAATAACACAAAGGCTTAAATGATATGTAGAAAGTTTTACAGGGTGAGATAGGGCTCTTCATTTTAGAGAATAGTAATTCAAGTCATATCAATACATGTTAAAAAGAAGCTTCTAATTTTCCAAATATTTTAATACAAAGACTTTTTAAACAGATATACTTTATAGACCTTTTGTGAGAAGGATGTAAGCATGGTTGTAAGAAACATGATGCCTAAGAGACCCTAAGCAGTTCACTTGCCTTTCTAACATCAGTTGTGGTCAGTATGATTCACATTTCCCAGCTCTGCAAAGGTGCTGCCTGAAATAGAAGCTTTACCCTCTGGTTCTGGAGAATCAAAGTTTCCCTTCATTATTGTTTTCATTTTGTTTATCATGATTCAGTTGATTCAATTGCTATGTTTCATCTGGGGCATAGATACTATTTTGCAACAAAAATCCAATAGCAATAGAGCAGAAATGTTACCTTAAAGGGCTAGTAGGCAATCAAGTTTAAATTATAACATAAAAATACAGCAGATGGCATTTTTAGAAAGGTCCTCATCCATGGAATATATTGTTCCATAACTGGAAACTGAATTGTGTGATTTGGTTCCTGAAACACAAGCTCTTTTTTTAAGGTGATACAGATTTATTTTGTAGCCCCATTAGAACTAATGGGAACTCAACAAATTCACTCAGTCCTGATGGATTAAGTCTGTTTCACTGGCCTGAGGAAGGTGAATTTCTTGACATTAGATGAATGCAAAATGCCTTCGGGGCAGTCAGTGAGGCCGGCTCACAAGAGCTTAAGGAGTTCAACTTCGCAACAGGACAGACGCTGGCTGGCTACCATTCCTCCCCGTGAGCGCGCTGCACAAGCAGGCCACCGCAGTCCCTGCCGGCAGTCCGAAGCGAAAGGACCCAGAAACACTGGAACTGACCATGGTGACACTAAATGATTTTTGGATTAAGTATTTTGCTAAACCCAAGAGTGAGAGGTAAAAGGCACATGCTAGTAAATCTCGTCAGACATTGGAAGGCTCCCATCACTTCAACCACCTGTGGACTTGTGTCCAACAAATACTCACACTGATTATTAAAAATAAGAGGAAACCTTAAGGTTTTTAAGTACTTATGGCACAGATATTGTGAAGTATTATGAGCTTTGCTTAAATCTTAAAAAAGCTGGTCAATTTAAAATTCTGCTACAATGAATCGGGTCACAATTTTCTTAATTCTCATTATTTTATACTTTATTCTTTTGTATACAGTACAGGGTGTGAAAATTACGCTGTTTCAATAAATATTAGAAATGTTAATTACTTTGTAAATACAAAGTAAGTGAAATCGGTTGATAATGCAGCACAACAGAAGCGTGCCTGGCCAGAGCTTCCTCCCCACAGATGTCTCTTGCCCTTTTCCTTGTATCCGTTCCAATACTTAAATACAATTTCTTTCATCAACTTGGAGAAATTAAGGAGCAAAATATTACAAAGCTGCAAGACTGTAAATACTTTAAGTGAAAAAACAGTTGGACTAGTCAAGTTGTAAAAATTGAAAATATCAAATATAGTGAAATATACTGCAAATTAATGTTCATGAATGCAGCTATCTGAATTACAAAACAATAACAAATTATACAATCCTAACAGTCTTCTGAAACTGACATCAGTTCAGAGGACCCGTCAGGCACAGCATAAACTCTGTTTAGCTTTTCCCTTTCCAGCAGCTTCTGTTCTAACGTTGCAAACTGTATGGTTGCCAAGACCAAGTGCACATCAGCTTTAGTCAGAAATTCTGTTTTCTCCAGTGTTCAATAAACAAGGATTTACACTTCTTACTGAATTCAGAAAACAATTTGACGCAATGCCCAGCCGCCGATAATGAACAACATAGGACATTCTGCTGCCTGGAGACACCTACTCGTTTATGCTTTAATACTAACCCACAAGCAGCCAATTAAGGTTCCATAAACCCATGTTTTTACATAGAGTTTCCTTCCAGCCTCAGTCATGAGCATACCAGCAGTCAAACCACTTAAGATCAATAATGATGGTAAAGTCTTCTTGAGACTTAATTTAGAATTAACACTTTTCCCAGGAAATTTGTTTCTTCTTTCTGGATCTGGTGAATCATAGAATTCTATAAGCAACCTAAAGCGAGAATGGAAAAAAAAAATCAAGTTTTAGGTTTAATCATTTTAATGTTTTAATTCAACAAATACCTATTGGGTGCCTATTTTGTGTTAGAGAGGTCACAGGTTCCTGGGAAACAGGATGAATAAGGAAACACCCAGGCTTGGTTTAACTGGAGTTTCTAAACTTTCTTTCATATGCTCTAATTCTTGGCAAGGTTCAACACTGTTTGTTCCATGTTAAATATTTGCAGGCACAAACATAGGGTCAGTACCAGACTGGTTAGGCCCTCACCTCAATACTGACAGCTCTTTTAGACACTTAGATGGGAAACATGTCAATTGCCCCTTCCTTGTGGACAAGTATCCTGGTGTCATTTCCATGTGCACATCAGACACAACCCTCCAGTCCCCACTTTCCCATGCATCGTGGGCCCAACAGCTGTCCTCAAACCACATTACCACTCTGTCTGACCTTTAGATGCAGCTGGGGGCATCTTAATGTGGAAAGCTGTGTGTGTGTGTCTTTTAAAAAAATTTTCTCTCCCACCACAAAGTGTGGTCTAGGAAATACCACGACTATCACCCGGTAACAAGCTCTTGACAGTGAGCTGCAACACGGAGGCTTACAACATGAACACGTCACGCGTGGGGCAGGATTGGGCTTGAGTTTATAAAAGTGGTTACTAAGATAATGCATATGTTTACATTTGTTTTAAATCATTTACAATAGTGCAATTTAGTTGACCCAAAGTTTTTGAAGTGCCAGAGCTGCTGTTACTTACTTATCTTTTATTTCAAAACGTTCATGAAGCCACCTTCTCATATATACTTGCTCTTCTGGGACATCTTTTTTGTCTATACGATCAATGTGAATATGAATTTTTGGACATTCCTTGCAGAGAAATTCTAACAAGAAACAACATTTCATTTTTTTTTATTTTAGGACTTATGGTTATATAGAATAACAATGAAAATGAGGTAAAAAAAGTTTTGAAATAAAGAAAAAGTAAAGATTTTTTCTTTAACAACAAAAAAAGGCTAAAAGAAAATAACTATTAAAAACTGGTGGTTTTGGGGTCAGGTTAATGTAGAAGAGGTGTTAGAATTTCCGAGTCTACCACCATGCCCTGAGTAATTAAGTAAATCAATAGGGTCGGTGTTACTGTTGCTATGGCAACATCCAAATTCAGCAAGCAGCCCAGGAACAGGGAGCTGGGCTCCACTGTAAGGATGTACCTCCCTGAAGGGGCCCCCACATCGCCCCCTATCAGGACCCACCCGTCATCTTAATGACATCACCATCTTCCATTCTCAAGTGTATCACTTGTCCCACATTGTCGTCTCTGCTGTTCCCACTAGTCTGAGTCCCACCAAGGCGGGTGTGGGGTCTGTCTGTTCACTCCGGCAAGACACTGGGCCTGTGAGCCCCCGTCATTGGGCAGTACCGTCAGGATGGTGACCCGGCCAGGGCAGGCAGGCGAGGGCGTCCTCCCCTCCGTGACTCGCTGCTTACTGGCATGCATGCAGGGATCCTTGCCGTATTCCAACATATTACACTTGGTTCAGGAACCAAAATTCTTTTTAGCTATGAGCCCTTAAATAACCATAGTTCCTAAAACATGCTGATTTGAAAAAAGCATACAGTCCTTTTTCAGCCTGGGGTGCACACGGGATGAGGCCAGGATTTATTCCAAGATGAAGAAAGTTTGAGCCTGGAAACTCCCTTATTTTCTAAGTGGCTGTCAGTGGAGAGATGAAATACTAACATATTTAAATCCCTTGGAGAACAAGGAAATACTCCTACTAAAGATTTAAAAGAAGACTGTGTTCCCTAGGTGGGTGCCCATGTGGGAGGTGAGACCTTTAGCTTAAGTTGAAATAAGTCCCAACACGTATGCTGGGAAAAGGAGACTCGTATGCTGTACAGCTGGAGGACGCCTTCAAGCTCAGCCTCAGAGAAGCCTCTCTCTGACCCCCACACACCCTTTTTGCTGAGTACACTATACGACTGCTCTTCTTTCCTTTCAGTGTCAAGCAGCATTTGTCATCAAAACATCTCATTTTTAATAATACTTTTAGGAGCAAATTGGCTTTTGATGATGAGGTGAAAAAACACTGCACTAAAGGAAGATTTTACTTTGTCAATATTTTTGTCTTATTTTCATCAAGTTCTGTTTTTGGTTAAATAAAGAACTGCTAAAAAGAACCTCTGATGCTGAACTGTGCCCTCATCAAGAATGTGGACGGGTCTCAGCCTCCTTGGCCCCGGGCTGCCTGGGGGCCGCAGCTGGAGGGGTGCGTGCCCGCCCCCAGCACGCACTACGTGTCACCTCAAGAATATGAAACCACAGAGAAATGGCCGGTTACCAAACCTGGTACTGGGATTTTTGCCAACCTGATAGTAAAAAATGGCATTTTACTGTAAATTTAAATTTCCATTTTCCTTATTATGAATGATGTTGAACGTTTTTTCTGTGAACTGTCCATTCATATCTTTTATCTATTTTTCTTGAAGTTATCAATCATCTTACCAATTGGAAAAGGAACGATTCACACATTATTAGCCTTTTTTTCTATGATTTAAGTTGCAAATATTTTCCCAGTTTTTCTTCAGTCTTTCGATTTCACTCTGGTGTATTTTTTCTTGCAGAAGTATTTATCTTTGATTGAAATGATAGATTTTATTTTCTACATGGCTTCTTGGTGTGATAGTTAGAAAAGCCAACTTTTCCAAACTAGAGACCATCTGTAATGAATGCACAAGGCCGCCGGCAGTTCACGTGGGTGGGATAAGCAGAGCAGCGGTCCGGGTTCAGAGCCCAGGCCATGTAACTTCGGTGGTTTGCCTCCTCGGGGTGTTTCTAGGTGCAAAGCGTGACTCTGCGGTACATGCAGTCAGTGCCCCGGGAGCGCTGAAGTAAGGGCACTCTGCGGGCTCAGGAATGCTTCATCGGGGCCACATTCCCCAGGACCAGGACTGGGACAGGGCCACGAAGGGAAGGGGGCCCGACTGGGAAAGGCCTGCCGGCCCGCCCCGCCCTTCCGTACAGACGCACAGGGAGGGCAGGAGGGCTTCAGCAGCCGGGAGTGAACCAGTTTCACTTGGTGGCGCAGGGTGGGAGGACACCCAGGGCAGGGAAGCCGCGGGCGGGAAAGGGAGTGTGTGTGACATAAAGAAAGCAGCATTTTAGGAAGGGTTACTATAGGATTACTTTTCATGAATAATAAAAATATATTCAGTCTTATTTTTTAAACAATGTTTGATAAACTAATGACAATATTGTTGGACAAATAAATGCATGTCTGTTTGCAAATGTAAAAATAGGCCAATGATTCCTCTGATGGTTAAAAAAGAAAAATATTAATATGTTGTCTTTTTTATAAGGGATGTTAGAGTAAGACTATATATACTTTAATTTGCACACATGATATACAAGAAATTAAGAGAAGTGGTGACCTCTGGGAAGGGGAAGAGGACACAAAGGAGATGGGATCAGGTGGGAACAAGCTGTTTCCCTGTATACTTTATGCAGTTTTAATTTTTTAACTGTTTTATGTATAGTATACTCTGAAAACACTTCAGCTTTCCACATTCCACCTACTCTGTGCTAAAGGGGGTCAGCGTGGTTGCTCTGCCTTGAGATTCTCATTTCCTCCCACCGTGACGGATTCCTGCCGGCCTGGCCCCAAGGCCTCACCACCCCCGTCCTCGCCCCCAACTCCCAGCTCTGGGGCTACTCTTCACGCCTTCGGAACATTTCGTGACCACTGGCTTTCAAGAGCCCCTGTTCATGGAAGACTCTGACCAGCACAGCACTCCAGCCTGAAACACGGCCAAGGCAGAACAGAAAGCCTGGCGTTCTCTCTCCATCACGGCGTGGATGGACACTTTGGGAAAATACTCTACTTAAAATTCTATCTTTTCTTGTTGTATCTGACATACACAGAGATGACAGCTTAGGTCTTCAAAACTTAGCACGTTTGAAAAAAGAAAAAGTCACACACTCTACTTTTCTTGTCAGTGATACTACATTTCATGAATATCCTATTAAAAATATATAAAAAGATGAGCACAGGCCCTCAGTGCATGCCTCAGTATCCGTAGGTCTGCACTCCGCCTCCCTCACTCCCTCCTTTAATTTATGTAGCTTCCCATTTTTACATGCCAACTTAGGCTAGGCAAAGGCCGAGTTTATGATGATGGACGAGCCCAAAGGACTAATGTGGCAGCCAGGAAACACGGAAGTTACCAGGACTAATGACATTTACCTGTTAGAAACTAATAACAAATACTTAGGAAATACAGAGTGTAGTTGGAAAATTTACCAAGTAAGCACACTTAGCCATTTTTAAAAGAGGAATTTTACATTAGTAAATATATATGGCTTAAGTGAAAACAGAAACATACCGACCATGGATGGCGCTTCTTTTCGCTGCCCTTTATCATCCACCGTCCCTTCAAAAGCCACTGTAACATCATAAATTGCATCTAAATAATTCTTCATAGACTCAAAAGCAACATGAGTTGCCTTTATTCTTGGTGTCAGCACATGTTTTAATACTGCAAGGCCTAGAAAAAAAGTTGATTCAGTGTGGCCATAAATCAGTTACAAAACACCTCAGCAATTTAATATAACATCTAAATTATAGTAATATACATAACTGTTGTACACCTGAAACTAATACTGTATATCAATATTTCAATTAAAAAATGGAATATAACATCTAAACTGTTTTAAAGTCTCCAAGAAAAGACTAGAATATTAATGCTGTAATCTCATACTGTAGAGCTTTAAGTTTAGAAATACTCTCACATGACCTTCTCTATTTCAATCAGTATTCATTTAATACATATTTATTAGACATCTACATATTTACTTATTCAACATAAGACACGATGGGAAGCTGTTGGCAGCTTGACCTACCAGAAACCCTTCCATTTGGTAAATGCTGACAAGAACGGACTTTATTATCTTGTTTCTGGCAACAGAGTAGTGGTGGTAGTATCTTGCCTGTGGTCACTCAAGATTCAGGAGTACATGTCAGAATTTTGGACTCCTAGCCCATGATTTGGTTTTATTTCTATTCAGATAGAGATGTGGGGTATGATTTTACCTAACGACCCGCACTGTGTACACTTGGCTTTCTGCCCCCCACTTACTTGAAGAGCTGATGTGGTCTACCTAATATGAAATAATTGGCCTAATGCTGTGGGATGAACTGAAGGATCTAGTTTCTTGGTATGCATTTTTATAAAAATTGAGATACAATTCATAGGCCATAATTTGCCATTTTAAAATTTACAACTCAGTGGTTTTGAGTGTATTCACCAAGCTGTACCTTTGAATGCCAGACCAGTGTCATCACACCACAATGACATCCTGTGCCCTCTGCAGACACTGTACATTCTCCGCCCCCCGCCCTTGGCTGCCATGATCTGCTGTCTCTACGGATTTGCCCATTGTGCTCATGAACAGACTCAGACAATACGTGGCCTTTGTATCTAACTTCTTTCACTCGGCATAATGTATCTCAGGTTCATCCCTGCTATAGCGTATATCAGTACTTCATTACTTTTTATAGTGGACTAATATTCAATTGTATGGAAATACCACATTTATTTATCCACTGATCACTTGATCAGACATCTGGGCAGTCTGAAGCCTTGGGCTATTATGAATAATGCTGCTATGAACATTCATATAACCTATAGATGGGTGCTGAACAAGTTTTTATGTGAATGTATGATTTTGATTCTCTTGGGTATTCAACATATATACAAATATATGTGTATACTTTTAAAATCTTTAACTGAGAAAAGATTGCATTTCCATAGAATAATTAATCACAGTTGTGCAAGCTCCTACTAGTGTTAAGAATCTGTTTTCCCCTTCCTATTTCCTAGGTTTGAATATTTATTGACAATTTAACAGAAAAGAGCTGTTCTCTGAGGAAGTGACATGAAAACAGACTAGAAAAAGCTCGATTTGGATTTCCGACTGCCTCTCTCCAGGGACAACAAGCCACATAAGGAAGAACAGCTATAGTATGTTGGGACCTTTCCGCAGAAGAATTTTTAAAATGTGGAGTGGTGTGGGAAAGAAAAAGATTCCCACAACCACATATCTGACTTAAGTCCCTAGGGCAGAAGCAGTTTAATTTACTCACAGAGTTATAACAAAAATCGGAATAGTGTACCAGGCTGGGAAACATCCATTTTTCAATTAAATTAGTTAATACTTCCTTCTTTACTATTGGAGCTTATCCAATTTTATTAAGTCCAAAGTTCCACAGAATCACCCTGTGTTATTCAGAAAGAACTAATTGCTAGAATCTAAGTAAGTTAGTAAGAAAAAAAGAAGACAGAAAAGCAGTATTTTTAAAAAATGAGTTATAAGGAAGGTTTGAAAAATTAGCCTTGTGACAGATACGTAAGAAATACCCATCACTGACAGTAAACAAAGCTAAGAAAAAATCTCACTGGAAGGCACTAGGAGTAGCTCTAATCTAACCACATTTTCCAGATCCAATCCACATCGTGCATGTTGCCGCTTTTATCTCCAGCTCAAGAGGAAGGATAAAGACAGGGAGCCTGGGTGACGGGGATTAATGAGGCAATAAAATTAAATAACTACAGTACATGGTAGTAGAATGCACTAAGAGATATAAAATATTCTCAGACTATAAAAATATTACTCACAGTGAAAGATTTTTCTCATTTGCTCACATCTGATCAGAGAAAGTGTCAGGAGAAGGGATACTGGAGAGAGGCCCTCAAAGGAGGTATGTAGTGCACAAAGCAGGAGAAAGGCAGACATGAGCAAAGGCAGAACAGTGGGACCTGAAGGTCTGCAGGGCGCATGTACAGAGCTCATAAGGAAGGCTGAAAACTGCCCAGGGGTCACGCTGCTGGGAGCTCTGGAAGGATAAGCTGATTATATCAATACAGGCAATTACATTGATCTGTGGGACTCTAAGATTTTAGGCCATGGGAGAGATACCACTTAGGGGCTAAGAAAAAAACTTAGGTCTCAGATATAGTTTAGGTCATTAGGTCACGGGCAATGAGGTCCTGAATTAGGACTGAAGTAGTACAAACTGAGAAGAGAAAATGAAGGCAAGTAATGTTATAAAAACCAAATTTACATGGATTCAGCAACTAACTGAATATAATAATAAAAGAAAAGGAGTAAAGCAAACCCAGGCTTCACCCTAGAGGACATGGATAAGGGTGTACCATAAACAGGAAGAGTGGCCAGGAGGAAGAGCTGAGGGGAGTGTGTGTGTGTGTGTGCCCGTGTGCGTGTGTGTGTGTGCACGTGTGGTTACCCATCATGTAGAAAGCGCAGCAGTGGGCAAGCAGCGGAGAAAACAGGAGCTGAAATCGGGCACTCTGAGGCTGCAGCTGGGTAGAACACTCTAAAAATAGTTGGGAATCTGGTCTGTAAAATGTCAAAAATCAGGGAGAGAGAAACATTTGGGAACCATCTGGGTAGTCACGGCAGGTGAAGCAATGGCAGGATGGAGACCGGAGAAGGTCATCATAAATAACGTCAAAGCTCCATGGACATTAGCAAACAGAACAAGGATGCTAAAAATGACACACTTTGGCAAGTTAGAGAGCACTAGTAAGTCAGAAGTGAGACAAACTCCGGGAGAGTTAGTCAAATATGAGAATGAAAGGTGCCCAAACTTCTCTTTAGGACAAAAAGGATAGAGAAACAGTGAAGCCGTAGGTAGGGTACATATGCAAGGACACACACAGCTTATTTATGTGAGAATCACACTGTGTCTGTGTGCTGGGGGACAACCTAATAGGAAGAGCATGATGCAGATGGAGACGTGAGCAGAAGGAAATTTCTGAAGCAATACTAAGATTTTGAAATAAAGGGGTTATGTATGATTGTGGATGCAATCTTGTCAGAGAAATACAACTTCTTCAAGGCAAAGACAACCTGAGGTGTGAGGGGGAAACCATCTAATTTGTCACTTGATGAAACAAACATTTTAGAAACATAATCATAGAAGATCATGTTTATTTACCTATATTATTTTATTTACATTTATAATTCTACTTATACATATGCTGAAGCTGCCCTTACTAAATGTTTCACCATTGTCCTCTCAAACGACAAATGCCATGTTAGCCTTTCTGAAAATAAAATCCTTTTTTCCCTAATTTACTACTACAAAATCAAGCAGCCTTTAAAAATAACTTGTTTGACATTTCACAGTTTCTCAAAGACTCTACTTATATTTTAGACTTCTCAAAATCTTAATTTTTATTCTGGAGAGATTTTAGTTAAAACAGAATCTTGACCAATTTATTTGGAAATATGACTAACTCTTTTTAAAGGAATGACTAACATTTAGTTTCAAGTAGGAAAAGAATTTAGAGACCATTAGTGACAATTTTGAAGTCAACAATATTAAGAATTCATGACACTAAACACAGACATAGCTTAAATAACAACCCTAATAATGAGTCAACTGGATACTGAATCATGTTTTATGGCTAATACTTTTTGAAGCAAAATACTTCTAGGAAATATCGATGATCAGGGCCTTGATATATTCAGAGTTAAGAGAGAGACACAGCCACACCCACACCTCTAAAGCCAGCCAATACCACTGTCAACAGAAAACTGAAGAGTGGTGCCTGGTATAATGACTTAAATGTGTAAACAAGTATCAAATTTTAAGAATATAAATTTAAAAGATTGGTTTTGGTTTGTTTCTGTTTTTTAAGTCAGATTTAAATGAAGGTACTTTAGGAGCAAATTTAATAATGTTTTGAAGCAAACTGTATCCACACTAATGGGTGCTATTAAACTTCAATTTTCTTAAAGAAAAATTAGTTTAACAGATGGAGAAACAAGTTCATTTTTATTTTCAAGTAATCTCAGTTAGTTGTGACCTAAGAGGAAAGAAAACAGGAAACGCTCTTTCTAGATACACTGCTCACAAATCAATTTCCTCTGTGTATGGTGGAAAATAGTTAACCTTTACAGTCACAAGAAAATATCCTTCTAATAGATAGCAATAGTTCTCGAGTTGTGGAATTTAAATAAAGAACAGTTAGCAGTTAAAAATTATATCCACAAGGCAAATTATTCTTTTTTTTCCCTGTTGGTAACCTAAGAAAGGTCTACAGCTCACAGAAAAATGACAGACCAATCATCGATCAATTATAGGTAACTAGGGTGTTAGCAGATTAAAAAGCTAGAGTATAGACCATTATTTTGCTATTTAAAGAATTACTTAGAAATACTTGTTTTAGCATTACCCAAAATGAGTATGAATTTTAAAAAATAAGTAACTTTTAGTAGCTATATTAAACAGTCACCTCAGTTAGTGAGATAGAGCAATAAAAGGTAAATATTCATCTTAAGTTGTTTTAAAGATGATGAATTAAGAAATATTAGTATTAAATATATATAGAAAAACAATTTAAGGTTCTGTTATGGAATAAAGTTATGTCCCCACTTCATTCCCAAATTCATTTTTAACCCCTAACCTCAGTGGGGCTATATATGGAGATAGGGCGTTTATGGAGGTAAGTACGGTTTAGAGGGTCATAATCCAACAGGATCAGTTTCCTTATCAAAATAGGAAGAGATTTCAGAGACCTCTCTCTCCAGTAGCAAAGGCCATGCGAGGACACAGTGAGAAGGTGGCCACATAAGCCATGGAAAGGGCTCTCAGCAGAGGCCGGCCCTGTTGGCACCAAGCTCGTGGAGTTCCAGGCTTCAGAGCCATGAGAAAATAAATGCCTGTTGCTTAAACCACCCCATCAGTGGTACCTTGTTTTATGGCTGCCTGAGGTAACATAGGCCCTGAAAACTGGATTGAAATTACAACTGTGAGTTAATACAATACAGCAAATAAATGTATTTGCATATGAACATCTGTTTTACGCAAAAGAAAAAAAGTATGCCAATATTTAAATAGGAATACACAGCACACACACACACACACAGGTTGATTTTGCAAAAATATCAGAAGCGCTTCAAAGCTAAAACATACAATTCTATGTTACTGTTCACCCAAACCATCATCTGAGATTGTACTACTTATATTAACAAATAACCAGGAATCTGCCCAGTGACAAGGTATAATAAAATACCCAATGATAATTGTCTTGCTTAACATACTTAAAATTAATGAATCAGTCCATCAAATATTATAACAGAATTGCAAGAAGCACAGCTATTGGAAAATAGCATACTTAAGTTTTTGAAAATCTGCTCACTACAAAATGAAGCCTGCATGTCAGCTGCTGGACTGCTTTGCTGGCTGTTGCTCAGACTGCCCTCACGTTACCCAAGAGCACCGTGTGAGTGAACTGCAAGCTGATCCTCCCCTGGGCCCTGGCATGACTGCAGCCCCAGCAGGTGCTTAGATGCAGCCTGTGACCTACTCTGAGCAAGAAGCCTGCAGCCAGACCACACCAGGACCCCGACTCACCTAATCCTGTGAAAGAGTGAATCTCTGTTGCCTTAAGCCACTAAGGTTGCAGATAATTTGTTACATGTTGATAATGAATACAATCATGTTTTATTTCCTAACAAACTCCTAGAAGACATTACTGTCAGCTGTACCATCTTAGCAGGAATGTTTTATGTATTAGGAATTTGTTAACAATTTGTTAATATTTAAGAGTAGAATATTTTATTGTATTAAAAATAAGATCAGCAGCAACTATACAGATCTAAAGTACTCTAGTAAACTTTCCCCAAATTCAACTCTCTGTTCAGCTCATAAAATGCACAAATGTTTCAAGATGTAATTGATTTAATAACAAAATGCCTCAGATTTTATAATAAACATGAAAATAAAAAGGAAAAAAATCCCCCAAATGTTATGTTTGTTTCCCTCTCATCTTAACTAAAATGGTAATTACTAAACAGAATCAAATTGGTTATAAGAAATGACACACAAGAGAAACTGAAAATGTGCATGTAAGGTTTGTACTCAAGTGTATCAGGAACTCAGAACTGATTCACCTATTAACTATTTTAAGCTTCAAAGAGTAAAATATACATTTGTTAAAGTCAGAGATAGCTCAGCTATCTAGCTCTTTAGAGAAGGAATAGTTCTGGAGAGCAGTAATTTTCTGAAACCCTAAGAATTTACCTCATGAAATCCCTAAATTATGTTTAAGAATTTTAGATAATTTGTTTTCTTTCTAAAATATACAGAATGAAAAACAGCTCACTGAACAAAATCAGACATCTTTACAGTAGAACTTTTCTGAGACTAACACATAAATATGAACTGTAACTCCCTACAGGGAGGATATAAAATGCAATATTCTCTAACTTCGTTTAAACATGAAACATTTTTGTCAAAACATTTTATTGGCTCTGTTGTAGAATACGCTTTTAGAAAAACAAAATTAAGACTATGATGTCTTAAATACAACCTACTGAACTAATTAACAAGAATACTATTTATGACTTTCATTCAACCATAGAAAACGGTCCAGACTACTAAGCTGAGTGAGCATTCGATGCCTCCCATGATCGATACCCATCCCAACTTAGCCTACAGAATTCCCACAGCCCTTTCCACTTCCTTTTGCTTAAAGCCATTAAAACTCTTTGCGGACCTCCCATGCCCATTCACTCAAGGCTCCATGCCTTTGCTACTAGTGTTTCTTACATCTAGACCCCTTCTCTCACCACGCACAGGGCCTACTTATCATGCAGGGGCCGCCGCCTCTCGGCATCATCCAGACACCTGCGTGCCGCCTGGCTCCCATTCCCTCCACTCCCACAGCATGTTCCTGATGCTGCTCACATCTCCTCACGCCACACATCACATACGTGTTCTTTCTTACCCACTGTCTGACTAAGGACTCATGTCTGCTTCATAGTAAATATTTTTTAAAGGAATATAAGATATAAGCCTTGTTTGTCTTTTACAAAGTTGCCTAAAACAGCAATGATTTGAGTCCTTATGTCCAGTTTTATTAGTCATTTTGTTTTATCCCTCAGTATCAGCTACCAGTTTTTGCCAGTATCAAGTAGATTTACCTGTAGTAGCCCCTTTCCTCTGCCTTCTAAATTAGCAGTAATGATTTAGCAAATATCTATTACATTCCAGGCTTTCTATAAACATTGTCACTGACCCTCACAAAAGCCCAATGAAGGAGATTCTATGATCCTTGGCTGACAAATAAGAAATAGAACAAAAGAAATAAAGTAACTTGTCTAAAGTAATATGTGCTTGGGAATGCAACCCAAAGCCAGCGGTAAAGTCCACCTAAGACTAAATACTGGCGTTAAGAGTGATACTTGATAAATACCACTAGGAAACACTGAAAAGAACCTTAAAGAGAGGGGTCTAGCCTTCCTAGCTGAGCACTCCTAGCTGACAGCCTCTCACCTGAGGAGCGCGTGACACCTACAGGTAAAGCCGCCCTGGACTCTGAGCCCCAGTCCAGCTCCCACCTGCATGCAGTTAAGTGAGAGACTACAGCTGACCGCGTGGAACAGAGAGGAGCCGCCCTGCTGGGCCATGCCAAAGTGTGGAATTGTAAGCAAGTAAATGATTCTTACTGTTCAAAGTCACTAAATTCTTGGGTTGTTTTTCATGTAGCAACAGATAATAAAAACAAGAAGTAATGAGATTTTAAAGTACGGCAGTAACTGAGGGAATGGAGAAAGAAACTCTAGATTTTGCTGATTTACTGGGTGTTCCTGTGGATAAAAGGAAAGAGTCTAGGATGACTCCGGGTTTCAGACTGAATGACACAGTTACTAAGGTAGGAAATATAAGTGTATGAGTGCAAAGATGAATTCTGTTTCTGACATACTGAGTTTCAGGTATGCCTTTGGGCCAGTTCAGTGATGCTCTCGACTTGGCAGTTGTACATTTAGGTCTAGAGTCAGGTACGGAGATATGGATGGGGGCAGCTTTCTGTGAGCTGACAGCAGCCAAACAAACGGCAGCCGGAGGCCACGGGAAAGACAAAGGCAGGAAGATGAATGAAAGGCCAAAGCCAGACTCGGAAGGAACACATGCAACCGGAAAGAATGAGGCAGAAGAGGAGGCTAGGAAGGAGCCCAAGACCAGAGAAGGAGGAGGAGAATGGGAAAATAGCCCTACAGAGGTCTAGGGAGGGAATTTCCAGGACAAAGCACCAAGAATCTCTTATCAGATCACGGTGACTTAACTAAAATTTACAGAAGTAAAAACCAGTTTCCCCTGATGCGCTATGACCTGGGGGCAGGAGTTACCATGCAGGTCAGAACAGACGACAGCACTGCACAGACTCTGGCGTTTGCTCTGTGCGCGCCTGATCAGTGTACGGAGATCATACACTAGCTCACAGTCAGTCTTCAAGGACACCTGTGAGAACACCCTGGAGCCACTGTTTCCTGTTAATTCCCCAATCTGGCTAAACTGAATAGCTTGTCAGTGTATCAGTACCCAATTTTCTAACATATGGATATTAAGAACACTCCTATTACTGGTTTCATGAATAGCTTCCAATTACTATGAACGACTTTGTGTTCTGCAGGAGGAACTTCAGGTATCTTCCAGTTTAATTCTTACACAGACTCAGGCACATATATTTTAAGAGGCAACGAAGCTGAAGCTCAGCAGCACTGGGCAACCTGCAACCACACAGCTAATTAGTGTCGGAGTTTGGATTCCAAACTAGGTCTGTAACCTACAGAACAGAAACTCTTCCCATTACTGAGAACCCACACTGTATAAAAAGGGTCCACTGACATAATCATGCACCTACATAGACTTTAACCAAATCCGTGGCAAGGAATATATATGGTAGCAGGCCTTGAATTAAATCTCTCAGACATATGTAACAGTATGCACGTGGATTAACAAGAATAAACTTCATGTCATAACAGAGAATACATATATTCATTGAACAAATGAATGCATTCATTCAATTGTAAAACATAAATATCTTCTCCAGGCACAAAAAATCAAAATGTCATTCATTATCTTTAAAATTTATTTTTTCAAATACAGTCAAATTTTCCTTACCTTCTTGAGCAGCATATGTTTGACTAGCTGAAAGGACTTTTTTTAGTCCTGGATTATACCTTGTTCCTTCTGGGAAAATCACAAGATACATCTGTGAAAAATAGGGAAAATCTGGTTTGCTTTGTGTGAGTTTTAATGCTGTTGTTCACGTGCCAATGCTAAGCCTATTGATGCTAAGACAGTATTTCCTACAGCGGGAAAATCGAATTTCATTTTACATATCACCTTGATTTTAAGAAAGAAAATGCAAAAATTCAATTAAGTCTTAACATAACATGGATTATATTTGAAGTGCAGTTTTACATTCACTGGTAGGTTGCTCAACAATCTAACATTTATAATTACATGCTAATATTCACTACAAATTTTGCCATGAAATGCTAACTCCAATGAAGCCTCAATTAATAAAAAATCTTTTTTTTCCCTAGGATTCTGCAAAATGACATTTTAAAAGGTACAAGTTTTAGACATTAGTGTCCCTAAGTATCAGTACATCAATAAAAATACATCTCATTTGAGGAAAACCATATATAAACACACAAATTTCCATACTATAAAAGGCAGTGTGTTCATATTTCAGAAGATTCACAGTATTGTTATTTTACTGAACTGCCTTAATGCATTTTAAATGACTCTACAGACAGCTTCTAAATTAAAATACTGTACTTATAAATAAAAGAGAACATTAAGCTGGATGTTTCTAAGTAATCGATTAGTCTAAGCTTTTATTTTATGTCTCTTACATGTATAAAAGAATATTGATGGTTGGCAAGAAAGCAAGAGTGAATTATTCATTCAGGTTTTATTTGAGAAATATTTCTAGTACTCCTATTATATGCCAGGCATATGACTAGGATAATGAAGCAGACATGGTCTTTAGGGACATGTCAGAAAAAGTAGATTAAACAAATAAATAAAAAAACGTAGGTGCACTTATATGACTATGAAGAAAAATAGCCAGGTGTTATGAAGGAGAATGACAAGAGGGACATTCGAATGGAAGACAGGACTCAGACTGAGAGATACTGTGGGTTCTGTTCCATTCCTGGTGCTTATAAAAGTCATGTTTACACTACATTGTAGTCTATTAAGTGTGCAAGAATATTATGCTAAAAAACAAATGTATATACCTTAATTAAAACAACACTTTATTGCTACAAAATGGTAGCCATCACTTGAGTTTCAGCAAGGTGTAATCACTGATCACAGATCAGTACAACAAATATAACATGAAAAATGTGAAATGTTGCAAGAATTACCAAAATGTGACACAGAAGCCAAGCGAATGCTGATGGAAAAATGGTGCCACTAGACTTGCTGGACATGGGGCTGCCACACACCTTCAATCTGTAAACAATGTGGGGTCTGTGAGCAGCGCAGTTAAACAAGGTATGCCTGTACACAAACTACTAGAGCCGGATACTCCCTTTCAAAAGACTGGGCCTTGTTCTCAGGATGAGCAGGGACAGGATAAGGGGGCATGTCAATCTCACCACGGTCTACCCCAGGACATCCCCAAATGGGACGTTGAAATTCCATGACGTAAGAGCAGCTAGGGGCTGGCTATCAGCCTGATGCTTGAAGGGCACTTCCTCAGCAGAGTGGAGAACCAGTGTGCAGATATGGGCTCTGGCTGCCACAGGAGCCCCAATGCAGCGAGGAGGAGAAAAGAGAGGAGGAGAGAGAAGGCCGGAGGAGAAGCAGCAAAAAGCGTGGAGGGGGAGCTGTTCCTGAGCCACAGGACGGCACGCCCTGAGTCCTCGGAGCAGCCAGGCCACCGCCACTGGCGGCAACCAGTGTTCTTCAAAGCCAACACTGAGAGTCCCTTCTTGGGGAACAAAGACTTATGAAACAGTACTTACGTTGAGTGATTCTTTGTGGGTATTCATACTTTTTTTGGCTTTTCAAATGCCTCAGTATGTATAAGAAATCCAAATGTACACTGACAAGAGTTGGTGTTTCCTCTTGAATGGTGCCCGGTACTACAGAGAAGAGGAGGCGGGCAGCGGTCTCTCCCTCACAGCTGGAAGGAACTCCCTTCCTAAGTTTAGAGGGTTCTGGTACCTCCATAAAACTCGGAATTATTTATTACACACGGGATAATGTAGCTTCAAAACAATTCTTAAATTCTAATTTAATTCTTTGATTTAAAAATGAGAGTTGATAAGGACAATAATAAAAATGAGAACATTCTTACTGGTGTCCTGGCATCCACATATCTCTGCAGCTTTTTTTTCATTTTCTTTTCATTAAATTTGGTACTTCGCTTCACATAGATTCCTCCATGCTGCCATGTAAAATAGAGTGGGGAAAAAAGCATTTATTAAAATAGCCAATACCAGTCATCAAAGTAACTTCGCTCCCAAAGGGTAGAGAATAAAATTACATTTTAGGAATTAAGCTATATTTAATATATTCAGTTATTAGCATCTAGAGAACAGTGAGCTGAAAATTCTGTTTTTCAACATAATTCACATAGAACTGCACATTACAGTGTATTGGAAAATACACAAACATTTAGTTTTATTGACAGCTAAAATAAAAATGCTTTCTTCCTTAAAATCATTCTTTTAAAATCATAAACTCAATCACATAGATCCTAGCTCTATATTTTTCCAATGATTAATTCATTAAAGAATTAGTAAAAAGTGTCCTTAAAATGTCATTATTCATGATCTTTGGGGATCTTAAAAACTGATCTAGCTGCAGATATTTATGGAGCACTATTATAGACGGAATTGCATTCCCCCATATTTGTATATTGAAGTTCTAATGTGAAGCTATTTGGACACGGGGCCTTTTGGAAGGCAATTAAGTTTAAATGCAGTAAAGGGTGGGCCCTAAGCCAAGGATTGGTGCCTTATAAGCAGAGGGGATTAGGACACCAACGTGTGTACACACAGAGGACAGACACCATGACAAGGAGAGGCCTTAGGACAGCAATCCTGCTGACCCTTGATCTGAGCCTTCCGGCCTCCAGGACTGTGGGAAGACAAACTCCTGTTGCTTAAGCCACCCAGTCTGTAGTGTTTTGTTATGGCTGCCGTAGCCAATTAAGAGAGGCACGTTCATAAAAATTCAGGCATCTTTAACTGAACTTCCTAACTGCACATCAGTGAAATTTTGCATCAAGTCAGTAGTTTATATGCACCTTGTGCTAATCTGAGCTCATCTGTAAAACCAAGAGGCTGAACTTGACTTTGACTTTACTGACAACACGAGTAAAAGGAAGTGGACGGAGAAAGCAAGCAGGGGACAGGGGACAGCACAGAGAGGAAGTGAGGTGGCCTGCCATTCTGCTTGTGGTTCCTTGCACATATGCACTGGCTTGCAGAGTGCAGACCAGAAGATAAAACTGCTTTACAGAATGTGTCTCGCTGCCACCCAAATCGAGAGCCTTAGGAGAATGCCCCCAGCTCTTCAGAATGCCCAGCCACACTGTGCCCCACTGCAATGCAAGACTTCCCCAAGTTTTAAGAGACACTATGCCTGTCCTTTATGTGCTATTTCTTCCCTGTCATTTAACTTGCTTATTAAAATCTATTTTAGTTAAAAAACATCTGGGTCTGTCCCAGGCATACGGAAGCTACAGATATGAAGACCAGGTATCCTTCCTTAGAGAGCTAATGATTAGTGGGGAAGTGAAATATGTATACAAGTCTCATATGAAGAGAATTCAGTAAGTGTTATAATAGAGATAAACCAAAACCAAAGCAGCATGGACGACAGACAATGACTGCCTTGGGAAGGGTTTCAAAATGGCATCTAAACTGGGCCTTAGAGGTGGAATAAAGGGGTATTGATCTCAGACTAAAGGACAGGGAGGTGGGGAGGACAGGGAGATTTGGGCTAGAAATGGAGAGGAAGATGTAAATTGCCTTTTTATTCAAAAGGTCATTTAGTCTGCTATTCCTCCACAATTCCAAAACATTATACAATCTATTCATGAGTATTCTTCCCTCGACCTAAAAACCTGTACCCACTGGGACTCTGGGTCACGGAACCATGGCGACAAAGTCTCAGACAAACCACTTGTTTCCTCTCCTACTTCTCAAGTTTAAGGTGTCCTCGAGTGGCCTTAACTATCAAGCAATTACGTTTGCTGTGAAATCATTTTGACTTTATAGGCATGTTCATCATTTTACAGGAAGGGCTAATGAAGTCCAAAATACTTTCTTTTAAGTATTGCTGAACTGTAATTGAGACTCTTGTGTTTAAAGTAATAAAGGGAGAAGTAATGAACACAAACAAAAATGTAAAAATACCACTGGGAGAAAAAGCTTCACTTTCAATGAAAACAAGAATATCATTTTTAACTCATATATTATTTAATACTCACCTATCATCTACTTAAAATATGAGTTTTAATGCACAAGAATGTGAAAAGAGGCAGTTACAGTGTATGTGCAATATATGCATATAACATAATACATATGATGTACATATATATCTGAGACTGAATGAGGCCAATCACAACCATCACACCACCTCTAGTTATCTTCAAAGGTTTAAATGAGCAAATGCTCTCCACCACACTTTTTTTGTTTTTAATTTAACACATTAGTAAGGTTCCTAACACACCTGCTTTTGGTTGGTGGTGAGGAGAAGGGGAGCAGGCAGAAGTCTTGGTACTTATTTTAAAGAACAAAGTGTGGAAAAAGGTTACCTGAGAAATGCAATACCCATACAATGGAAGCCACTTCAGCCTGTCCTTCAGCACATAGCGCACGTGTCCTAGAGCGTTCTGCCTGACGGCCAAGATATCGGCAATGATCCAGTCAACTGCAAGGACAGAACCCTGTTAGTGAACAAGTGACCCATGTGTGAACCCCAGCCTTCCCTTCACAGAACCAGGGAAAGCAGGAATAGCAGTGCTGTGTCAGGAGCAAAAAGCCCAATATGTCTGAGAAACAATCAAAATACAGGAAGAAGGCAGGCTGCTTTTCAGGCCTGGGTCAGAAGTGGACACTGACCACGGGGCTGGCTGCTTTGCTAAAGTTAAATGTAATTAAATCAATGGTCTGGGCCAGTGTCACATTACTAAATCAGGGAGATACACGGACACATCAAAGTTCTTATCAAACCTTTGTAGAGTCAACTCTTGTCCCATAAAACTGAGTATGATCATTAATAAGCTAACTTGAGAGAAATGTATTTCAACTTGTGTCTTTCCTTACCTCAGCTATGGCATTGGTAGTAATACAAGCAACAAAGTGAAGATATGCAGTTGACCAGAGGGAGATGAAGGGCAGCCACAGGCCTAAGCAGTTTTCCATTACGGTATTATCATTGATAAAGTTGTTTTTAGCTTTGAACCTCTGGGTGCTATAGTTTTTAAAGCAATAAAAATGGAATTGAGGAAGTGTGTATCCAAAGCAGTTACAGATTTGGAAAAAATATGAAATGGGATTTTGTTTGAATTCTTTGGAGAACAAAAAAGTGCCCTCACCAACGTCTATTTCTTGGCTTTGATACTGTACAACAGTTACAGAAGATGTCACCACTGGGACACTTGGTAAAGGGGACATGGGACTTCTGTGTACTATTTTTGCAAATTCTCGGGTATCTATAATTATTTCAAAATAAAAAGTGTTTTAAAAAAGAGTACCTTAACCTAATTTAAAGCGCACAGCGCACTGTACTGGACACCAGGGTCTTCTGTGATTCCTCGATGGAATAGCAAAACCAATGGGAGCAACTGCGGGTGTCAGGGCAGAACGTGTATTTAGGAAATGAGTGCTCACCTACTGGCACAGCCTTTCTGCAGTTTAACAATCAAAAATATAAAATGTATGTACGCTTTGCCCCACCCAATTCCACTTCCAGAAACAGAACTTACAAAAGGAAGAATGCATAGACTAAAGATGTATACAAAGAAATAGAATAAAAGAAAGAAAATAGCTTATTTACATCCATCAGGAGAAGGTAAGGAAAATTCCTAGCTTTCACATTCCTGACTTTCCAAAAAAGATAAAATCACAAAAATACAAGATCATATCTAATACCTCCAGTGAAAATTCTTGTTTTATTGGTAACAAAAGTAATTTCATTTAAATATATAAGAACCTGTGCACTTCTGTAGAGAAACCTAAGTTTCATCTAAATGAAATACAAACCTGTGGATTGATGATTTGCTAAATATATTATGTTTTCTTTATTTTCTGGCAAATCTCCATATAGCAATATCTAAAAGACAAAAGAAAAGCAACATTACTTTGATATTTTAAAACATGTACTATGGTACATAATAGGACAAAGTCAAAAAATTGACCACCATACAGAATATTTCCATCTGTGATGAATAAAAATTAGACTTCTCTTAGGAGCCTTACAGACCATAAATGACACATGTTTAAAAAGTAGTTAAATGCAGGGCAGGTTAATGGTCATAAAGGGAAACAGAATGATCAATATCCTGAGAAAAATACCGTAAGTATTTACTGACTGCTGACATTATCTGAAACACTCTCACAAGATAACCTTCCTTCCAAGAGCCTGCACTGTAATGGGATAGACGAACAGGCACGACGTACACAGTAACTATAATGAGACCTAATGCAATTCTTAGGAAAATACACTACATTTTGTTTTAAAGAACTGTCATTTGCAGAGCAGCAGTACACGCGAGGTGTGATTTCAGTAGCTGTGATGAAGGAAGTATGTTCACGGAAAGATGAACAAAGAAAGGGAGGTGGCCACGTCTGAGGCCTGCTGGGGACACTCGCAGTGGTCAGCACAGGCTGCGTGCAGGGCCGGTGAGCGCAGCGAGCACACCAAAGGGAGGTCCGAACTACAGTGTCAGAAGTCTTCTGAACACCAAACCAAAGATGAAAACTCCTCTGTAAGTAAAGGGGAAACAGGACTCCATGCTCAGGACTCTTTACATGTCTGTGAAGAACGAGAGTTCAGTGTGAGGCAGCGTCCGGGAAGGAGGGCCTGCAGGACGGGGAGGCACGCAGGAGGGCTCGGCACTCGCAGACACGTTTTGTTCTCAGGCTGGGTGGAGCAGACACAGATGTTCATTATGAGTCTTTCCGTAGTTTTGTATGTCTTAAATATTTCACGATAAATTACTTAAAGAAATTAGAAATATGTTTTCAAAGACTTTAAAAGAAAGGATTGCTAACTGGTATTTTTTATTCAGGGCATTTTTGTTTCTGTATCTTATCAAGGATTATTCAATATTAGGAATTAGCTAATGCTTTTTAGAGCTAACCTTTTAGATATGCAGAGATTATCTTTTAGTCATGACACTACTCATTAATATCTTAGCAAAAGAGCAAAGTAAAAGACATTATTAACCCAACATCTCTGTGAATAAATGGAATTAGATGACAGGGGAATTACAACCTAGAATAAGGATGGCCAGTATGGGGAACATGCCAATTGGATCATTTAGGAAGCACACTGAAAAGTAAGGGTTTTTCTATGCCCTTTAAGTAATTGCCTAGAAAACAAATGCAATTATGCAGTTTCCTGCATAATTTGTGTTCCTGCAGAAACAAATATTAAGAGGGGGAGCAAAGCGTTATGTACACAGTTGAGGAGCTGGCATTCACCGATGGGATTTAACGTTGGTGAACCACCCACCATAGAAGCGCAACCTCCAAATGGTGAGTAACTGCTTGGATTTGGCGCATTATTCCTGCATTTCCTCATCTTTGTTCCTTTATTTTGTAATGTAACTCACAATACCTTGCTTTTTTTTATTTATAATTAATTTTGGTATCATTAATCTACAATTACATGTGCAATATTATGGTGATTAAACTACCCCCTTCATCAGGTCCCCCCCACCAACCCCATTACAGTCACTGTCCATCAGCCTAGCGAGATGAGAATCACTACTTGTCTTCTCTGAGTTGTACAGCCCTCCCCGTGCCCCCCCAACATTATGTCTGCTAATCGTAATACCCCTTTTCCCCCCTTGACCCTCCCTTCCCACCCATCCTCCTCAGGTCCTTTCCCTTTTTCCCTTTGGTAACTATTAGTCCCTTCTTGGGTTCTGTGAGTTTGCTGCTGTTTTGTTCCTTCAGTTTTTTTCTTTGTTCTTATACTCCACATATGAGTGAAATCATTTGATACTTGTCTTTTCCGGCTTGGCTTATTTCACTGAGCATAATACCCTCTAGCTCTATCCATGTTGTTGCAAATGGTAGGATTTGTTTTCTTCTTATGGCTGAATAATATTCCATTGTGTATATGTACTACATCTTCTTTATCCATTCATCTACTGATGGACACTCAGGTTGCTTCCATTTCTTGGCTACTGTAAATAGTGCTGTGATAAACATAGGGGTGCATATGTCTTTTTCAAACTGGGCTGCTGCGTTCTTAGGGTAAATTCCTAGGAGTGGGATTTCTGGGTCAAATGGTATTTGTATTTTGAGTTTTTTGAGGAACCTCCATACTGCTTTACACAATGGTTGGACTAATTTGCATTCCCACCAGCAGTGTAGGAGGGTTCCTTTTTCTCCACATCCTCACCAACATTTGTTGTTGTTTGTGTTTCGGATGTTGGCCATCCTCACTGGTGTGAGGTGATATTTCATTGTGGTTTTAATCTGCATTTCTCTGATGATTAGCGATGTGGAGCATCTTTTCATGTGTCTGTTGGTCATCTGAATTTCTTCTTTAGAGAATTGTCTATCCATGTCCTCTGCCCATTTCCTAATTGGATTATTTGCTTTTTGTTTGTTAAGGTGCGTGAGTTCTTCATATATTTTGGATGTAAACCCCTTATCAGATACGTCATTTATGAATATATTTTCCCATACTGTAGGATCTCTTTTTGTTCTATTCATGGTGTCCTTTACTGTACAGAAGCTTTTCAGCTTGATATAGTCCCACTTGTTCATTTTTGCTTTTGTTTCCCTTGCTGGGGAGATATGTTCATGAAGAAGTCGCTCATGTTTATGTCCAAGAGATTTTTTGCCTATGTTTTTGTCTAAGAGTTTTATGGTTTCATGACTTACATTCAGGTCTTTCATCCACCTTGAGTTTACCTTTGTGTATGGGGCTAGACAGTAGTCCAGTTTCATTCTCTTACACGTAGCGGTCCAGTTTTGCCAACACCAGCTGCTGAAGAGGCTGTCATCTCCCCATTGTATATCCAAGGCTCCTTTATCAAATATGAATTGACTGTATATGCTTGGGGTAATGCTTGGATTTTCTATTCTGTTCCACTTGCCTGCGGGTCTCTTTTTGTGCCAATACCAAATTGTCTTGATTACTGTGGCTTTGTAGTAGAGCTTGAAGTCAGGGAGCATAATTCCCCGTTTGATTCCTCCTTCTCAGATTGCTTTGGCTATTCGGGGTCTTTTCTGGTTCCATATGAATTTTAGAATTATTTGTTCGAGTTCATTGAAGAAAGCTGTTGGTAGTTTGATAGGGATTGCGTTGAATCTGTAGATTGCTTTAGGTAGTATAGCCATTTTGGCAATATTTATTCTTCCTAGCCAAGAGCATGGGATGCATTTCCATTTGTTAGTGTCCTCTTTAATTTCTCTTAGGAGTGTCTTGTACTTTTCAGAGTACAGGTCTTTCACTTCCTTCATTAGGTTTATTCCTAGGTATTTTATTCTTTTTGATGCAATTGTGAATGGAATTGTTTTTCTGATTTCTCTTTCTGTTAGTTCATCGTTAGTGTATAGGAAAGGAACAGATTTCTGTGTGTTAATTTTATATCCTGCAACTTTGCTGAATTCAGATATTAGTTCTAGTAGTTTTGGAGTGGGGTCTTTAGGGTTTTTATGTACAGTATCATGTCATCTGCAAATAGTGACAATTTGACTCCTTCCTTAAAAATCTGGATGCCTTGTATGTCTTTGTTTTGTCTGATTGCCGTGGCTAGGACCTCCAGTACTATGTTGAATAACAGTGGAGAGAGTGGGCATCCCTGTCTTGTTCCCGATCTTAGATGAAAAGCTTTCAGCTTCTCGCTGTTAAGTATGATGTTAGTTGTGGGTTTGTCATATATAGCCTTTATTATTTAGAGGTACTTGCCGTCTATACCCATTTTGTTGAGAGTTTTAATCATGAATGGATGCTGAATTTTGTCAAATGCTTTTTCAGCATCTATGGAGATGATCATGTGGTTTTTATTCTTCTTTTTGTTTATGTGGTGGATGATGTTGATGGATTTTCAAATGTTATACCATCCTTGCATCCCTGGGATGAATCCCACTTGATCATGGTGTATGATCCTCTTGATGTATTTTTGAATTTGGTTTGCTAATATTTTGTTGAGTATTTTTGCATCTACATTCATCAGGGATATTGGTCTGTAATTTTGTTTTTTGGTGAGGTCTTTGCCCGGTTTTGGTATTAGAGTGATGCTGGCTTCATAGAAAGAGTTTGGAAGTATTCCCTCCTCTTCTATTTTTTGGAAAACTTTAAGGAGAATGGGTGTTATTTCTTCTCTATATGTCTGGTAGAATTCAGAGGTGAATTCCTCTGCTCCGGGGGTTTTGTTCTTGGGTAGTTTTTTGATTACCGATTCAATTTCGTTGCTGGTGATTGGTCTGTTTAGTTTTTCTGTTTCTTGCTTGGTCAGTCTTGGAAGTTTGTATTTTTCTAAGAAGTTGTCCATTTCTTCTATGTTTTCCAGCTTGTTAGCATATAGATGCTCATAATATTGTCTTATAATTCTTTGTATTTCCGTGGGGTCTGTCGTTATGTTTCCTTTCTCATTTCTGATTCTGTTTATGTGTGTAGATTCTCTTTTTCTCTTAATGATTCTGGCTAGGGGTTTATCTATTTTGTTTATTTTTTCAAAGAACCAGCTCTTGGTTTCATTGATTTTTTCTATTGTTTTATTCTCCTCAATTTTATTTATTTCTTCTCTGATCTTTATTATGTCTCTCCTTCTGGTGACTTTGGGCCTCATTTGTTCTTCTTTTTCCAATTTCAATAATTGTGTCTTTAAACTGTTCATTTGGGAATGTTCTTCCTTCTTTAAATAGGCCTGGATTGCAATATGCTTTCCTCGTTAGATATGTACTTATTGCCATTGTTGGCTTTAGATTCGTGGCTACCAAAGGTTCAAGGGTTGCTTCTTTACTATCTAACAATTTAACTTAACTTTCTTATTAAGTTATTGTGAACACTGTCTGATGTTTATCTCTCCATTCTTAGTCTTCTTCCTCCATTCTTTATATATTAGGTGTTTTATTCTTTGCTTTTAGTTAGTATTTGGATGGTCTGCTTTCTCTGCTATGATTTTATTTTCTCTGGTGACATCTTTTCAGCCTTAGGGGTGCTTCCCTCTAGAACAGTCCATTTAAGACATCCTGTAGTGGTGGTTTATGAGAGGCAAACTCTCAACTTTCATTTGTCTGGAAATTGTTTAATCCCGCCATCATATTTAAATGATAATCGTGCTGGATACAATATTCTTGGTTCGAGGCCCTTCTGTTTCATTACGTTAAATATATCATGCCTTCTCTTCTGGCCTGTAAGGTTTCTGTTGAGAAGTCTGATGATAGTCTGTTGGGTTTTCCTTTGTAGGTGATCTTTTTTCTCTCTCTAGCTGCCTTTAATACTCTGTCCTTATCTTTGATGTTTGCCATCTTAATTATTATGTGTCTTGGTGTTGTCTTCCTTGGGTCCCTTGTGTTGGGAGATCTGTGGGCTTCCATGGACTGCGAGACTATTTCGTTCCCCAGTATGGGAAAGTTTTCAGCAATTATTTCTTCAAAGACACTTTCTATCCCTTTTTGTCTCTTTTCTTCCTCTGGTAGTCCTATAATGCGAATATTGTTCCATTTGGATTGGTCACACAGTTCTCTTAATATTCTTTCATTCCTAGAGATCCTTTTATCTCTCTCTGCCTCAGCTTCTCTGTATTCCTGTTCTCTGTTTTCTATTCCATTAACAGTCTCTTGCATCTCATCCAGTCTGCTGTTAAGACCGTTGATGGCTTTTCTGATTTCTGCATTGTTTTTCCTCACTTCCTCCCTCAGCTCTTGCACATTTCTCTGTCGATCCATCAGCATGGTTATGACTTTTATTCTGAATTCTTTTTCAGGATGACTGTGCATGTCCATCCCTCCAGGCTCCCTCTCTGGGGTTGTCTGATGGTTTATTTTAGTCTGGACCATATTCCTCTGTCTTTTCATGGCTATAGAAGTGGTTGCTGGTAGTTGCCACATATGTCAGCTGGGCTCTTTATGACTTTAAAAAGGAAAAAAAAAAGGAGAAAAAAAAAGAAAGAAAAGAAAGAGAAAACAAAAAATAAAAAAACAAAGAACAACAACAAAAAAAATGCCCACCAGGAGTAGATTCTGTGGGGATGCTGTAGGTGGCGCTGTTTTTCCACTATTCCAGAGCCATGGCCGCCCCGCTCCACAGGGTCCTTTATAGCTCTGGCTGGGGTGGGAACGAATGGGTGGCTGTTGAGCTCTGTGGGAGGTCTAAGTGTGGCCACCCTTTCCCAGTCGCCAGCTAAGGGGTCCGAAACTCCCCAGGACTACCAGCCTGCTGGGCTGAGTGTGCGGGGGTGATCCGGTCCTCCGTTGGGCTCCTGTCTCTTTAAGACTGCTGAAAAAAGCGTGCACTTTTCTTCTTTTTTTTTGTTCATTCCCGGTAGCTGGCTGCAAGCACCCTGGCACGTTCCCCGATCAGATCCTGCCCCCTCTGTCTCTCCAATCTCCGCTACACCGCACGATGTGTGTCAGCACTCCCCGCGCAGATCACCGGGGCTGGTTATTTTGCGGGCCTGGACTTCCACTCCCTCTTGGCTCTGAATCCTCTCCTCCCGCCAGTGCGCTGGGGTGGGGGAGTGCTTGGGTCCCGCCGGGTCGTGGCTCCATATCTTACCCGCCTCGCGGGGTGCCGAGTCCTCTCAGGTGTAGCTGCACACTGTGCGCTTTCCTGTGTATTCTGGTCTCTCTTTTAGGAATAGTTGTATTTGCTGTATTTTCATAGATAAATATAGTGTTGGGAGGAGATTTCTGCCGCCCTGCTCTCGCTGCCATCTTCCCGGAAGTCCATACCTTGCTTTTTTTAAACTGACTTTTCTATCCTGATGCCTGGTGGTGTGCTACTTGAGAGTAGAGATGGTTTTATCAATCTAAACGGCTAGTGCCTAGCAAGGGGATAGCACTTAACCTGATGCTCCTTCCCAGGTATCACCGTTCTTATTCCTTTGGCTGGTGGAATTCTCACTCAGAGGTGGGCCAGAGGAAAGCTGCCCTGCAAATGTCACTTACACTTACACACGCACACAGCCCCTGAAAATAACCAGGCAGCACTTGCTCACTTGGGGTTTCACTGCTGATTCCCCCAGAGGAACACAGAACATGGGAAACCAAATAAATCTCAGAGAAGTGCAGTTTCAAAAACTGCAAAAAGCACAGGGATTTACTGACAAGTAAATAAGTTTCCTCTGTTGCTGGCTGTTTCCAAATTTCCGCTTTCAGAAGGCCTCGTGCTCCTTGTCAGTATTCCTTCTGAAAGCACAGTTCGTGTTTCCTGCTCCTCTTTTATCTAGTAAAGAATGCGATGTGACTCACTAGACCTGTAGACCCTGTCGGAACAAAACTTCTGAACCAGTAAGGCTATCATGAACCCTCCCCCTGGAAGTGAGATCCATCCACGTTTCTGGAGAAACACAGACCAGCATCCCTGTAGAGTGCTCTGCCTTTTGTTAAAAGGGAAAAATCAAGTCAGTTCATTCTCCCCTTTATGGCCATCACCAAAAAGTTACAACTTATAAAGGGGACAATATATAAAATATGCTAATGTTACACTAATATTACATATGTTAAAGTTACATATAAGTGATCTCAACATTGAAATGGGGAAAGGGAAAGCTGGCTTAAAATGAAAGTACACAGAGAAGTGCAGGCCAAAGATACATTGGTGAGAATATACTAGTAATTTTAGGGGGCTGGGAAGGAAGCAGCAGGTGGGATACAGTGAAATCAATAAATGGAAAAGTTGGCCAGGGCAGAATTTAGACAGCCTTGAATGTCATGCTGAGTCTTCATTTTTATTCAGTTACCAACTGAGAACCTCTTTCCCCTAAACACACCAAGTTACTTACTCCTGTTTGAAGTAAAGATTCAAAGCAGTTCATAACAACTGATACAGCCTCCTTGCATAGCCCCAGCTAAGCTGCTATCTGTGTCACAAAGCCAATCAACTCAAACCCTCCAATAGTAGTGTTGCCCTCATCTGGGACTGTCTGTCCACCTTTTCCCAGTGATACCTGGAGAGTGGCGATCTCATTTCAACAAATGTAACCACACCACCTAGCAAAGCATCTTCAGAAAATGGACCCTGACATTAGACTCGTGCCTCAGTTCTCTCATCTGTACAATGAGAAGAATGGCGCCTACCTTCTAACAGTGAAATGACTCACATATAGAATAATGCTTGGCACATAGTTGGCACTCATTAAATGCTGAACTTGTAATGAGCCCATCTTCTCCTTTTTCTTCCACGTTGAATCACAAACTCTGATCAGTGACATCTAAAATAGACTCCAGATGCTTTTCATTCTCTCCATGTCCACTTTCTACTTCTCTATCATTTTTCGCCTGGATTACTATAATCCCTCCCCAAGTGGCCCTCTGGCAGAGCTCCATGCAAATGTCACTTGCTCACGGAAGCTTCCCCAAACGTTCACCCCAACCCACAAGGCTAACCACCACCCAGAACACAGGCTGGTTTGATTTTCTTGTTATTTCTGGTCCTGCTGGAAGGTGAGCTCCTTGAGAGCAGAGACCTTGTCCCTGTTTTCCTTCACTTCACTTAGCATCTGGCACAGGACCTGGAACAAGATGCACATCCAATACCGAATGAATCCATGAAAATTAGGTTCTAGGGATTCCTTACTGAGAAGTTATTACTTAGTTTTGGACCAGATTAATATCAATCTGTTTGAGAAATCATATAAAATGAGAAAATACTAAAGGAAAAATTAACCTCTAATTCCACTTAAGAAGTCAATTCTCAGGTTACTCAGCTCACAAATTAGAAATTTACTAAAGAGAGAAAGTAAATTATGTCTACAGATTCAGTTTCCATTGCTTTCTATCACAGTACCACACAGGTGTCCCAGAGGTTATAAGTATATTTAGTGCTACTGTAAAACCCATCCAAGAGGCTAATTTAATGGAGGAGTCTTCCTACAATTCACATATTTATTTAAAAGCTCTTAGATTGAATCTAAAGTTACACATAAAATTACCGCATACCAGGGAAAGATGTGTGTAGGCAAGGGGAACTTTAACTTTCTCAAAACATTTTGGGAATGGTTTGAATGTTTTACTGCATCTGTGATTTAAAATAGAAAATAAGGCATTAAAAAACCATCTTACACAAATGCGACTTAAAATAACTGTTTTGCTCGCAGGATTTATATTTATAGAAAGTGTAAAAACAAGGTTCTGAGTATATTACTCTGAGATCGTCTTATAAATCTATTCCCTAGCCAGACTTTAATTTTGTTAGACTGGAATCATATTTGATTGGGAAATGTTTCATTTCCTTTTACCGAAGGCTCGTGTCACTCTGTTTAAAAGCAAATGCAGAGGTAATGGAACTGTACCCAGATCTATTCCTCCCAGCTAAACTGAAGGAGGTGGTCTAAGGTCTCTTAAGGTCTTCACATGGATGTTAAATATGAGAAAAAGAAAATTAGGGACACAATCAACAACTTACATTTCTCTTTAAGACTAGTGATATCTGAGTAGACTCAAGAGGTCTCTTCCCTGATTCTAAATGAACACATTTCATTCTACTAGTTTAGATGCCTTTACAGCAAGATACAGAATTCAAATTTAACTCATTAAGAGTTTCAGACTATTTTTGATGAAACAGTTCTACAGAAAGAAAGAACCATTTAAAAATGGTCTCTAGATATGAAGGCCTTGCCTACTTCTGAGGAACTTGAAATAATGTGTTAAATGACTTATAGAGAAGGTAAGACTTAAGTTCTTTATCTTGTTTCCAGTGATTCTGAACTATTTTACACTTGAAGCAGGTCTCTTAGAAACCTAATTTTATATCAATTTTTCACATTTATTATTACAGTGTATCACGCTAGCATTTAGAGGAGAGAGAATTAGCAGACAGAGCCATCAGTCCAAAATGTTTTAAAGTAAATTCCAAGTGTTACTGACTGATTTAAGCAATAAGAAAATGGGGACTAAAATACTCGTGTTGATGAGGAAGCATGTTATATTACTGGATGTTTTTGGCCTGCAAATACAAATGGTTGGTTTTTAGTGTATTCCACTGGAAGAGGGGGAAAAGAGCAAAAAATTTTTTAAAAATACAGAGAAAAGTCTGACATCTAGAAAAAAAATTACATTAATTTTTAACAGCTTACAAACAGCACTTTAGGAAGATTTTTTTCATTATCTATAATTATGACAATTATTGTTTTGCAGCCTTCTCAATATTCTAGGACAGAACTACAATAAATCTGATTTCACCTCAGCTACAGGAGAGTATCAAGTTGCCACCACTCCCTCTGCAGGAGTCCTAACCATGCCTTCCGCCAGCACGTTCCACTTTCTTCTTAGCTTTTAAGTTTTCTTAACTCCAGCTCCAAGATACACACATGGCCCTGCTGGGTCTCCCTGCACCACAAACTCAAGTCCTAACCCTATACGGACTTCAGTGGTGAACACAGCCAAATGCCATCGTATTCACCATATTGTATATAATTCCTAGTTTGGAAGTTGTATTACATGTAATCTATCAGGTTTTCAGTTCTTTTTTTCCTTTGGTTTTGTTTTTTTTGGAGGGCTTGGGTCTTTTTTTGGCAAGCTGTCACAAGATGATAATGTAAGAATCAATTAAGAATTAAAAGAATACCAACACATGAATAAAAAGTTGTTATACAGACAGCCGATTGGTTCTGAAAATAAGACAACTACTCACATGTTCTATTTGAGGGATGTGTGAAGAATTTGTAAATAAGAAGCTAAATGCTTATGGGAAATTATTTTGGAAGTAGCCTTGGCATAAAAAACCAGGCTCCCTTTACTTCAGTATGTTAGAGAGAGTAGAGACCATAATGTTTTAATATGTAAAATTTATTCCCCTAAATAAATAGGGTAAAGTTAAGCTAAGAAACAATAGGAAGGCACTGAATAGGCAGAACTAAAGAGTGATTACCCTACTCGGCTGAATGGTGACTCCAAAAAAGAGGGGTCTGTCCTAAACCTGGAACCTGTGAGTGGTACCTTATTTGGAAAAAGGGTCTTTGCATTTGCTAAGATTTTGAATTTGGGGGACATCGTCCTGGATTATTTGGATGGACCCTAAACCCATGGACAAGTGTCCTTCTAAGAAGAAGACAGAAGGGAATTGGAGACAGAAGAGGAGGCAATGAGCCCACAGAGACACTGGAATAATAGGACTACAGGTCAAGGAATGTGGAAAGAGACAATCCTTGCCTAGGGCTTCCAGAGGGAGGGTAGGCCAGCAAACACCTTGATTTCAGGCATTTGGCCTCCATAGCCTTGAAAGAATAAATTTCTGTTGTTTTTTTGTTATGGAAGCCACAGGAAACTAATACAATTACTTAAATCAGTGTCCCCCAAAGAGTAAAGAGGCATGTGTTGATTTGCAGTGAGTCTCAAATTAAGAGAGATACATAAAACTTTAAAAATCCTTATTGCTTTTCCCATGGAATAAATGGTGCAGAAGGTACTCAGTTGAATTTTGGGACTATTGAGATTCTAGGAGCTCTAAAAAGATAAATTGTAAATGTTAATTTTAGCAACAGTCATGGAAATGTTTTCCTGTCTCAAAGATGCATATGAAAATAAAGTAGTAAAATGGGAAGAACAGATGTTTACCCAGCATCCATGGGACATCTAGCAATAATCTTCACACATTTATAAAAGGACGTCGGAGGCCCTCAACTATAATTCAACATTTTATTTAATGTGGGTGCCATATTGAAGTTTGCTGGGACTCTAGAAATTCCCCATTGATCCTCAATGATTTTTAAAAAGCATATGTTGAGAACTTAAAAACATAAATTGGAGGTCTATACGGAACAGGATAAAAGGTAATATATGCAAATTAAAAAAACACCATGAAATCTGCAGGTGTATTTTAAAATAAGAAATGTGTTAAACACAAAGTACTTCCAAGGCATATCATACTTCTTCTTTGAATATACTATGTTCTTTGAATAAAAATAAAATAACCCACCACAGGTAGAATTATTATTCTAAGAGGTAACTGACTTTGTCAGATGTCTGAGTCTGTATCCTAGTCCAGGCCAGCTGCCATATGATGAAAATTAAATACTCAAAATAAAACCCTACACTTAGATAAGTGTGGTGAAGTAAGAGCATGGGGAGAAATGACTGGTCTGAATTTGTGAAAAATTTAAATGACGCCCACTGTGAATGCTAATTATTAGGAAAACATGATCTGGAACAGTAACCTTTCCTTCTTTCCCAGGAAACACTCACAGATACTGGTTTAAATGTTAGGCCCTGGCTTTTCCTAGTTCCCCTCCCCAAACAACTTCCAACTGGGGCAAACTCGGGGTCATCGGGGATCCACAGCAGTACAACTGCAAACTCACAATAGTAGCTGGTTGACACCAGGGTGAAAACAGTTGCTCTGAGGGAAAAAGAAAAGAAGAAAATGATAAAACAACATCATCCATTCTCTCCAGTCCACCCTGATTTAAGAAAAAAAGAAAGAAAGAAAAAGGACTAACTGAATATAAGGAGCAAGCCAAGAATCAAGCTCTTTTTTCAAATGGAGAAATGAAAGGAAAATGCACACTTGTTATTTTCGTGTGAGACATCAAATAACTAAAGAGGACTGTCTACTCTTGTTTCTACAGATGTAATCTACAAATCCAATTGCAACAGAGAAAGTAATCAGACAAAATTTAAGCCTAGCCGAAGTCGGCAGGAATTTTATCTACATTAAGCCTTCTACAGTAACAAATGTATTCGTTTCCTTGCCCAGCTTTCACTTATACTGGGGAAGAATGCAGAGCAAAGTTGTACTTACTGTCCAAATAGTAACAGTAACCCGTTTCAAGAGGTCTCCAATTTTTAAAAGAGCACTTTTGAATTCAAACATTACCACCTTTTTAGGCCAAACGCCAAGAACTGTCAAGGGCCTGCTCTACTTCAGGGTTCATCTGCACCCACTTAGCTAAGCACCAAGATAGTTACAAAAAAGGGGGGAGAAGGGATGGTCGATCTCACGTGTAGCCTCAGAACAATGTTACTACATCCTAGTGATCTTGGGGTACCTGCAAGGAGGCGTCCGGCCAAACCCTAAAGCGAGTACATGAAACTTCCCCCACCGTAGGAGGGCTAGGTGACGGCACGTGTCGTCGGGGACGGATAGGCCAGGCAGGGCCAAACGATCCTAAAGGACCCGGGGGTGCTGAACGGTTCCAAGCTGGTTGATCCGCCTGCGCGCCCGCGGGGACCCACGCCACACAGGCGCGGTAGGTGCCTCACCTGCACCCCGGTGTAGTTCTCGAAGAAGAAGAGCACCATGCTCTGATAGGTGCGGTAGAGACGGTCGTCCACCGCCTGGTAGAAGCGGGAGGGCAGGAAGGCGGAGAGCAGCCGCCAGGCCCCCCAGGCCAGCACGTAAGTGGGGGCCGTGCCCAGCAGCACCGCGGCGGGCAGCACGCAGCGTATCGAGTACATGTGGAGCACCAGGGAGAGTAGCATCTTCCCGGCGCGGCGCCGCACTCTCCGCGCGCTCCTCCCCGTCCGGGTCGGCGACCAATCACAGGGCCGGGCCGGGCCTCGCCGCCGCCCTCACCTCCAGGGCAGCCCGGCCGCACCTGAGATGCCCAGTGCGTCCCGGCTCCGGCCTCCGCCCCCAGCCGCAAGGGCCGCGCCGCCGCCAGAGGGGGGCGGGCGGCGATGTGCCGCCGGGCGGCGATCGCGGCTGCGGCCCAAAGGGACGCCGCGGCCCTCCCGGGCTCTGCAGCTCAGGAGCACTTACTCCCCCTGACCCACTCCCCTCGCCCTGCGCCCCTGCCGGGGGCGGGGCTCTGCGGCAACAACACATCTCCTGATTGGCCGCCCTTCCCCTGGCAGGGGCGGGGATCCGAGAAAGCAACATGTCTCCCGATTGGTCAAGTGTGGCTGGTAGTTGAGGCGCGACTGACGCGCGGTTGCACGAACGGCCCTGCTATGGCTAGTGCGCATGCACCAAAGCCAGGCTCGGCTGCTGACCGGGAGAGGAGGTGACGCCCCCTTGACTACTGGTGGGCGGAGCGGGGCGAAGGTGGGTGTGGCCGGAGGAGGGGCCCGGGCGACCTTGTGTTCCCTGTCCGGTCCCTGGGCGCGGTTCGGCCTGAAGAAACGCCGCGGGCTTCCCTGCGTCCGCCCCGGGACGCGACCTCAGCCGAGACGTTCCGTTACCTGGGACGGCGCGTGCGACTCAGGCGCGCCGCAGACTTGGCCGGCCCCGCGGCGAAGGCCTCCTGCACCCAGTGGTGCTTGTTGAGCTGACTGCGGGACGGCCGCCGGGATGCAACTGAGGCAGTCACTGCGATGCTGTCGGGCTCCGGCCCCGCGATCTGTCCACGCGGCCCGCTCGCCGCCTGGGTGGGCCCGGTCACGGCGATCGCCACCCGTCTGCGCCTGCCGGACGCCCTGCTTACATGGCTCCTAACACTTTTCAGGGGCCCTGTGCTTCACTTCCCCAGGCCTGCCCCTTGGCTGATCTGTTTTTTTATCAGGAGCCTCGTGTTTTTTGTAGTTCTGAGTCCTCTGTGTGTGTAAGTAGATTACATAAAGGATGACAGACGTTTGTGACCTTCACAAAATCTAGGAAGGCAGGGCAGTTGTCTATTGACGTAAACACAGATCCAGGGGCCTTCTGGATCCTCTATTGCCCTTTGGCTACAGTAAATGTGATTTTATGTGCAACCTTTGCAGGGATACTTGTACTCCAAAAGAATGCCAGATTCTTTGAGAAAATTTTTTCTTAATGGTAGGCTGTGGGGTAGCTTCAGGCAGGAAGGAGTTTTAGGGGGAAAATTTAATGAGAGCCAGCATGGTGGCTACTTTGTATGTAACTGACGTAACATGATTCATAGGTGGTGACCTTGGGGGACAAAGTCGGGCGAATAGAGATGTCTCAAAGAACAAGTGTTTGGACCAGTATATTGCCAGTGGGAGGCATTACACAATGTAAAGACTTTGGACAGAGCTTCCCCTGCGCTCCCCTGTGGAATGGAATGCCCTGGGCTGTAAGGACCAGATTTTGTTTGGGAGGCAAAAGGGGTGTGGATAATGTGCACAACCAGTGCTGCTTAGCTTCCTAAATTGAGACCAGACACCCCACAGTTAGTAAAATGTGCGAAGAGGTGAAGCCGGATGGTTCAGAGTTCACCTCTGACTGGTATGCATGAAGTCAGTATGTGTGTGCTTCGTGCAAATACGTTATTCCCGTGAATCATGCCCATATTGCTATCAGCGCATTGTGCAATGCTTTGGCATGGAGACACTGAGAACTTGTCTCTCTTGTCCCGTTTATATCCAAACCCAGCCCCTACCTCCTTGGTTGTTCCCTGTGGCCTTCACTCCTCTCTGTACCAACACACAGATTTACCTTCCCTTTCGGCCACTACCCGCTTCTTAAGCTATAATCAACCCACACTGTCCGCCTCTACTTTCTCACCTTGTACATTTTTTTATCTCTTGCAATCTGACTTTCTTTTCCACCACTCTCCCGAAAGGGTTCCTTTTGAGGAGCACAGCTAGCCTAGCCTGCATGCACTGTCACTGGGATGTGACAGCGAAAACCCTGATCCCACTGAGGCCTTTCTGGTGCTTACGCTGAGCAATGCATTACATTGGGGATGAGTTTGATGCCAAGGGAAAATTCATAGTTCTATAGGAACGTGTATTAAGGGGCTCTCATTTAGTCTGGGGACGAGTAAGCCTTCTCAAGTAGAGTGGTATAAGATGAAGCTAGAGGGTGGAGTTACGAAGCCAGAGCCAAAAGTGAGAGGGAAGAGGAAGAGCCTCACAAGTGGGAACAGCATATGTGAAGGGCTGCAGCTAAGAGTCCATGGTGTACTCAAGAGGCTGAAAAGGCCTGTGCGGAGCCCTGTGGCAGGCCACACATTTTTTTTTTAAGATGCCCCCTGAAAGAATACTATGTATTTCCCTCATTTTAAGTTATCTAAAATTATTTTTACCATAAGTTTACTTAATTACAAAAGAAGTAAGTTGTGATGAGTTGTAAATGACATTTAAAATAAAGTGCTTACCCAGAGAATACAAGTAGGGACTGTAGCATCTTACTACACTGATGGACAGTGACTGCACTGGGGTATTGGGGAGGGACTCGCTAATAAGGGTGAATGTAGTAACCACATTGTTTTTCTTGTGAAACCATCATAAGTGTATATCAATGATACCTTAATAAAAAATAAGTAAATAAATAATAAAGTGCTTACCGAAATCTTTTAAACATACCTCATAGGTTATGAATACCATAGTGATTAATACCCAGCATCATCCATTTAAAAAATATTTAGGATTTTTACCAATTAGAATTTTATACTGACCGTTTTTTTTTTTTCTTCTTGAAAACACACTTTCATTTCACTTCAACCACAATTTGTCTTAATGGAATATTCTTTTTTGCTTCAAAGTCTTTTATTGATCAGATTATGTCATTAAGGTTCTAAGAGTTAAAATTTAATCCAGACTGAGCTATTACTATTAGCAATATGCAATGTAATCAACGTATATTGCAAAATCTGATAAAAAATTATTGTAAATAAAATAAAGTTTTATTGGAAATGACTGTCTTAATTGTACCTTAATAAGAAATTGTCCCATTATCCACTGGTGCCTTAAGGCGTATCACCCCTTTCCTGCATAGTGTGGAAATGGGTGAGATTCGGGGAGGGCCAAGTGGGTGGAGGCCTCTGTGAGATACAAGGGAGTGCGGAGCTCCAAGGAGTCTTCGTAGGCTGATCAGTGTTAGGAAAGTTGAACGTCAGAAAGTCGGGTCCCTTAAAGCTACTCATGACCACATCCTTATTATCCTCAAGGATACACATGGCCTGGCCCAGCTTGAAGGTTATTGGTAGAGAAAGTGGGCCAAAGGAAGGAGATAAAGATGATGGGAGTTGAGTCAGGAAAGGAAAGAACTACATGACAGCAGGTCTTAGGGATCTGAGAGGATTTCAGACTTGATCACAAAGGTCCTGCAAAGCTACTAAAAGGTTTTAAAGAGGGAAGTGACATGATGAAATGTGATTGTTTTTTACTAGTTACTGAGGTTTTCAGATTGTTATTGTAGTATTACCTAACCTTTCCTGATATTACAACTAATTTTACTTTTTTCTTTAACTAAAAACAATTTTATTGAGGTGCTTACAATAAAATGTAAAATCTTAGGGTACAGCTTATATTTTGACATATGTATACACTAATGTAACCATCACCTAATCAAGTTATCAAATATTCTGATTTTTTCCCCTTCACCTATTATTTCATTCCTCCTCCCACCACCCCACACTGCACTTACCGTTTATTCTCTGCATTTGAGTCTGTTTCTCTTTTGCTTGTTTGTTTTGTTTTTTAGATTCCACATATAAGTGAAATCATATGGTATTTTTCTTTCTCTGTTTAACTTGCTTCACTGAGCATAATACCTTCTAGATCCATCTATGTTGTTGAAAATCAGGATTTGTTTTTTTAATGGCAGAGTAATATTCCATTGTGTATATGTACCACATATTTTTTATCCATTCATCTGTCAGTGGACACTTAGGTTGCCCCCATATTTTGGCTATTATAAATAAGGCTGCAATAAATACACGGTGCATGTATCTTTTTGAATTAGTGATTTTGTTTTCTTTGGGTAAATTCTCAGAAGTGAAATTGCTGGGGAGTGGGGAGCCCTTTAAGAAAAAGAGCACAAGTTGATAAATACAAAATTAGATTTGAGCATGAATATTTAGATTGAAAAAAATTCACATGAAAAATCAAATTTTAATAGCTGACATGTCACAAAACCAGAAAAATAACATATATCATATGTAATTATTATGTATCTGTAATACAGCATACCTTTCTTTTGATTATGAAAACCATGTTATATTTTCTACATATAGAGAGAAAAGTAATGGTCTTTCCTCTGGCATGATAAATGGAAATTTGTTTTTTATCATTAATTATAAGGATATTAAAATACTAACTTCACACCATGACTTTAATACACATTCAATAAAAATCTAACTAGAATTTTTTGCAGGGGGAGGTGCAAAGAGGAGAGCAGAGTATAGCTGGACCTCAGCAAAGGCGCTCTAGAATTCATGGAGGAAAATAACTCAAGATATTTTCTAAAAGGAGAAATATTGAGTGTGGCACAAAACACGATGGCCGTCCAAGGATGTCCATGGAATTTCTGGAACCTGTGAGCATGTTAATTTACATGGCAAAGGAGAATTTAGGGCCCAGATGGAATTAGGACTGCTCCTCAGCTCACCTCAAGGCAATAATCCCAGGTCATCCAGGCGGGCTCAAAGTAGTCGCCAGGGTCCTTAAACGTGGGAGAGGGAGGCAGAAAGGCAGTTCAGAGGGTGCACAGCAAGAAGGGTGCCACTCGTGCTTGCTAGCTTTGAAGATGAAGGAAGGGGACCAGGCTCTGGAACCTAGAGAAGACATGGCTGCGCATTCTCCCCTAGAGACCCAGAAGGAACCAGCCCTGCGGACTCATGATCTTAGCCCAGGGAGACCCGTTTTGGACTTCTGATCTCCAGAACTGTAAGACAACAAACAAATATATTTAAGTTACTAAATGTGGTAATTTGTCATGGCATCAATGAAAACTAACACACTGAATGGAGTTTTTTCCAGCAGGTGTCAAAACATACTGTAGAACTGCAGTAATAGTATTTTGCTAATGCAGAAATAGATGGCTCACTGGAGCAAGATGATGTGCTCAGCGTGTAACTGCGTCTATGCATTTTGCATTGTGTTTTGTGAAAGTGGCATTTAAAACCAGAGGGAAAAGAATGAATTAGTAAAAATAAAGTGTTAGTACGACTGTATATATATTTTGGGAAAAAAACACAACAGTCTACACCAAAATAAAAGCCAGATGGGATTTAAACATAAATATCTTTTAAAAAACTAAAAACAGAAACTTTTCAAAATTAAGTGCTTTTATTTTGGAATAATTTTTGATTTGTAAAGATGCAAAGATATTCCAGGTGGCCCCTGTAGACACTTGACCAGGTTTCACCTTCCATAATCATGATTCATTTGTCAAAACGAAAAATTAACATGAGTACGTTACTAGTAACTCTAGGCTTTATTTGGATTTTACTGCTTTTCCTGCTCAGGTTCCTTTCTCTGTTCCAGGAGCCACATTACATTTTGTCTGCCCTTCTTTAGTTTGGTTTTGAGTTACCAATTTTTCTGTCTTTTTCTCCTCTGTTCACTTTTAGTTTTTGAGTGTAATAACTTTTTTTGAATGTTCATCTTAACACAAAGTAACTAATGATACTTTCCAGAATAAGCTAGTTGTTTATGCTTGAATACCAGATTAAGTTGACTTGCTCTATGTGAGTATTACCTACAAACCAGTTACAAGTTGGGAGCTACCTACCTATAAGATGCTTACTACGCTGATAGACAGTGACTGCAATGGGGTGTGGGGGGGCCTTGATAATATGGGGGAATGTGGAAACCACGATGTTGATCATGTGAAACCTTCATAAATTGCATATTAAAAAAGAAAGAAAGATGAGCAATTGTAGCCCAAGAAGTCCTGGGTCTGCCCCTCTCACACAGCTGCTAAATGGTGTTGCTGGGACTAAGCTACTCAGCCTCTGGTTCCAGGCCACTTGCCCCATTTCTTCTGCTCTTACATTCTGTCTGCATTTAGCCTCTGCATTTACATATGTGCTAAATCAATAATATTTTTCATGCAGATTTAAATTTGGCTTCATGTGCTTCTGTTTATCTTGGCAGGTAAAGTGAAGCTTATGGTGGACACTCAGATTTATTCTTCTGCATCTTCAATTTTATTATGGCATTATTATAGCTATAATATAAAGTCATTACAGTGGGACAAATATTAAATTTAAAGAGTTGATTATAATTCAAGTTGTTAATTTGCAAACAAAAGATATAGGTTTAAAGGCCATTCAGTAGACGAGCTAGGTCATTGGAGTGGGGTTTTTCCAGCTTCCTTTATGACTTGGAATCTTCCACAGTTTATTGATGGTGTCACCAGTGCTGTGTCTCCCCACCCCTCCCACTCCCATTTTATTTTTCTTTATATTTATAACTAGTAATACTCATATTTGCTAGAAATGGTGTCAATATTATTATATTCATACTTAAGGACTTTCATGCTTTAAAACAAACGTTGAAAATTACTACTTTTCAAAAGATTTTCCTTATAAATCACTTTAAAAGTTCTCAAGTAAGACTAAGATTCAACCATACCATTCTGTAATCTGTACTGTTCCAATAATTTCTACCATTTAAACACATTGTTCTTTTTCTGTTGAAAGATATGTATTTTGGAAATGTCCTTCCCCCATTCCTTTCATTTCTGTAAAGAAAGCACTGCCGTCGGAGACAACTCATTCGAAGGAGCTGCCGCTGTGTGACTGAGCATCAGTCACTCCGCCGCTCCGAAGGGTGCCCGAGGCCGTTCCCATCATCGGCCGAGAGATGTCAATGACCGTCCTGTATCCTGTTGCTCCCTCTGTGCCGATGACCCTGGAAACGTGTCACTTGCCTTGACCTGTGGCCATTTTAAAATCTGGCTTCTGAGTGTCTTTCTGATAGCTTCATTTGGACAGGCCCTGGCACCTCATGGAAGAGACAAAAGGACAGCCCCCATTCTCTGGCTTTCCGGCCTTGGTTCTATGTTGCTCAGAGGGGACAAGCTTCTTTTCTTCCTTTTTCCCATACTACACACCAATGCTATTTTTCTTATCAAAACTCAAAGCCTTACCAAAAATTCAAAGACTTTAATGATTGTTTTTTCTCTTTTGGAAATCCATGCCAATTTCTGCTGTTTTCAGAATAGTTTATTACTTTCAGACTTGTTCTCTCTGCCAAGAGCTTTATTATTTAATATTGTAAGTGCAAAACCCTTCCACCTCAAATTCACAACACCCCAGTGTGTCCTACAGAATTTTCACCATTATCTCATGTCTTTAGCAAAAGTAGCAGATAAACATATGTTTATCATTCTTATATTATCTTGCAATTAGACTCCCCACAGATAGGTTAAATTCTTTTTCCTTAATCCCCCCAAATTTTCTTGTCCATTCTTCTTTGCCCAGTATCATTTAATTCAGTTATTTTGGCCTTACCATGGGCCAGACTGCCCAGGCACCGGTAATCTCAGATTGGAGAAGACAGACATAGTTGGTGCCTTCATGGAGCTGGGGGCCCAGTAAGGGAGACAGACCAGACCTACGTTTGCCTTCAGTAGCCACTACCAGCTGTGATCAGTGGGAGAGCTAGGCACGAGTACCTCTCTAAGGAGAACACAGATAGCAGCTAACAGAGGACTGAAAAGTAAACAGTAGCAGGAAGATGGAAAGGGAAATAAAAACTTTTTGAAAAACTACCAGTATAACGAGTGTCTAGGAATTTTTTCTCCTGACTTTCACCCAAGAGTGTCCTGGCAACTTGAGTTGCAGAACAACACAGTGGGTGCAGAGAGCAAAAGTCCGAAAGGGAAAGCCTGTTTTTCTGACAAGAGAAACAAGAAAAGGGGGCCCCTTGAGCTGACGAGTGCAGGGATGGAAGTCTATTTTCTTTCTAAATATGTTTTTATCTCTTGGCCCAGCCATTGAGGGCAGCTCAGCTTGCGGAGAAACACTGCTGCAGTGGTATGGGCGCCTGAGGCCCCAAGAGAATGCTCTCTTTATGGACGGAGGAACTGGGAACAGGCCCCAGGCAGTCAGACAACCACAGGGAAACCCCAGAAAGAGGGGAGTTCCATATTCCATCCATGAGAAACCTGAAGTACAGGTGGTTTCAAGAAATAAATAAGGAAGTGTAAACCACTGTAAAAAAAAAAAAAAAAAAAAAAATATATATATATATATATATCCCCTACCTCTACGTATGAATCTGCACAGGTCCCAACTTCATCCAGAGCTGTGAGTGCACAGAACTGACCCAAAGAAGGGTAGAAAATGCTGGGAGAGCTGAACTGTGAGGGGAAACACTGTCCACAGAAGGCAGAAAGGAACTGCAGTCTGAATCTAAACAGGCTAATCACCTGCTAGAACACAACAAAAATCAGCATCCTGAAAGACTTAAACAGGACGCAAAGCCTCACGACACTTATGCCCCATATGATGCAGAGTTAATTGATATTAAAAAACAAAACAGGAAATAATGACCATTTCTCAAAGGAAAGAAAATCAACAAATGCCAATGGTGAGATGGCTCAGTTATTGGAAATGGCAAAGTCTTTAAGCATCTATTATAACCATACTTGAAATAAAAAGATAGTTGTGAACAAACAGCTAGAAACTATTTTCCAAAAGAACGAAATATTTTAAGACTAAAATGTACACTATAATACAAAAAGATAAAAAATTGGATTGGCTCAATAGCAGAGTGGCGACATCAGAAAAGACAGTGGGAAATGATCACTAGGAATTATCCACTCTAAACCATAGAAAGAACAGAGATTAAACAGAACCTCAAGAACCCGTGGGATTATATAAAAAGTTCTAACACTTATGTCTTTGGAGTCTCAGAAGGAGAAGATAGAACTTGGTGAAGAAATGTTATTTACAAGTTTTAACTGAAGTATAGCTGACATATTCCCAGTGTAAAGCTGGCAGGTCCAGGTGTACTCCTTAGTGATTTGACAGTTCACTACAAAATGCTCACCATGGTAAGTGTAGTTATCATCTGTCACCAGACATCAATGTGGTGTATCACATTTATTGATTTGTAGATATCGAACCATCCTTGCATCCTTGGTCATAGCGAATGATCCTTTTAATGTATTTTTAAATTCAGTTTGCTAATTTTTGTTGAGGATTTTTGCATTTGTGTTCATTAGGGATATTGTTCTGTAATTTGTTTTTCTGTAGCATCTTAGGTTTTGGTATCAAGGTGATGTTGGCCTCCTAGAATGAATTTGTAAGTTTTTCTACCTCTTCAGTTTTTAGGAATAGTTTGAGAAGGATAGAGATTAACACCTCTTTAAATGGTAGAATTCTGTGAAGCCATCTGGCATGGACTTCTGTTTTTTGGGGAGTTATTCAGTACTGAGTCTATTTCATTACTAGTAATTGGTCTGGTTAGAGTTTCTATTTCTTCCTAGTTCAGTCCTGGAAGATTGTATGTTTCCAGGAATATATCCATTTCTTCTGGGTTGCCCAATTTGTTGGCGTTTTTTGCGGTAATCTCTTAGAATCTTTTGTATTTCTGTGATGTCAGTTGTAACTTCTTTTAATTCTGATTTGTAGTCCTCTATCTCTTGGTGAGTATGGCTACAGCCTTATCAATTCTATCTTTTGGAAGAATCAACCCTTATGTTCACTGATCTTTCCTAATTTTTAAAAATCTCTATTTCCACTCTGATCTTTATTATTTCCTTCCTTCTGCTTTGGGCTGTGTTTGCTATTTTTTTTTTTCTTGCTCTTTAGGTGTAATGTTAGATTTAAAAAAATATTTCTTGTTTTTTGAGTTGGGCCTCTACTGTTAAAAACTTTACAATTAGAACTGCTTTTGCTGGATCCCACTGATTGTGAACCATTGTGTTTCATTTTCAGTTGTTTCAAGGTTTTTTAAAATTTCATCTTTGGTTTCTTCATTGACCAATTTCATTTAGTGCCATTTAGCTTAGTCTCCACTTGTTTGTGGTTTTTTTTTTTTTTTTGAGAGTTTCTTTTCTTCTGGTAATTGTTTTCCAGTTTCACATGGTTGTGGTCAGAAAATATGCTTGATATGATTTCTTCTTAATTTATTCAGACTTGTTTTGTGACCTAATGTGATCTATCCTGGAGAACATTCCACATGCACTTGAAAAGAATGTGTATTCTTCTGTTTGGATATAATGTTCTGTGTATAATCTTTTATGTCCATGTGATCTAATGCATCATACAAAACCACTGTTTCTTTATTGATTTTCTTCTAAGAAACCTGTCCATTGATGTAAGTGGGTTGTTAAAGTCCTCTACTATTACTGCATTACTGTTAGTTTCTCCCTTTATGTCTATTCATACTCGATTTATAAATTTAGGTGCTCCTCTGTTGGGTATGTAGATATTTATAATTATTATACTTCCTACTGGATTGAGCTCTTAATAATTATGTAATGTCCCTCCTCCTTTAGAAAGTAATTACTGACAGATATGTACTTACTACCATTCTACTGTTTTCTAGTTGTTTTTGTTCTTTACTGTTCCTTTCCTCTCTTGCTCCTCTTGTGATGTGATGACTTTCTTTAGTGTTATGCTTGGATTCCATTTTATTTTGTGTGTATCTATTACAGTTTTTTGTTTTGTAGTTACCATGAGGTTCATATACAGCATCCCATATATATAGCAATCCATATTAGGTTGATGGTCACTTGAGTGAGGATACATTCTAAGCACTGCCTTTTCAACCCCCTCCACATTTTATGTACATGTCATGTTTTACATCTTTTTTTGTGTGTATTCCTAGACTAGTTTTTGTTTATATAATTTATTTTATGACTTTTGTCTTTTAATCTTCATTCTAGCTTTATAACTGATTGCTAACCTTTAATTCATGTTTTATCAGTAAGTTGTTTTCCTTTCATAATTTTTTTCTAGTTACAGCCTTTTCTCTTTCACTTAAAGAAGTCCTTTTAACATTTCTTTAAGGCCAGTTTAGTTGGGATGAACATCTCTAGTGTTTATTTGTGTGGGAAACTCTTTATCCTTCAATTCTGAGTGATAATATTAACAGGTAGAATATTCTTGTTTGTAGAATTTGTCCTTTCAGCACTTTGAATATATCATGCTATTCCTTTCTGGCCTGCAAAGTGTCTGCTGAAAAGTCAGCTGATAGTCTTAATGGGGTTCCTCATGTATCCATTTGCTTTTCTCTTATTGTTTTTAAGATTCTCTCTTTATCTTTAATTTTTGCTTTTCTGATTATTATGTGTCTTGACATGGACCAACATGAGTTCATCCTGTTTGAGGCTCTCTGTGATTCCTGAACCTACCTGGATCTCTGTTTCCTTCCCCAGGTTGGGCAATTTTTCAACTATTATTTCTTTAAATAACATTTCTGCCCGTTTCTCTTTTTCCTTCTGGGACCCCTATAATACAAATGCTACTAAACTTGAAGTTGGAACAGAGATCCTTTAATACTCCTCATTTAAAAAATTCTTTTTTTTGTTTTGCTGTTCAGCTTGGTGGCTTTCCCCTACCCTGTCTTCCAGATCATTCATCTGTCTTCTGCATCCTCTAATTTGCTGTTGATTCCCTGTAATATATTTATTTTTTCATTTCAATCATTGTATTACTCAGCTCTGACTGGCTTTTTAAAATATTTTCTCTTTTTTAAAGTTTTGAGTTCATCCACTCTTCTCTCTAGTGGTGGAACCATTTCATTGAACTGTTTATCAGGCATATAGGTTATCTCCATTTCATTTAGCTCTTTTCCTGATGTTTTGTCTTGGTCTTTTGTTTGGAATGTATTCCTGTTTCCTCATTTTGTGTTTGTTTCTATGGGTTATGTAGGTCAGCTATGTCTCCTGGTCTTGAAAGTAGTGGCCTTGTGTAGAAGACGTCCTGAGGTGCCCAGAACTAGGCGCTCTAGGGTGTCCACTGTGTGGACTGTGTGCACCCTCCTGGCTCACAGCTGCTGCAGGCATGCTAGTGGACAGGGCTGACCATCAGCCTTGCTCTCAGCAGTGACTGGCTGCAGTTACTGTGGGGGTACTGCTGGGCAGTGCTGTCCCAGAGGTCCTTTTTTATTGGCTTTTAGTTCATGGCTGTCATCAGGTTTATGTACAGTATCTCACATATATAGTAGTCTGTGTTGGTGCTTGCTTAAGTGCGAATGCATTCTAACAGCACTGCATTTTCTATTCCCCTTCCTCACCATTTTATGTGTATGACTAAGACAAACTAAGCCTAGGAGAAGCTGACACCAACATACGTGCTTAAACAATAGGCTCAAGGAATTGTCCATGCTATGGAAAATTTGGAAATTTAGGAATGAAGGAAGAGCAAAAGAAATTATAAATACGTGGATAAAGTACTTGTCTCCTTTTAGCTGTTTAAAATGTATGTGATGATTGAAGATCTCATTATACAGTGTTATACTGTTTGCTTTCAATGTATGTAGTTTTGATATATATGCTTTATAACACAAGGGAGGAGGGTAAAGGGACTGAATGGTTGTATGTCTTCTACATTGTGCTTAAAATGAGAAATTTACTGTAAGTAGACTATAAATGAATGTATGTTTTAATACTTAGGGCTACCAATAAAAACATGCAATGAAAGATAGTAAAAAAAAGGGGGGAGGTATGGGAGTGAATTTAAATAGTAATGGATAGTCAAATAATATAGTTTTAAAAGGCAGGGAAAAGAATAGGTAAAAATTAAAAAAAAAAAAAAAAAAACCAAACCAAATCCCAGGACAAATAGAAAACAAAAGAATGGTGGGCCTGAATTCAACCGCATCAATGGTGTTAAATGTCTAAACAAGTCAGTAAAAGACAGAGCTTTTCGGATTGGACTTAAGAACAAGATTTTTCCTGTGTGCAGGAAATCCTTTTTAAATATAGTAGTAGAGATAGGTTAAAAGTACAAGTATGGAAAATGTGATGTGAACAAACAAATCCAATGAAAACTGGAGGGGCCTTATTAATATCAAAAAGGTAGATTTGAAAGGAGAGAAATGACCACAAGTTAAAGCTAATTAAATAAAATAATAAAAGGGTCACTTCGCCAAGAAGACATAACAGAATATCAAAATATATGGAGCAAAATCCGGTGGAATTATAAACATTCAACAGAAAACTCTTGGAGCTAATAACGAGTCCACAAAGATGCTGGATACAAATCAACATGTAAAAACTGGTTGCACTTCCATACTGACAATGGCAACCCCAAAAGGAAACTAAGAAGGCAATTTATGATAGAATCACAAAGAATAAAATACTTAAGAACAAATTTTTTAACAGTAAGATACGTCAGTTTTTAACTTGTATGCACTTAATAATGCCTGTAAGTACATAAAGCAAAAAATAATAGAACAAAAAGAGAAACTGACAAATTCACAATCCAGTGGAAGATTTTGAATCTTTCAGTAATTGACAGACAAACAGGGGGAAAAAACAGAGATAGATCATTTGAACCTCAGGCTTAAGTATTCTGACCTAAGTTGAAATAAACAGGTGTTATAGTCACCTTTCAAAAATGAGATGGACCCTCAAACTTTGGTTCAGATGCTGATGCTGATGACGTCATGTACATACCAGCAGAACGTGGGAATTTTCTTTACTCACATAACAGGCCAAATACTTGGAAATGGAATAACACACTACTAAATAACCTCTGAACCAAAGAATAAATCACAAGAAAATTTAGGATACATTTCCAAGGGTATAGCTCTTCTCTTTTCCTTCCAGAAAATAGAGCAGGAGGGAACAAATATCCCTAATAAACACAGACACAAACACCTTTGAATACATATTAGCAAATAAAAATCTAGTAATCTATTAAAGGATATTATATTATCCGAGTAATGCAAGCTTGGCTTAACATTTGGAAATTGAACAATTTAATCAATAACATTAACATAATGAAGGAAAAGAGCCATATGATTATTTCAATAGATATAGAAAAATATTATTTATATAAGTCAATATTCATTCGTGATAAAAACTCTTAGCAAACTAGGAATAAAAGAAAATTTCCTCATTCTGACAGAGACTATCTATGTAAAACTAAAACTAAACTTTTTTTTATACTGTGTTTTATTGCTATACACTCTTATGAAGGTTTCACATGAAAAAACAATGTGGTTACTACATTCACCCACATTATCAAGTCCCCACCCATACCCCACTGCAGTCACTGTCCATCAGTGTAGTAAGATGCCACAGAGTCACTGTTTGCCTTCTCTATGCTACACTGTTTTCCCCGTGATCCCCCACACCATGTGTACCAAACATAATACCCCTCAATCCCCTTCTCACTCCCTCTCCACCCACCCTCCCACACCCCTCCCCTTTGGTAACCACTAGTTCCTTCTTGGAGTCTCTGAGTCTGCTGCTGTTTTGTTCCTTCAGTTTTGCTGAGCTGTTATACTCCACAAATGAGGGAAATCATTTGGCACTTGTCTTTCTCTGCCTGGCTTATTTCACTGAGCATAATACCCTCCAGCTCCATCCATGTTGTTGCAAATGGCAGGATTTGTTTCCTTCTTATGGCTGAATAATATTCCATTGTGAATATGTACCACCTCTTCTTTATCCATTCATCTACTGATGGACAGTTAGGTTGCTTCCATATCTTGGCTATTGTAAAAAGTGCTGCAATAAACATAGGGGTGCATATGTCTTTTTGAATCTGAGAACTTTTTTTCTTTGGGTAAATTCCAAGGAGGTGATTCCCGGGGCAAATGGTATTTGTATTTCTAGTTTTTTGAGGAACCTCCATATTGCTTTCCACAATGGTTGAACTAGCTTACATTCCCACCAGCAGTGTAGGAGGGTTCCCCTTTCTCCGCATCCTCGCCAGTATTTGTTGTTCTTAGTCTTTTGGATGGTGGCCATCCTTACTGGTGTGAGGTGATATCTCATTGTGGTTTTAATTTGCATTTCCCTGATGACTAGTGATGTGGAGCATCTTTTCATGTGCCTGTTGGCCATCTGAATTTCTTCTTTGGAGAACTCTGTCTTCATATCCTCTGCCCATTTTCTAATTGCGTTATTTGTTTTTTCGGTGTTGAGGCATGTAAGTTCTTCATATATTTTGGGTGTTAACCCCTTTAAGAATAAATTTAAGCAAGAAGTCAAAGGACTTGTATACTGAAAGTACAAAAAAATTCTGAAAAAAAAAAAAAGACAAATGTATGGAGAGCCCAGATTCATGGATTGGAGAATTTAATATTGATAAAATTTAATACTACCCAAAGTGGTATATATATTCTCTGCAATCCCTCTCAAGATTCAATGGCATTTTTAAAAACAGAAATAGAAAAGCCCATTCTAAAATTCATGTGGAATCTCAAGGGACCTTGAATAGCCAAATAACCTTGAAAAAGAAGCACAAAATCTTTCAAATTTCCTGATTTCAAAGCTATAGTAATGAAAATAGTGCGGTATTGGCATAAGGACAGACATGCAGACCCATGGAACAGAATAGAGACCCTAGAAATAGATAAGTGGTCAGGTGATTTTTGAGAAGGGTGCCAGGACTATTCAACAGGGGACGAGCAGGCTTTTCATTAACAGTGCCAGGGAAACAGGATATTCACAAGCAGAAGAATGAAGCTGGACCCTTTCCTCACACTATATACAAAATGGGTCAAAGACCTAAATGTAAAAGCTGAAAATATAAAACTCTGACAAGAAAACACAGGGGAAAATCTTCATGTCATTGGATTGGGCAGGGATTTCTTGGATATCACACCAAAAACAATGGCAATAAAAGAAATTAAATTGGACTTCATCAAAACTCAAAACTTTCTTTACTGAAGTATAATTGACATACAGTATCTTATTAGTTTCAGGCATATGTTCTTGTGTTCAGTATTTTTGTACATTAAGAAATGATCACAAAGTCTAGTAGCCCTCCGTCGCCATGCAAAGGTATTACGATTTCGTCAACTCTGTTCCCTATGCCATACGTCATATCCTCATGACTTATTTATTTTATAACTGGAAGTTTGCATGACTTAATTCCCTTAACTTCCTTCACTGCCTCAACCTCTTTCCACTCTGGTAACCCACAGTTTGTTTCCTGTATCTATGTGTCTGTCTGTTTTCTTTTTCAAAATTCTACATATAAGTGAAATCATATGGTATTGTTCTCTCTCTGTCTGACTTATTTCACTTAGCATAATGCTCTCATGGTCCATCCATGTTGTCACAATGGCAAGATTTCTTTCTTTTTTTATGACTGAGTAGTACTTCCTTGTATATATGTACTACAGCTTCTTTATCCATCACTAATCCATGGACACTTAGGTTGCTTCCATATCTTAGCTATTGTAAATAATGTTGCAGTGAACATAGGGGTGCATATCTCTCTTCAAATTGGTGTTCTCATTTTCTTTGGATAAATACCCACAAGTGGAATTGCTGGGTCACATGGTAATTCTCTTTTTATTTTTGAGGAAACTCCATGCTATTTTCCACAGTGGCTGCCCCAACTTAATTCCCACCAGCAGTGCGTGAGGATTCCCTGTTCGCCACATCCTCAGCAACATTTGTTGTTATGTGTCATTTTTGATAACAGCCGATCTGAGATGTGTAAGGTGACGTCTCATTGTAATTGATTTGCATTTCCCAGGATGACCAGCGATATTAAGCAGCTTTTCATGTGTCTGTTAGGCCAACTGTATGTCATCTTTAGGAAAAAAGTCTATTCAAGTCCTCGGCCCACTTTTTAATAGGGTTATTTGTTTTTTTGACATTGTGTTGTATTCGGTCTTTATATATTTTAGATGTTACTCTTTATCAGCGTATATTTGCAAATAACTTCTCCCATTCAGCGGGTTGCCTTTCCTTTTGTTGATTATTTCCTTTGCTGTACAAAGATTTTCCATTTGATGTTATCCCACTTGTTTACTTTGAGCTTTGTCGTTCTTGCCAGAGGAGACTGCTTTAAAGAAATATAGCTAGGACTGAGGTCAAAGAATGTACTACCTTTGTGTTCTTTAGGAATGTTATGGTTTCAAGTCTTTAAGTCAGTTTGAATTTACTTTTGTATATAGTCCAGTTTCATTCTTTTGCATGTAGCTGTCCGGTTTTCCTTATTGTATATTCTTGGCCTCTTTGTCTTGATTACTTGTCCATATAAGGCTTCCCCTCCTTTTTTTTAACCAAAATGTAAGGCAGGGACATAAGTTTCACTAATATTACCTGCTTTCATTGCTGTTCTTTCTTTGCTTGATTTCCCTGCTGTTTAGAAGCCTGGCTAATTTTACTTTTTTCCCCAGTCAAAAATAACTACCAGCAGAGGTCGCTAGAATGCAGGCATCCTGTCCAGAGAGCTGAGGCAGTTCTGCGCGGCTCTGGCTTTGCCCCGACTGCTGCAGGCATGCACCATGGGAAATGCACTTAGGGCCAGGGATTTTTTCACAGAATTTTAGAATCTGTGTATTCTACAGGGTATCTTACAAATACTCTTGAAGAAAGAAGACGGATAGGCTGGACACCTGGCCACTGAATGAACTTGCATCTCTTTCTGAATGTTAATGTGTAAGGAAAGTTGAAAGAAATGTATTTCTTTGATTCTGTAGCCATCAGAATTCCAAAACTACCTACGTTCTCAAGAAAATGAGAATACATTGCACTTAAGTAACAACTGTTAAGTGGGTGATCAGGTTTTGGCTTAATTTTGGTTTTTAAAAGAAAATTTCCAATAATGAGAGAGAAGACACTAAAAGCTTAATTTAAAAATATTTTTCTCAGAAATAGCTACTTAATTTGTTAAGTCATTTTATTTTCGGTTTTTCAGTATCTGAGGAAAGTTTAGAGTTGCTAATAAGTTCATTAAACTCCCTCAGTAAAATTCTGAATGTGATTTCACTTTATTCCCAGAGGTTATCCAGGAAGGGAAGTGGGGAATGTTCTTTTAGAAAGCATGAAGTGGGAAAATGCTTAAAACTATTTATAGCAGCACTTAGCTGTGGAAATCCCAGACTTTACCATCTATTTATAGTTATTCTTTGGGTTAAAAGGGTGAAACCAGAAATCTTGAAAATGCTGCATGCTTTTACCCAGCAGTTGAAACTAATAAGCTGTCTTTTTGTGGTTATGATAACCAGATACTTATAAGAGTAATTCTGGAAATGACAAGAAATACATCTTGGCTAAGGGGAAAAAAAAAATTGCTTAAATCTAAACGAGCAGTGTTATTCCTGATTGATTCTTGGTTTTCTTATGTTTTCAAGTTAACTGCAAGTTGGATTATCTTTGTAGCTTGTGAGCTGCCTAAGAATAAGTGGAAAAGAGAGTGGGTTTGCAAAAATTTTTAGATAGGCTAAAGATTGAATTTCCAATACCGGTTGACTTATCTGAATAAAAAGAAGGCCACGTAAAATTTCCAGTCTTCAAATAGCAGGCTTTAAACTTCCCTCTGAGCAACACTGATTTCTGAAAACTTCCCCAGACTGTCTCAGCAAATTCTCCTTCAACCTTCACTATGTGACAGGGTTTGCACTGAACGCAGCATAGACTATATAATTTGTCAACCCTTAGGAATTTGACTGTCATTTCTTAATGTTTTTCTGGAGGAAAAAGACTAACTAGGAGGTTATGCAAGCACAACGTCCAGAGCTCAGGAGAGTTTGGCCTCGGCCAGTGGCCCTGAGCCTGGAGGGAAGGGAGCTGGCTGAGTCCTTACAAGTAGAAGGAATTGGCTTTGCTGAGATGTTAAAGTGTTAAGAATGAACTTCTTCCAACTGAAGGGAAAATTTTGCTTCAATCATAATGTGACCTTTGGATATATATAAAAAGTACTAGATAATTAAGGATGGATTAAGTGCAGTGGTAGAAAAACAACAGAACCGTGTAGGTGCCTCAGAGTTCTCTGCATATGCCACACACAGGTCCCACCTAACTAGACATTACTAATCACCACTGGTGCGGATCTATAAGCAGAATTTGGGGAAGCCGATATGCTTTTCTGTTCATCAGCTTAGACCTAAGAATCTAGCCTCCAAAATGCAATCATGGATGCAGAATGCACTGAAGCATTTTATCTACTGTGCCATTTACTACTAAAGTGCATTCTGCTACCTGGGTGGCGTATCCCGGTGTCCCCTAAGAGCACCACCCAACCTCCCTGACACCTGACACGCTCCTGCCTTTCTGCTGGAGGATAAAACTTACACGGTAGCGTCCTTTCCACCCCCTCTGCCAGTTCCCAAAGCTGGCTGCTGCGGCGGCCCGCTGTCAAGCACATGCTGCCCGATACCGCCTGACCCCTCCGACCTTTGTCCTGCTTGCTCCTGTCGCGGCCCCGCGTGAGCCCCCGGCTCCAGTGGCTGCCGCGGGTTGTCTGTGTGCACACCGGGCCCTCTCCTCCCCACCTGGGTCTCCCCTTGAGGACTTGGCTGATTTCCTGGGAGCCACACGTTCCACGCTCACCAGAGGGAGTCTGGGTCCTCACCCTATCTCTGCCATCGACGTTTTGAGCAATTCTGGGCAACCACAAAACCTCTCTAAGTCTCTCTTTCCTCAGGTCTTTCCTTTAATGGAAGATGGGCCAGATACCCTCTCGATCCCTGGGGCTCTGAACGGCCTCGTCCCCTCTTCATCCCCCTGGACTGAGGACCACCAATCACGACCCGTCCCTCGGCCTCCCTGCCCTCCAAATCTAAGAGCTTTGGGAGGGGCTTTGCCAAGCTGTGGGCAAGGTGCTGCCCCCATTCCGGAGCCGTGGCTCCCTCAGGGGCCGGGGGCCTCTCGGAAGTGGCCGCCCACAGAGGGCCTGGCCTTCCTGTGCTTTGACCCTACGGCTGCCTCCAAGTTGGGTGACAAACTGGACCTAAGGAAGCACTCAGCCCAGAGGTGTCCCTGAACATCAGTAGATGCAGCTGTGGTGACAGCGCGGAGTAGGGCTCCTCCTGGGCCTTGTCGCTGCACGTTGGCCACTCTCATCTGCGTGACTCTGCCTAATGCTGTCAGGACGAGCAGGACGCCCTTCAGGACTGCTTAAAGGATAGTTCTCATACCGGTGGGGCCATCCGGGTCGCTGACGGGAGGAACTGGGGATGGGGGTGGAGGCAGGCTTGGACAGGATCTGGGGTCCTCACAGCTGAGGACCGAGAGCTTTCCTTTCCTCCTGAGGAGGGCCTGGGAGTCAGAGTCCCAGTTGCACAGCCTGCCAGCCAAGGCCCCCATGTCATCACTGTCTATTTTCCATGATAGAAACTTGGGTGAGGAGGGACAGAGCCCCGGGGACCAGGCAGGGCCCTCTTAGTAACCGCGACCCCCCGGCACTGCTGCACCATGCCCCAAGCTGCAGGGGCCCCTGGGCGCCTGACCCCGGGGCGAGGAGGCGGGCCTCCCCCTCTCTGTATCGGCTGATGAGTAGCACTGATAGATTTGGTAAGACGTTTTCGGTGGGGAGAGGGTGAGGGTGACTAATGTGTGCTAAGGCCCGATCCCACCTGCGGCTTCAGAAACCCTGGGGACCCTTGAGGGACCGAGTCTCTCAGCCATGTGCCGGCAGGTTCTCCGAGCGCATGTCCTGCGCACGGGCCTCCCTTCCCTGCCGTCCAGCCCTGGCCCTCTGGGCGCTGTCAGCTAAATGAACGCGCATCCGGCCTCTGCCCGTTTGCTCTGAAAGGTCTTGAGCTTTCATGCGTCCTGAACGAAAGACACGGGAAGAACGAGTTGTTTGTAAGTGTACTACGGAGTCTGGCTCTGGGGCCCGGGCACAGTATTTTTCTGGGGGGGAAATAATTTCCTCAGGTGACTCCAGTCCACAGCCAGGGTTGAAATCCACATTAGAATCATGACGAGAAAACAAATAATTCAACCTTGTGTCCTTGGCCTCATTCATGTTCAGTCTCTCAACAGATCTTGTTTCACGGTGGATTGGTGTTTCATGTGTTTCACCCTCGTGGCTGCTTTGGCCGTGCGGGAAGGCACCGCGTTGCTTACTGTACCTCGGGTCAAAGTGATTTAATAGTACAGCCAGAGCAGTCATGAAACTATCCTCCCAATTTTACATGGGAAATTTGATTATACATGGTGGTTAAATATTTCTGATAAAACTGTTTCGTGCACTCCGATAAGAAAGCGGCTTCTCCCCTTTTGAGCCCAGAGGCAGCCCAGTGCAGCCCCACGGGCACTGGCAGTGAGGCAGAGGCCGGGACAGAGCCTGGAGGGGCTCTTAGCTCGCTCGGCCGGATGGTTTGCAGGACGTGGGAACCTGCACGCAGCCCAGACAGGAACCCGGCAGCAGGCCGGGCAGCAGAACCAGGAAGAAGGGCCCAGGGAGCTGCCTCTGGCCGGCACACGAGAAGAGGATGACGGCGCCCGCTGAGCAACGGGACACCGGAGTCACCGTGTTTCTCACAGACTCAGATTGGTTTCCCGGTTCGGGAGTCAACAGGCCTGAGCCTCTGCTGGGAGTCTGCCGGAACCAGCAGAGGGGTTCTCCTGGGGCAAACTCTGGGGTTCTGACATCGTAGGGAAACTGAGAGCCGAGTAACAGACAGCACGCGCCTCGGGACCTCATGTGGGTGCGGCAGATGGGTCTGCCTGCAGACCACACGCTTAGTACTGAATACTTGGGTACTTAGTGCTGCCCAGGCATTAAACTTCGCATGGGTCAAGGTGTTCCTTTTGGGATTCGGTCATGCAAGGATGCACCCAGTGGGATCTTAGAGACTTTATCTGGACGTCCTGCAGGCCCCCAGACTGGCCTAGTATGTATGCACATTCATGTCCCTTCTCCTAAGCTTCTTTACCCTCTGTCCTCCCCGTTTTAAGGGAGTAACCTCTCCCTCTCCCCACTTGGAATCCCCGTCACCTCAGCCAGGCAACCAGCAAGCCCTGCCGATGCCTCCCTCCCTGTCCACCCGCACCCTCACTGGGCCGGCCCGCACGCTCCCGACCTGGGCGGCACCCCAAGTCACCCTGCGTGTGCTTTTGTCCCCAGTCTTGGCCCACCAAAGCCACCCACAACACACCCAGCGGGATGACTTTCCCCAGACACAAATTTGATCACACTCTCTTCTTGCTTAAAACATCTGGCAGCGTTCCAGCGTTTTCTAAGACAAACTGTGTTAGCATGAAATTCCCAGCTTTTCACTAACACGCCGCAGTCTCTCTCTAGCGTCATAACCACCCTCTTTGCACCTGGAACCCTACAACCTAGTCTACATAGACGGTGCATTACTGCTAACGCTGAGACCTATCTAGTTGGATCTGTGCGCCTTTATCCACGCTGGGTCCGTCTTCTGGAGCGGCCCCCACCGCTCCCCACTGTCCAGACGTCTCACATACACTTTTCAAGGCTAATTCAAGTGCTGCCTTCCCTTTCACTCTCCCTTCTTCAGCCAATTTAATTCCTATCCTCGCTGCACTGTAAATACACCTCTGTGATAGACTCAGTGAGAGCCATGTGTGTATCCTGGTCTGTGAGCTTCTCAAATGGAAGACTTATATCTAGTTTTTGAAGCCCTCCGTGTCAGCTCAGTGTGTGCTTGATCTTCACTTATAGAGGCAGAACGTAGGTTTCGAATCGATACTTTGGCTTTATTTCGCACTTTTTAACTTGGCAGAGTTTACTCACAACTCAGTGAATTCCTACCAGGCACCAAAAAAGCCACTGGCTGTCTTCCAGGATAGTTGCAAATTCAGCCCAATTTCTCAGACTTTCTACAAACAGCATGTTTGAGGTACGCTAATTCTGAGGTTCTGGAAGAAAGAGTCTCTGGTGAGGACATTGTACTTACTAGGACAAGAAAACAGAAACATTTTTAAAAGATTTTTTAAAAGATTGAACTCCAAAAGGGTTTCTGGTTAACCATATTAACCAGGGAATTCAGAGAACTATGACATTCCTGTCTCTGAATGTTATGGTTAACTGAAGATTTATTAAATTTGAAATCAGTAAATAATGTGAGGTTTCTTAGTAGGCTATAGAGTTCCAGTTGTGAGCCTAAGATTCAAAACTGCTTCCCTCACAAAGTCCCCGCAGCTTTGTTTTTCTGTATTAACATAATTCAATTTAGATGAGACGTTTAATTCTTTACATGATTTTAACTTTCATTGTCTGTTTTTGGGATTTGTTTTTTGCCTGTACTCATGATTTTGAGAATCTTACCCATTTTATGAGAAGCATGCAGCCATTCACTCTTAACTCATTTGTTATTTTTATCCCCAAGGGATAGTTTATCTTGTTTGGCAGAAGTAACATTATATTATTAGTTAATTCTAAATCATCTCAAAATTAGCATTTTGGTTGGAGAACATTCACATAGTAACAACTCATTGTATTGAATTGATTAGAATTCTCCGATTCCCCTTTTCCTTCAGAAGCTGTTATTTAGCTATTATGGTAATCGGTGCTCGCTGGCGAGCCACCCAGACGGGAAACCGCATGCCCGCCTCGCTGCGAACCCCGCTGGGCTGGCACGTCAGTGATTTTGTGATTGTGCATTTTTTCTCTTGTGCCAACCCGTGTTCCCTCCTCCAGTGAGTCCTGCTCTAGAGATTCCCCTGGGGCGCGGGGGAGTTGAATGTGGCTGTGATATGAATCCCATGTGTTTATTTTATCAGGGAGGAGGAGGAATGAACCCCAAGCAACTGGTATACAAAACCCCGTCTCCTTCAGGCAAGAGTTCTCTCACATACTTGGTCTTTGGGGAGTTTCTTTGGAGAGAACATAGGTTTTGGGGTCACACTGATGGTATTTCAGCCTCCCTTCTGACACTCAGAAATGGGTGGCTTTGGCAAGTGACTTAACCCTCTGCAGCAGACGATTCTTCTGTAATATCCTGTAACCACCTGTGTTACATGTCTTAAAAAGCAGTTGACTTTGCAAACTTGTTGTGAGTTACTTTACTCAGACTCTAGAAGAGATGGTCAAGCAGTGCAGCTTCCGACTGGGGAACAGAAGTGTGCCCACCCCGGGCTGATGGGGGTAGGACGGCAGCTCTGGACCCCGAGAGCCCTACGGGGCTGCCCGGGAATGGTGGCAGAGAGGCTCACAGGGCGGCGTGAGGTGTCCGGGAACGATGCTGACTTCAGGGCTCCGACCGGGCGCTTCCTGGCAGGCAGCGCCACTGGGAAGAAGTGCCCACGGCTGCCCGTGGGGCGGTGGGAGGGCCGGCCATCCCCATGCAGCCCACTGGCCCTCTCCGGGCGCTGCGGTCTTCCCGACCAAGCCTTGCCTTTCCAGTGGAGGGAGATGAGCACAGAGAAGCGCCCGGGCTTGTCTTGCACCTTTGAGCCTCTCCTCCTCCTCCACACTCATCTGCACTGTGCCTTTCGGCACACGGGGCGCAGAGGGGTTCCCCGCTTCCTTGACAAATGCCGGCACAAACCTAGGTCTCAGCACAGAGCGCACTGAGAGCCTTGAAAGTGAAACAGGCAGTGAACCTCCGAGCTGACAGGGATCTCAAGCACTGGCAAACTGTACGGAGGCAGCTAAACAGACGCACTTGAACCCCTTGGCTGCGCGCTCCCATGAATGTGCAGAGAACGGGATCAAGGCCCAGGTCCCCTCCCGACTCTGACCCAGGACCCCTCACTACCTGCCTGGGCCTCACCAGCAGCAGTCCCTCATTTTCCCTCTCTGACTCCCCCACCCACTTAGGGCGCCCCAGAAGTCCTGCAGCTCTTTTTGAGGAGGCATCTCGGTAGTTGGGATGGCTACAAGAGTCGAGGGGCTCAGGGCCAAGACAGCTGGTGCCCCGTGCGCCATAGTCAGCCCAGCCCCGGGCACTCAGAGGCTCTGGAACAGCAGCCCTGCACCTGTCCCCCACTGCCCGAGTCCCTTGTGCACTCGGAGCCTTCCTGTCTTCACCTGCTCGCTGCGGGGGGTGGGAGGGGTGTCCTGGCCAACTGCTTCCATGGCAGCTGGGCTTCCGCTGACCCGTCCCCCGTCACGGCTGCAGGAGTCCTCGGAACCTCGGCCCATGGCCCCATGAGCTTCATTTCACCTCCAGGAAGGCGATGGAGGGTCAGGAGGCTCTGGGACACCCACGCTGCAGCCTGAGAGACACCGTGGAGGCGTTCTGGAAGCGGCGGCGGGCCTGGGACCTGCCGCCCTCGGGGTCCGCGGCCTGCCCACCGCCCCCTCCACCCCAGAATGCTCTCCTGCTGCTGCGGCTGCGCGTCCCGACCCCGGTTCTGAGTGCCCTGCAGCCGGGCCATTCCGCATAGCAGGCCCCCTGACCTGCGAGATGGTCGCGCTGAAACAATACCTTGCAAGAAGTCTGAGCCCTGGCCCGGGCGGCAGGCGAATGGGCTGGCTGAGGTGTGTTTGGTTGCTCCCGACTGTAGACCACGGAGGTTCTTGGAGCTGTCCTGTGGGAACGGCCTCTCCTCCTCCCGACTCCGGGGAGTGAGGCCCTGGCCCCCCTTGGCCGCCTCTGTCTGCCTGCTGGCTGGCTGCCCGGAAGGCCCGCGGGGTCCCCCTTGGCCTTGTCGTCTTCCTTTTCCCACTCCTCTTAAAGGGTGGGGTAGGCTCCCAAGATAAGCGCCCCTTCCTTGGGTGGAGACCGCAGACCCCCTACTGTGGACAGCGCCCCCCTTTGAGTAGCTCCTGCCATTCCCACACCGTCCCTCTGGGGCTGGCGGTCAGTCCGTTCAGGACAAAGTCCAAATGGCCTGGCAAAATTGGAGGAGGCCGAGCTCAAAACTAAGTTACCTGTCCAGGGCCCTGTGGGATATGTCAGTATTGAAAGGTGTTTAAGAAAACTGGATAATCTATAGCATTATTTTCTATTTATTTCAAATATAAAATATCTCAAGTATGCTATGGATGATAGTCGTGTAATGGTCAGACCAGGAAGTAAGTTCAGCTAAGATAGTGTCTCTGTAAAATTCTGAGCACCCGGCTCACACGCTCACCTAACACGCTGTAATTTGGGTGTGTCGATGCTTTCTAACTACTAAGATACAGATACAGCTTATTTTTTCTGCATTACTTTTGCTTTGAGAAGGTGTCCAGAGTACTGTCTGTTAACAAGCATAGCATCTGGCTGGTCAGAAAGAGTCGAAGATTCATAATGATGTTTTATGGTTGCTTTCTAGATCCAGAGAAATGAGAACCTCTTGGTAAAACCCAACACTACAGGAGCTAAAAACAATTGCCAAAATTACAATGTAAACTGAAGAGAACAATAGATAATTCAGTTGAAATTAAAAAAGATTTGAAGGGATCAGCTTGATGGAGGAAAACCAGGGAAGGTTTCCCGTTGGAATAGCTGACTGCGAGGGCCGAAGGCAGGGCCTGTGCTACCAGTCCAGGGAAGGGGTGCTGTTCTGGCCTCATCTCCACTGAACTCCAGTCACAAAATATCTCTTCTCATTCTCAACAGATCTTAGCAGTCACCCTGCAGTATCTGAAGTGAGTGATGGAGCTGGGCCCCACCAGCAGCCAGGGCTTTCCAGTACAGGGTGCTGTCCTCAGGGTGGCCAGGTCCCCACCATGGATTGCTCAGGCAGCAGGGGGGAGGCAGAGTCAGCTGCTCATCTGAGCAACCTGCAGGAGAGAGGGATGCGCCTTCTAAAGTTCACTTCCCCACCGGAGCCATCCCAGGGGGCAGACCTAGAAGTCTACAGTATTTTAAGAATTAGGGAATGTATCAAGTGTTCATAAATGACATCTCCAAAAAGCAAAGGATAAGGACTCATTCCTTTCACTTCATTTTCATCTTAGCATATCGAAAAGGAGGCCATTTGGATTTTCAGAAGAGTCCAATACTCTCCTAAGCTCCCACTGCAAATCTCAAGATGCTTGTGGATTCACTGATTCTAAACTCTCTGCTCAGAGCTGTGTCCATCTTTCGTTTTCCTGTCTCTGCATTCTGTTTATTTCTCTTCATGGATTCAGAAGATACATGCATCTTTCTATTCTTTTAGTGGATATCTTTGAAATTTTTTATACACACCTAAGATTCTAAAGCCGATGACCATTTTGCCGTCCTGAATAGTACAAGGATTTCAGGGTGCCTTTGCCCCATTGGCTATTGCTACCAGTTTACGTACTCCTGGGATACCATATTTTCAATATTTTTGTATTTTTTCTGTTTTCAACCTCACACCTTGTATTACTGTTGTTATTCACTTAATGTGTATTTAAGTCTATCTATATTTTTACCATTTTGTTTACTTAACAGATCTTTCATTTCTGACTTTCGGGGATCATTTCATTCTTCCTGAAGTACATCCTTTAAGTGTGCCTTTATTGGGTTTTTTCGTGGTAAACATTCTTGTTTTCTATCTGTAAGTGTCTTTCACTTCATTTGTGGAAGCTAATTTCACTGGATTTTTCACTCCAGATCTAGAAGTATTTTCTAGCATGTTAAATATATGCCACTTTCTTCTAGCCTCCATTGTTCCTGTTCAGAGGACTGTTGTCAATCTAATTGATATTTTGTAGGTCATCTGGTTGCTTTTATAATCTTCCCTTTGTTTTTGATGTTATATAATAAGCATGACTAAGTGGTATCTATGCATGACTTTTATTTATTTTGCTTTGTATGTTATAGTGCTTCCTTGATGGTGGAAAATTCTTGGCTGTTACTTCAGTCGCTTGCAATTTTTTCAACTTTATGATGATACAAAAGTGATATGCATCTAGTGGAAAGGATACAGATTTTGAATTGGGATCTTTTGCCAGGCTGGTGAACTGTGGGCGCCCCTGGGCTGCAGGGCAGGGAGGTGAGCTGTGGCTCGCAGTCAGCAGCGCAGTTGAAACCATTCTGTACCCACACAGCCATTCTGTTTTTCATTTTCAGTACAGTATTCAATTAATCACATGAGATATTCAACACTTTATTACAAAATGGGCTTTATGTACTATGCTGATAGACAGTGACTATAATGGGGTATGTGATGGGGACTTGATAATGGGGGAATCTAGTGACCACAGTATTGCTCATGTGATTGTATATTAATGATACCAAAATAAAAAATAAATAAATTTTAAAAATGGGCTTTATGTTAGGTGACTTTTGCCCAGTTGTAGGCTAATGTAAGTGTTCTGAACGTGTTTCAGGCACGCTAGGCTGAGCTATAATGTCTGGTAGGCTAGGTGTATTAAGTGCATTTCCTACCTACAATATTGGGACATAACCTCATTATAAGTTAAGGAGGGTCTGTAATGTGTTAAATAGTCTTTAAATGTCTCTGTCCTCCCATCATTTTACCATTTTACTGTGAAACTTGGCATATGTTGGATTTCTCATTTTATTTTTTATTCCCTTTCATATTGTCTGTCGTCTTTCTGTGATGCATTCTGAGGGCCAACAGGCACATGGAAAGATTCTCGACATCACTGATCCTCAGGGGCTGCAAATCAGAACCAAATTAGATGCCACCTCACACCCACTACAAACCCAAGGCAAGAAATGCCAAGTGTCGGTGAGGACGTTGTTGGGAATATAAATCGGTGCAGCTGCTGTGGAAAATGGTATGGAGGTTCCTCAATAAGTTAAAACAGAACTACTGTATGATCCAGCAATTTCACTTCTGGGCATTTAGCTAAAGAAAATGAAAACAGTAATCCAAAAAGATAATGCATCCCTATGTTCATTTCAGCATTATTTACAATAGCCAAGATATGGAAACAACCTAAGCGTTCATTGGTGGATGAACAGATAAGAAGGTGATGAGTTCTGGGGAGAGTAGTGGGGAGAAGAGTCAACAACCTTGAAGCTCATGACACAGCGTCGTTGACCGTGATCACTATGCTGGGCCTCAGCCTTCCAGAGCCTACCTGCCAGCTGCAAGACTGTGCTGTTAAACACCACCTCCCCAGGTCCCTGCCCCTGAGCCCTGGGAACCATAACTCCACTCTCTGTTTTTACAAGTTTGGCTTTTTTAGATTCCACATATCAGTAAGTGACATCACACAATACTGTCTTTCTGACTGACCTCACTGAGCAAAATGACTTCAGGGATTCCCTCCTTTCTCATGGCTGAGCAATATCCCATTGTGTATATACACTTCTTTACCGATTCATCTGTTGACACACACTTAGGTTGTTTCCGTGTCTTGGCTATTGTGAGTAGTGCTGCAGTGAGTGTGGGGTGCAGATGTCCATTCGAGGTGCTGATTTCAGCTCCTTGGGATACACACCCAGGAGTGGAATTGCTGGGTCAGAAGGTAGTTCCTTTTTTAATTTTCTGAGGAACCTCCGTACTGTTTTCCACAGTGGCTGCCCTGGGTTACATTCCCTCCAACAGTGCACACGGCTTCCTTTCTTCATGTCCTCGCCAACGTGTTGTCTTTTGTCTTTCTGATACAAGCCTCCCAACAGGTGTGAGGTGACACCTCGTTGTGGCTTTGGTTTCCATGTCCCTGACGGTGAGTGATGTTGAGCTTCTGAACTTCCGGTGTCTTTTCCTTGGCCCACTTTGGTTGATACAAGGTCTTGGAAAACTAAATCTGACCCACCATCAGTTTTTGTATGTCCTGTGAGTTAAGAATGGTTTTCACATTCTGAAATGGTCAAAGCAACGGAACAAAAACAAAAGAAGAGTATTTTGTGACACGTGGAAATTATATGAAGTTCATATTTTAGTGTCTAAATAAAGTTTTATTGGAAGGCAGCCGTATCCATTCACTTACATATCATCTCTGGCTGCTCTCACCCCCTAATGGTGCTGTGTAGTTGCAACGGAGACTGTATGGTCCTCAAAGCCCACATACTTAACTACCTGGTCCTTTACGGAAGAAGTTAGTCCACCCCTAGCTTGGACCTCTCTTTCTTTTGTGCCTGTCATGCCTATCTTGATCAATTCTAATTCCACTCCCAGCAGTTTCTCCTCAGTGCAGGACCCTCGCCTGGAAAGGCTCCCGGGCGAGTCAGTTTTGAGAGTTCACAGGGTGTAGCCACCCCAGGACCCTTCAGTCCTTCTGCGTGCCCTGTGTGCCTTCTGTGTGCTCTTGGGTCGGGCAGAAAGCAGGCGCCATTCTCAGATTCACCCTGCTGCGCTTTCTAGCGGGAGCTTGGGGACTCAGCTGCCCCACAGCCGCCTCCTTCCTCCTGGACAGATGTTCGGACCGCACAGATCTGGTAGCTGATGGTGATTTGTCTCTGCATGTTTGGGAGTTGACCAAAATACCTTGGCTTGGTTTTGAGATCCAGAACATCTGTTTTCAAGTGGGAATCAGAAAGATCTAAACAGTGTTAAAATTTAAAAATTAAAAAAGTTTTCTGTAAGTTCTATTTTGTTCTTTTTCAACTCTATCTTATTCTGGGGACATTTCTTGCTCCTTTCCCATGCTTTAATGTCCTCCTCTTATTTAACATGTTGAACATTCTTATTTTCTAGTCTATGTTTGATTTCTGTATCCGGTCTGGTTTGCTCTTCCTGAAGACGGTCGTGGTGGTTTCATGGACCTGATTCCCATTGAAACACAGCTGAGATACAGCTCTTCTCAGAGCTGCAGTGCCGTGTGCCTGAGTCCAGAGACTCGCAACCGCTCAGCTGTCTTCTTGCTTTTTCTGCACGGCTACACATGAGCAAGTTCTATTAGTGCCATTTCCTGAAAGCCCTCGAGTCCGTCTCCTCCTGCTCATATTCGTGAGCATTTAGTCAGCACCCCAACATTTCTTGCCTGGAAAATTGCAGGAGCCTCTTGCACCTTGCTGACACTCACGTCTGGCCCGGGCTCATCTGAGGGTTGCGTGTCCTCCTGCTGTCCCCTCCCTTGCAAAGTTCCAGAGCTCCCGAAGCCCAGCCTGCTTCCCCCCACCTGTGTGGTCCCTTCCTTGCAGTGTTGAGTCCCTGGAGAACGCCTCAGCCCCCTTTAAAATCTGCCTTGGATGTCATTTTCTCCTGGAAGCATTTCCTAAGCCCTCTCCTTTTCCCTAAAGAAGTAACCACCCCTCAGAGTTGTCTCTGCCCCGACTTTGGTGAGCTGTTCATGCTGCTTTGTAATTTTCCAACCTGACTGCCTTCAAGGCTGTGGGCCCCCAATACAGCTGCTCTTGGTTACCTTTGGTCCCTGGAACTATATGTACATCTGTACCTGACGTAGAACAGTGCTCAGTAAATGTCTTTTGAGTTTGGGCTGTTTGTGTCTTGTGTAAATACACCGTGGGGATGTGCTGGAAGGTGGATGTTGGTCTAGAAAGGACAGCAGACATTCTGAATCCAGGGGGGAAAAGCAGGTGTGGACAGCCTATGAGAGGATAAGGCTGTACAATTCTCACTTTGAACAACAGTGTGGAAAAGATTCCACATCTTCAAAATACCCCCTTGCCTCTGGTGACAGGCCCATTCCACTTGGGTCGTCAAAAGTAAGGACCTCAGGCATCACTGTACCGAATCTCTCTACTCCTTGAGGGCAGAAAGGGAGCCCTTAACCCCTGGAGCATAGACTGGTTAGGCGTTAAAGTCTAATTTGGGCTCGAAGAAGATTATCAGGTGGCCCCTGAAGCCAATAAATTATAAACGAGGATTGCTCAAGAAATGCAAAAATGCCGAAGAGTTCAGAATAGCCGAGTTCCTCTGTCAGCGCCCGACCGTGGGAGAGGCTGCCTCCACGGCCTCCTCTGGGCCCTGCAGCCGCAGGGCGATGGCAGTGCGGGTCACCCGTCTGACACGAGGTCTGTTCGGAGCCTTCTACCTCCTACTGTGCTGTTGGCGTATCCCCACATCATGTTCCCAGTTCTATTTTTGGGACAAAACTTGTGGCATCATGAGTCACAGCCCTTCCGTCCTCTGCTCTCAGCAGCTTTGTACACTCAGGACAAAGTCTCTCTCTTTTCTCCAACGGATCCCCAATAACTTAATGACTGGGTTTCATGTGACCAGCTGACAGCTTGCCCTCTGCGCCAAGCTTGGGGTCTGGACGTGTCTCTTTCCCACCCTCTGCTGGCCCCTGCGGCAGCTGCGAGTGGCAGAAGTGCTGCTGAGGGGCTTCATTCCTGCGTCCCCGTGACGGCCTCGTGGGTGGCGGGCCGAGCCCCAGGACGGTGTCCTCGTCGCAGTGCCGCTGTCCGGGGCTTGGCTGAGGTTTCCTCTGCTGGATGGCGGGAGGGGGTGCTGAGTCAGCCTTTCCTGCACTTCTCTCTGGAATATTAAAGATGGAAAACTACCGTTCCCATAGATAAGCTGTGAACTCCAACATTTAAAAAACTGAAACCAGATTAGTGAAGGATGACTGGACCAGTAACTTAGAGCCCCAGGTGGAGCTCAGGCCTCGGACAGTCCCAAGGCTCTGGGCAGATACCGACTCCCAAGCTGCGAACACAACCCGACGGGAAGCTAGGTCAGCCTGTGGACTCGGCACGCGCTCGTGGGCCTTCAGGTAAATCATTGTCGCGACTGTCTCAGCTAATCCTACAGATGTTGGGGCATAAAAGCAGACCCGTTTTCCTGCCACAGAAAGTACTTTATCATTTTAAATAAAAGATGAAGCAAAACTGAGAACAGGGAACAGAATTTAATTACCACAGATCACTTTAAAATATATATATTTCTGCTTTGCAGTATGGTCAATTAACTTAAATAACTGTTAAACAGATACAATAATTGTATGTAAAGTTTTCTACTCTTTCCTCATTGTTTGATTGCTTGGAGTGAGGCCTGTTTGTTCTGCAAACTGGAATCTGTGCTGGGAATTCCTATCAATTGGTTGCTGGACACGGCTTTTGGGTACAGGTGCCTCCTGGAGCAGTGCATGCCAGGCTGCATTCGCTACCGATTTCTCATTTCATTATTAGTGTACACAAATGCAGCAGTTATGTGTATTGATTTTGCACCCTGAAATGTTACTGGAGTCATTTATTTGTTATAACGGTGATTTTTGTGGAGTCTTTAGGGTTTTCTATATATAATACTGTGTCATCTGCAGTAGTGGCTGTTTTACTTCTTCCTTCTGAAGTTGGATCCCTTTTGTTTTTTTGTCTTGCCAAATTGCTGTGCCTAGGACCTCCAGTACTTTGCTGAATAACAGTGGTGAGAGTGGGCATCTTTGTCTTATTCCTGATCTTAGTGGACAGCTCCCAGCTTCTCATTGTTGAGTATGATGTCAGCTGTGGGTTTGTCAGAGTGGCCTTTATTATGTTGACATATGTTCCCTCTGTACCCTATTTGTTGAGAATTTTTATCATAAATGAATGTTGAATTTTGTCAAATGCTTTTTCTGCATCTGTTGAGATGATCATATGAATTTTATCCTTTGCTTTTGTTGTGGAATATCACACTGATTGGTTTATAGACCTTAAATCATCCTGGCATCCCTGAAACAAATCCCACCTGATCATGGACAATAATTTTGTATTTTTGATGATATTTTACATCTTTTCATTTCATGTATCACTTAACTAATTTTAATTAATTTTACTACTTCTGCCTTTTACCCTTCGTACTTGCATTTTAGGCGGTTGATCCACCACTTTATTTTTTGGTTACCTTTTCCAGTGAGATTTTTACTTTTGTATATTTTCTTATTATTAATCAGTGACTTTTCTTTTTAGTTTAGAGAGGCCCCTTTAACATTTCTTGTAAGGCCAGGTTGGTGGTGATGAGCTCCCTTCACCTCTGCCTATCTGGGAACTCTCAGTCTTTCCCTCATTCCGAGTCGAAACCCTGCCAGGGAGAGGATTCCTGGTTGGCAGGTCTTCCCGGGCGGCCCTCCGGATACATTCTGCCGGCCTGTAGTGTCTCTGCTGGAGAACCTGCTCAGTCTTTTACATAACATGTTGCTTGTCTCTTGATGCTTTTAAGATTCTCTCTTTATTTTTAACTTTTACCATTTTAACTATAATGTGTCCCAGTGTGTTCCTCCTTGAGTTTATCATATTTGGAACTATCTGGCATCCTGGGACTGAAATTCTGTTTTCTTCCCCAGATTAGGGGTTTTTCAGCCATTATTTCTTCAAATAATTTTTCCAGCTCTTTTTCTCTCTCTCCTTCTAGGACACCTGAAATGCAAATGTTATACCATGTGATGTTCCAGAGGTCCCGAGATAGCTTCACTTGCTTTAATTCTTGTAAAAAAAACTCGCTGCTCTGTCTGGCTGTTCTCCATTACCTTGTCTTCCGCTCGCTGATCCGGGCTCCTGCTCCACCCCTTCTGCTGCCGAGCTGCTCCGGTATGTCTCGCAGTTCAGCTGTGACGTCTATGACTGTAGCCCTATAGTAGAGCCTGAAACCAGGAAGTACAATGTCTCCTGCTTTTGTCTTATTTAACAGGGTTACTTTGGCTACTTGAGGTCTTTGTGGTTCCATATAAATTTTAGGATGTTTTTCTACCTCTGTAAAAAAGTCCATTGGATTCTTGACAAGGGAGTACGTTGAATCTATAGATGGCTTTTGGTAGGATTGACATTTTAACAATTAAGACTTCCACTTTGAACATGGAATAGCTTCCATTTATTTGTATGTTCTTCAGTTTCTTCTCTCAGTGCCTTGTAGTTTCAGAGTAGCAATCTGTCACCTCCTCGGTTGACTTATGTGTAAGAATCTTATTGCTTTGATGCTATCGTAAATGAAATCATTTTCTTTATTTCTCTTTGAGATAATTCATAGTCAGTATATAGAAACACTACTGGTTCTCTGGGACCTCCAGCCCCCTGTAGGTAGGAATGGTGAGAGTGGGTGAACTTGTCTCGTTGCTGACCTTAGAGAAAAAGCCCTTGGCCTTCACCGCTGAGGCCGATGCTGGCTGCGGGCTAACATCAGAGGTAGCCGTTTAGGTTTATTACATTCCCCGGAGAGAGCAGAGCCAAAGGATTTCAAACCCCTCCCCGGGCCCCGACTGTGAGTGGGCTCAGACTCGGCGTTGCCAGCGTCCTGCCCAGGAGGCCCAGGCAGCGCTCCGGGAGCCGTCAGTGCCTCCTTCTTAGACGCCTCATCAACCTCTCCTGATATTTTGTGCCCTGATGATCAACACAAACCAGCCCCTGCATTTCCACTGGAACAGGAAGGAGAGTCACGGTTTATGCTTTTACGGTGTCTGATGGCTTATAAAGATTTTTCACACCTTGTATTTCCGATCCTCACGAGAGTCCTTGTGTTAGCATGAGATGCAGTGCGGCGACTTTCTCCTTGTTACACATAAGAATCCTGGGAGCAGGGGAAGTTCAGTCAGCCTGCCCTGGATCTACCAAGTGGTAGATGAAGGCTCTCCTGAGAGGCTTCACAGCATTCTCTGGCTTCTCTCTGGTCTGATGAGCTCTGCCTGCTGGCTTCAGGCAGGTCACAGCTCGGGGCTGGTGTTCACCCTGCTCCAGGACTCAGTGCTCGTCGGCACCTGACCCACCCCGCCAGGTCACCTGGACTCCTCAGTCACCCATCACAGTACTCCACCACACGCCCTTCCTTGGAAGAGCCAAAGGGCATAATCGTTGATTTCCCATGGATTCAAATCCAGATTCAGCAAACATTAAATACCTACGGATGCCACACACTGAATGCATTAGTCATGTTCTCCAGAGGAACAGAATCAATAGGACATGTTTATTATAAAGAATTGGCTCCTGTTATGATGGAGGCTGTGAAGTCTCGAATATACCATTGGCAAGCTGTCAACCCAGGAGAGCCAGTGATGTGAGTTCCAGTCTGACAGCTGGCAGGCTGGAGATGCAAGAAGAGACGGTGTTTCTGTTTGAGTTCAAAGACAGATGTCTTAGGTCAGGGCTATCCAGCAGGAGAGGTTCCCCTTATTTGTGGAGGTTCAGCCTTTTTCTTCTATTCAGGCCTTATATGATTGGCCCCCCACACTGGGGGATGTTATCTCAGCCAGAAACATCCTTGCAGACACGCCAAGAATAATGTTTCACCAAATACCTGAGCAACACATGACCCAGTGAAGCTGAATGGATATCTCACTGGGCGAGGGCATTTTACATATATCTTCACCCCGTTCACGGGGTGAATGGCTAAACGGTGGTGGAATACTGCTCAGCCATAGAAAGGAGCCAGCTACTGACAGACACAACAGGGATGACTTCCCTGGAAATTATGCAGGGTTATGAAAGCCAGTGCCAAAAGGTGACGTACGGTACATTTCTACTTACATAACATTCCTGATGTGACAAAATTACAGAAATGGAAAACAGATCCGTGGTTGCCTGGAGGGGAGTCTGGGAGGCTGATGCGGTTATCAAGGGTGGCCCATAGCATCATCGTGATGCAAATGCTCTATCTTGTGGTAGCAGGTGCATGAACCTCACACATAATAAAATTGCACAGAACTACACAGGCAAACACACACCCAGATATATGGATGCCCAGAGAAGTTACACCGAATCCCTGGGGTAGTCTGGTGTATTCATAGTTTTAAACTCCTCAGGTAATTCTAATGTTCTGTCAGAGTTGATTCATTGCCCAGGCATTTTCAAAATAAAATCTTGATAAGAATTTTACCACATATTTGTGATACACTGCTAGGAATAGCAATTTGGCTTAACAAGACATTAACATCCTCAAATCACTAATTCCTGTTTAGAAGTAAATGGTGTGTAAATCTTTGCTACTCAAAGAGCTTTCAGGACATTGTCCTGGGAGCTTTTCAGAAATGCAGCATTTCTGGCTCCACTGCAGATCTACTGAATCAGGATCTACCTTTTGACAATATCTCCAGATGATTCAAATTCACATTAAAGAGTGATTCTCAAGATGGTGGCGTGAGTAGGGTGGCAAAAATCTCCTCTCAAAACCATATATATTTTGAAAATACAGCAAATACAACTATTCCTAAAAGAGTGACCAGAAGATACAGTACAACAGCCAGGCTACAGCTACATCTGCGAGAACTCAAAGCCTCATGAAGTGGGTAAGATGCAAAGCCGTGACCCGGCGGGACCCGAGCACTCCCCCACCCCAGTGCACCGGCGGGAGGAAAAGAATCAGAGCGGGGAGGGAGTGGAAGCACAGGACTGCTAAACAACCAGCCCTGGTGATCTGCACCAGGAGCACAGACACACATCGTGTGGTGTACTGGAGATTAAGAGGAACAGAAAGGCAAAATCTGAGACTAAGACTGCAAAAAGTTCCCACAGCCGGCTCCCATGGGACAAAAGAAAAGCGGGAACTTTAAAAGTCTTAAAGGGACAAGGGTTTAACAGGTGGACAAAATCGTCCTGGCACACTCAGCCCAGCAGGCTGGGAACTTTAAGGAACTTCAGGCGCCCTAACCCCCAGGGTGGCAAAGCAGCTCCTAAGGCCCTCACAGTGATAAGCAGCCTGCCGTTCATTCTTTCCCGTGGGCGCTGCAAGCAAACCGGCTGACCTGCCATTGCTGCAGACCAGCCAGGGAGCAGCCCCACCCACAGCAACGACACAGAGGCTTCTCCCTGTGCGCGGCTAACCAGCCCAGACAGTGGAGACTGGCACAGAGTACAGAAGGCACAAAGGGGCTTTGTTCCGTGGTGAACATGCGCTGCTCGCCTTCAACCCCTGTCAGTGACCTAAGCCATCCTGAGTGCTGCCCCACCTATGGCAGCTCAGAGAAATAACCCAGAGGCTGCTCCCTGTGTGCAGTTGACTGGCACAGGTAGCAGAGATGGGCAATGTGACCAGCAAGCAGGAAGGGACTTTGTTCTCCCAGCATGCACCACTCGCCAGCGACCACTCCCATTGACATGAAAAGGCAGAAGAACCTTGTTCACTCAAAATCACTCAAACACTAGAGAGAAGGCCTGGTGAGACTGAAATCACCAATCTTCCTGAAAAAGAATTAAAAATAAAAGTCATAAGCATGCTGATGGAGCTACAGAGAAATATGCAAGAGCTAAGGATGATTTGCTGAGGGAGATAACAGTAATGAAACAATGGAAGGATTTAAGAGCAGACTGGATGAGGTGGAAGAGAGTGTTAATGGAATAGAAATCAGAGAACAGGAATACAGAGAAGCTGAGGCAGAGAGAGATAAAAGGATCTCTAGGAACGAAAGAATATTGAGAGAATTGTGTGACCAATCCAAACGGAACTATATTCGCATTATAGGAGTACCAGAAGAAGAAGGGAGAAAAAGGGATAGGAAGTGTCTTTCAAGAAATAATTGCTGAAAAATTCCCCAACCTGGGGAAGGAAATAGTCTCTCAGACCATAGAAGTCCACAGATCTCCCAACACAAGGGACCCAAGGAGGACAACACCAAGACATATAAAATTTAAAATGGCAAAGAGCAAAGACAAGGACATGGTATTAAAAGCAGCTAGAGAGAGAAAACAGATCACATACAAAGGAAAACCCATCAGGCTATCATCAGACTTCTCAGCAGAAACCTTATAGGCCAGAAGGGAGTGGCATGATGTATTTAATGCAATGAAGCAGAAGGGCCTTGAACCAAGAATACTGTATCCAGCAAGATTATCATTTAACTCTGGAGGGATTAAACAATTCCCAGATAAGCAAAAGTTGAGGGAATTTACCTCCCACAAACCATCTCTCAGTGTATTTTAAAGGGACTGCTCTAGATGGAAGTGCTTCTAAGGTTAAATAGATGTCACCAGAGAAAATAAAACCACAGCAAAGAAAGTAGACCAATGAAATACTGACTAAATGCAAAATAAAATCAACTATCCACAAAATCAGTCAAGGGAAACACAAAGAGTACAGAATAAAACACCTAACATATAAAGAGTGGAGGAGGAAGAAAAAGAAGGGAGAGAAATAAAGAATAATCAGACTGTGTTTATAATAGCTTAATAAGAGAGTTAAGTTAGACTGTTAGATAGTAAAGAAGCTACCCTTGAACCTTTGGTAACTACGAATCCAAAGCCTGCAATGACAATAAGTACATATCTATCGATAATCACCCTAAATGTAAAATGGACTGAATGCACCAATCAAAAGACACAGAGTAATAGAATGGATAAAAAAGCAAGACCCATCTATATGCTGCTAAAAAGAGACTCACCTCAAACCCAAAGACATACAGAGACTAAAAGTGAAGGGATGGAAAAATATATTTCATGCAAACAATAGAGAGAAAAAAGCAGGTGTTGCAGTACTTGTATCAGACAAAATAGACTTCAAAACAAAGAAAGTAACAAGAGACAAAGAAGGACATTACATAATGATAAAGGAGTCAGTCCAGCAAGAGGATATAATCATTAAAAATATCTATGCACCCAACACAGGATCACCTACATATGTGAAACAAATACTAACACAATTAAAGGAGGATACAGAATGGAATGCATTCATTCTAGGAGACTTCAACACACCACTTACTCCAAAGGACAGATCAACCAGACAGAAATAAGTAAGGACACAGAGGCACTGAACAACACACTAGAACAGATGGACCTAACAGACATCTACAGAACTCTACACCCAAAAGCAGCAGGATACACATTGTTCTCAAGTGCACATGGAATTTTGCAGAATAGACCACATACTAAGCCACAAAAAGAGCCTTGGTAAATTCAAAGAGATTGAAATTGTACCAACCAACTTCTCAGAACACAAAGGTATAAAACTAGAAATAAATTGTACAAAGAAAACAAAAAGGCTCACAAATACATGTAGGCTTAAACAACATGCTCCTAAATAATCAATGGATCAATGACCAAATTAAAACAGAGATGAAGCAATATATGGAAACAAATAACAACAGCACAACACCCCAACTTCTGTGGGGCATGGTGATGGCAGTTCTAAGAGGAAAGTATACTGCAATCCAGGCCTATTTAAAGAAGGAAGAACAATCCCAAATGAATAGTCTAAAGTCACAATTATTGAAACTGGAAAAAGAAGAAAAAATGAGGCCCAAAGTCAGCAGAAGGAGGGACATAATAAAGATCAGAGAAGAAATAAATAAAATTGAGAAGAATAAAACAATAGAAAAAAATTAATGAAACCAAGAGCTGGTTCTTTGAGAAAATAAACAAAATAGATAAACCCCTAGCCAGACTTATAAAAAGAAAAAGAGAATACACACGTAAACAGAACTAGAAATGAGAAAGGAAAAATCACGATGGACACCACAGCAATACAAAGAATTATTATGGAATACTATGAAAATCTACATGCTAACAAACCATATAACCTAGAAAAAATGGAAAACTTTCTAGAAAAATACAACCCTCCAAGACTGACAAAGGAAGAAACAGAAAATCTAAGCAGACCAATTACCAGCAACAAAATTGAATTGGTAATCAAAAAACTACCGAAGAAAAAACACTTGGACAAGATGGATTCACTGCTGAATTTTATCAGACATTTAGAGAAGACATAATATCCATTCTCCTTAAAGTTTTCCAAAAAATAGAAGAGGAGAGAATACTTCCAAACTCATTCTATGAAGCCAGTATCACTCTAATATCAAAACCAGGCAAAGACACCACAAAAAAAAGAAAACTACAGACAATATCCCTGATGAACATAGATGCAAAAATACTCAACAAAATATTAGCAAACTGAATTAAAAAATACATCAAAAGGATCATACACCATGATCAAGTGGGATTCATCTCAGGGATGCAAGGATGGTACAACATAAAAAATGCATCAACATCATCCACCACATCAACAAAAAGAAGGACAAAAACCACATGATCATCTCCATAGATGCTGAAAAAGCATTTGACAAAATTCAACATCCATTCATGATAAAAACTCTCAACAAAATGGGTATAGAGGGCAAGTACCTCAACATAATAAAGGCCATATATGACAAACCCACAGCCAACATCGTACTTAACAGCAAGAAGCTGAAAGCTTTTCCTTTAAGATCAGGAACAAGACAAGGATGCCCACTCTCCCCACTTCTATTCAACATAGTACTAGAGGTCCTAGACATGGCACTCAGACAACACAAAGAAATAAAAGGCATCCAGATTGGTAATGAAGAAGCTAAACTGTCATTGTTTGCAGATGACATGATATTGTACATAAAAAACCCTAAAGACTCCACTCTAAAACTACTAGAACTAATATCTGAATTCAGCAAAGTTGCAGGATACAAAATTTATACACAGAAATCTGTTGCATTCCTATACACTAACAATGATGTAGCAGAAAGAGAAATCAGGAAAATAATTCCATTCACAATTGCATCAAAAAGAATAAAATACCTAGGAAAAAACCTAACCAAGGAAGTAAAAGATCTATACCCTGAAAACTACAAGACACTCTTAAGAGAAATTAAAGGGGACACTAATAATGGAAATTCATCCCATGCTCTTCGGTAGGAAGAATTAATATTGTCAAAATGGCCATCCTGCCTAAAGCAATCTAAAGATTCAATGCAATCCCTATCTAAATACTGACAATATTCTTCAATGAACTGGAACAAATAGTTCTAAAATTCATATGGAACCACAAAAGACCCTGAGAAGCCAAAGCAATCCTGAGAAGGAAGAATAAAGGAAGGTGGATCTTGCTTCCCAACTTCAAGCTCTACTACAAAGCCACAGTAATCAAGACAATTTGGTACTGGCACAAGAACAGACCCATAGACCAGTGGAACAGAATAGAGAGTCCAGATATTAACCCAAGCATATATGGTCAATTAATATATGATAAAAGAGTCATAGATATACAATGAGGAAATGACAGCCTCTTCAATAGCTGGTGTTGGCAAAACTGGACAGTACATCTAAGAAAACAAAACTGGATTACTGCCTAACTCAAAATACACAAAATTAAACTCAAAACGGATCAAAGACCTGAATGTAAGTCACGAAACCATAAAACTCTTAGAAAAAAACATAGGCAACTCTATTGGACATAAACATGAGCAACTTCTTCATGAACATATCTCCCCGGGCAAAGGAAACAAAGCAAAAATGAACAAGTGGGACTGTATCAAACTAAAAAGCTTCTGTACAGCAAAGGACACCATCAGTAGAACAAAAAGGCATCCTACAGTATGGGAGAATATATTCATAAATGACATATCTGATAAGGGGTTGACATCCAAAATATATAAAGAGCTCACACACCTCATGAAACAAAAGGCAAATAATCCAATTAAAGAATGGGCAGAGGATCTGAACAGACACTTCTCCAAAGAAGAATTTCAGATGGTCAAAAGGCACATGGAAAGATGTTCCATATCATTAATCATGAGAGAAATGCAAATTAAAACCACAATGAGATATCACCTCATAGCTGTAAGGATGGCCAACATCCAAAACACAAACAACAACAAATGTTGGCGAGGATGTGGAGAAAGGGGAACTCTCCTATAGTGCTGGTGGGAATGTAAATTAGTTCAATCATTGTGGAAAGCAGTATGGAGGTTCCTCAAGAAACTAAAAATAGAAATACCATTTGACCCAGGAATCCCACTCCTAGGAATTTACCCTAAGAATGCAGCAGCCCAGTTTGAAAAAGACATATGCACCCCTATGTTTATCGCAGCACTGTTTACAATACCCAAGAAATGGAAGCAACCTGAGTGTCCATCAGTAGATGAATGGATAAAGAAGATGTGGTACATATACACAACGGAATATTATTCAGCCATAAAAAGAAAGCAAATCCTATCATTTGCAACAACATGGATGGAGCTAGAGGGTATTATGCTCAGTGAAATAAGCCAGGCGGAGAAAGACAAGTATCAAATGATTTTACTCATCTGTGGAGTATAAGAACAAAGAAAAAACTGAAGGAACAAAACAGCAGCAGACTCACAGAACCCAAGAACGGACTAATAGTTACCAAAGGGAAAGGGACTGGGAGGGTGCATGGGGAGGGAGGGATAAGGGGAAAAAGGGGCATTACGATTAGCAGACATAATGTAGGGGGGCAACACAGGAAAGGCAGTACAACACAGAGAAGACAAGTAGTGATTCTATAGCATCTCACTATGCTGATGGACAGTGACTGTAAAGGGGTTGGTGGGGGGGACTTGATAATAGGGGGAGTCTAGTAACCATAATGTTGCTTATGTAAGTGTAGATTGATGATACCAAAAAAAAAGTATCCCTTATGCATAGACAACTTCAGTTTGTACTGTCTTGAATGTGAAAAGTTTGTACTGTCTTGAATGTGAAAAGAGAAGACACCCTGGAGAGATTCTTTTCATGGAATCCCTGCTCATCAGCTGGATGAGGAGGTGTCGGCTACTCTGTTGGCGGACTGGACGGAGGGGGGTGGGGACGCTCCTCAGAAGTGCCGCAGGGGCATGGGGCGCTCTCCTTGTGGGCTGGGGGAGGCCGCTGTTGAGTGAGGACCCGGAGCCCTCCCCTTTGGCCTCCCCAGTTTTTAATCAGGGCAGTTCTGAGGGGATCTGTTTCTTGTATTGCCCATGTCATGCGACCTCGTTTGAACAAAGGGCCTTGGGAAACACTTCGATTCTCAGGTTAAAGATGATGCGGTTGTATGAGGTCTACTGGACCCAATGCGTAGGGTGAGGGCCCGCCTGTGGTGGGCCCCGGGTAACCATTTTAGAATTGGTGCTGACCTGTCCACAGACACTCAGAGCAGCACCGTGAGGCCGGGGCAAGCTCGCAGCACCGTGCGGCAGTTGCCGTGTCCCAGCGCCAGGTCTTAATTACGTCGACTCGTTGATGTGACTGCACGTCACGGAATCGCTGAAAAGTGGAGTATCTATAGGTAGTAATACGAGTCCTACAGTCCCTTACCCACAATTCCCAAATCCCCAAACTCTGAAAACAGGTTTATGTAAATGAATTAAAGGCAAACTCTGACTGGAGTACAGATGAGACTATTAACAGTTTTATGTGTCCTGTGAGCATGAGATGTGTCACTGAAGAAGCATCAGGTGTGCTCTGCGCCTCAGGCCCCATGCGGGGATGTGCAGGGTGCTGTGGGGCAGTGGCTGATGCTGACAGGAGCTCAGCGCAAGAGGCTCATGGGGATGACGTCCGTGGTCAGTGGAGGGGCGGAGGCGGGGGTCCCTTAAGGAGAGGGAGGCAGGTGGGCAGGGAGAGCCGCCGACCAAGTGCAGGTGGGACTCCGGTTCTGAAGCTGAAGCCTGGCACAGGGGCCTCGGATTAGCGGGATTAGCTGGGTCCCTGTGCCTGTCAGCCCAGAACTGGGCCTGGCTGCCCTGGAGGAGCGTGACCCTGCACTGGAAGGCTGAGCTGGAGGCTGTCGGCTACCTGTGCCCATTATGGCTGGGCAGATGCCCTGTTTTGAAGGGACGTCTAAGAGCTGTAGCTCTGTGGTTGCCACAGAGCTTTTTAAAAACAGCTTTATAGATGTATATTCTGCACCGTAAAAATCACCCACTGGTATATAAGTATCTATTAGAAAAATCACTAAGTATATATTAGAATTGTACAGTTTCAGATTCCCATCACTCGAACACACGCGCCATCCACTCCCCTTCCCAGGGACGGGTTGTCTGCCTCTGTGTGGTTTTGCCTTGTCTAGAAATTGTATCTCAATGGACTGGTACAATAAGTGGTCTTAGGCCTGGCTTCCTTCAGTTGGGGTCAGGGGATAATCCGTGCTGTTGCACATGTCAGCGCTTTGCTCTGTTTTGCTGAGCGGCCGCCCACGGCACGGACACACCCCGCTTTGCTGGTCCCTGTATCAGTTGATGGATTGCTTCCAGTTTTTGGCTGTTGTGAATGGTGTTGCTATGAACACTTGTGCACAACTCCTTGTATAGCCATGTTTTCATCCCTCTTGGGTACATGCCTAGGAGTGAAGTTGCTGAGTCACATGGTGAGTGTATGTTTATTATTTTTTTTTAAACTGCCATATGGGTTTCAAAGTGGCTGCATCATTTTGTACTCAGAGCAGCAGCAATGTGTGAGGGTTCTGGTTTCTCCACAGGCAGGGCACCTGCTGGCAGCGTCAGGATTGCTGGTCATAGCCACTCCCGAGTGTGTAGCGGCATCTCACTTTACCTTGCTTGCATTTCTCTTAATGACTAATGTGAGCATCTTTCCAGGTGCTTATTTATCATTTCTCTGGGTTCTTGTGTGAAATGTTTTTGCCCATTCTTCACCTTATTAATGAATAGTTGTTGACATAGTCTGGATACAATCCCTTTATTAGGCAAATGGTTTGCTACTATACATAAGATAAATATTTTCTCCTAGCCTGTGCCTTTAGTGTCATATTTAAGAAATCTTTGCCTAACCTAATTTTAGTTTTGACATTAAGTGAGTGGTCCTCAGCTAGGAGCACTTTGGTGTCCAGGGGACACTGAGGATCTCTGGACGCATCCTGGACTGTCCCACTGGGTGCAGTGTGCCCCTGGCGTCTGACAGGCGTGGCCAGTGTCGGCTGTGCCCATCCTACGGTGCTCAGGGTGGCCCCTCACCACCCGACCTGCACAGAATCGTCGGGTCCGCAGTGAGTGCTGCTGGGGTGGAGACATGGAGGTAAGGATTCTGCTCCATTTTGAGTTAATTTTTATGTATGGTGTGAGGTAAGGATCGGTACACATTTTCTCTTTTTGCATGTGAGGTAAGCACATAAGTGCATTGTTTGTCTAATTTTTCCTCCCTTTTTCTATGACCATTTGTTTCAAAGAATGTCCTATTGCATCGAGCTACCTTGGCCCCTTTGTTATAAATCATGTGACCATAATATGAGGATTTATACCTAGATCCTCCATTCTTTTTCCTTGATCTCCATTGTGTCTTTATGCCAGCACCACACTACTTGATTTCTATAGTTTTATGTAGTAAGTTTTGAGATCAGGTAGTGTGAATCCTCCAACTTTGCTCTTTTTCTAAAAACTGTTTTGTCTGTTAGGGGTTCTTTGCATTTTCATATAAATGTTAGCGCCAGCTTTTCAAATTCTATAAAAAAGCCACCTGGGATTTTGATAACATTGAACATATAGATCAATTTGAGGACAACTGCCATCTTACCAATACTGAGTCTTCTAAGCCATGAACTTGGTATACTCTCCATTCATTTAGATGTTTACTTTCTCTCAGCAATGTTTTATAGGTTTCAGCATCCAGGTCTTATACTTCTTTGGTAAAATTAACTCCTATTTAGTTTTAGATGCCACTGTTAATTCCATTTTTGAATTGTTTATTGATAGTATATGAAACACAATTGTTAGTTTTGCATAATCTTGCTTATTCTGTTTTTTGATTCCTTATAATTTTCTACATACAGTATCACGTGATCTGAGAATAGTTTTGCTTCTTCATTTCCAATCTGTATGCCTTAATTCCTTCCTCACTGTGTAGAATCTCCAATACAGTGTTAAATAGAAATGCTGAGAGCCACATATTTCAGAATTAAAGGAAAGCCAGAATTCTGAGATGCTTTTAGCCCTGGGTGTTTTGGGTAAGGGACTGCAGACCTGCAATAACTAACTTCTGGATTGTTGGGTGGATTCACTGGGGTACCACATGTAAAATGCTTGGCGTAACGGCCAGCCCAAACCAGTGTCTCTTCATGGGTAGCTTTTCGGAAGAGGATCTTGACTTGCCATCTGGAACCAGAACTCAGCACTGGGGGTGCGGGCCCAGGTGCACAGATGGCCTGGGGGGCACTTGGTGGCTGCTGTGGTGGGGGATGGAAAATCCTCTGTGGTTTGTCCCCAGCAGGATTTAGCACTATTTTTGTCAGCATCCTCAGGAACCCTTGGTTTGGTGGGAGCTCCGCCGAAGTACCTGAGCCTCTGAGCAGCCCAGGGCGCCTGTGGACGCATGATACCAGGTTTTTAGCGCGGGGGTCGGCCTAGACCACGGAGCTGTACTGATGTCCAGCTACGCGAGCATGAGTGTTTTGAGGGGATTGCTGGTTACGTTATATTAAATCCAAATGAAAGCCCTTCTTTATTTCCTATGTGCATGGCTACCTCCTTTCTTGAAGGTTTATTCCACAAGTTTATCCATTATAGTTGTTGAGGGACTTGAAATTTACAGCCGGAATAACAGCTGATCTGAGTGAGAGACAAGCAGAGCGAATAGCGTAGGGGGAGTCTCAGTGGCACCCACGGCCTTGTCAGGATTTAGCCCTTCTCTCCCTGGGAAGGTGACCAGTCAGCATGTGCACGGTCCAGCCCACTGCCCGTTTCCTCTGGGGACGGCAAGCCCACACTGGCCCTGAGTACCACTAACTGTGGCCCCCACACCTGCCCTCATCAGTTACTTCGGGAAGAATCCCAGACACATGAAAGCAACGCTAATAACTGATCAAGGTCCTTCACAGCCAGGATGCGACAGGGCCATAAGACCTTAGGATCTCGCTAAGAGGCTCAGGGGTTCTTTGATCTCGTCATAGGCCAGATAGGGCTGGTCAGCGCTTCTCCGGACCACACGGCCACCAGCAAGTCAACGGGGCTTCTTTCTATAAAAACCACCACACACACGCAAGGCAAACATGATGATGGAGAAAGGCATTCTTTCTATGGCGGTATTGTTCTTTGCTGACGTGTCCGGAGACCACTCTGCGAGCTGTCCACATGGCCAGGGACTGCGCGACGTCTCGGTCATTGCAGCAACACGTAGTTTTCAGAGGCACACACCTTGTGCTGAGTGACGGAATCTAGAGAAAGAGAAAAGCAGTTTAGCATTTATAATGGCCAGTCACACAGGAAAATAATAACCTTTTTATATATACACAAAGTGTTATTTTAAAATCTTAAATGGGCTAGAGCTATACCGTCCATATGTCCACATGTCCATACAGTACAGGTGACTATTTAAAACAACATAAATTAACATGAAATAAAGGATTCTTCAGTCACGCTAGCTCCATTTCAGGTGCTCAACAGGCACAGAGTCTAAAAGCTACAGCCCGTCAGGGCACTGCCCCCACAGCAGGACAGTCGATAGGCAGTGTGAATGGGAGAGTGTGCAGAGTTTGCCGGTCCCTGACGCAGGAGGCCTGGATCGTAATCTCAGTTACAGCAATTCCTGTCTGGTACAAGGCACAGATAAGCAGACCCGTAAGTCAGTTCCGGGGATGGCGCTAACTATGCATCCTGGGCAAGGTCATCAGTAGTGTTCTAAGATTCCTGGTCAAGGGGATGAAAAAACTACTAAAGCAGAGTTCTAAAGGAAGGGACAAACTCTCTTATTTGTAAAGGTGTGATGTGATACAACTGTGTACAGAGAAAGATTCAAGAGGTTCAAGAAATTGTTATAACTAATTCAGCAAGATTGGTCTTTATAAGATGCGTTTACTAAAATCATTAGCTTTCCTATACCCAGTAATAAATAAATATAAACTGTAATAGATAAAAATAGTGACTTCAAGGCTAGCCTTGTAATATCATTTACTCGAATTTCTTTGGTGGGAAGCAAAAGTTGGTGTGCTAGGAATAAACCACAGACTATCTTGTCTGTGACGGGTGAACTTCTTTGTAAATGTCTCAGATAAGTGAATGTCTGTCGTCCAAAATCAGAGCAGAAAAAAATGTTGACAACTGTTACATTATTTTAGATCAAGCGCTTTCCTTCACCTATCATGTGTTAAGCATATTCTGGGCATTCCCAGGATAGCAGCTGACAAGGGAGATACAGGCCCTGCTACTGTGGGACATACATTCTAAAGACGACAATACAATTTTTAAAATCCTGGCGGTGATAAAGGCTATGGATGAAAGGGCAGGAGTCTGCAGAGGGACGGAGCTGGGCTCCTTGCTGGGGAGCTGTGTGTGAGTTCAGATCCAAATGGTGAACTGATGGATGGGCTCGAGGAGACGCAGGGGACTGGCGTTTCAGGCCAAGGCAGAGAGGACAGAAGACACTGTTTGTCCAGAGGGGCTGAAAATTTCCTATCACTTGGGCCCCTCCCTGGTTAAGTTGGAGAAGTCACCAGCTCCTTGTGGACAAGGCTAAGAAATGTGGTTTTCACTCCAGGATTTTAAGGAGGGGAAATAGGCCTCAACCAAATGTGGCTCATCGTACTATGTGTAGAGAGTTCAAGAACCTTCAGGACCCTACTGGGAGCCTTGTCTTATCAAAATAAGCCAAGAAGTTTAGGGCTGGGAGAAACACGAGTGGCCATGTAGCCAGACAGCCCTTCGGTGAAGGACTTGCCCCTCTCACTCTGGAAGCAGGGGTTCTGGCAGGTCGTGATGCCCCCTGGGCCCGTCGTGGCGCACCGCGGACCTCTGCCCCCGGGCCCACGCTGAGCAGGCCGCTGTGCCCTCTTTGGCCGCCGTCTGTGCAGCAAACCACAGTCCGTCAGTGCTTCCTCACGGGTCCCCATCCCTAGAAACCTCATGGTTCTCGAGATGCTCAGAACTCAGGGCTGGGGCTCATCTTTGACGCTTATCCCCTGCTGTGCCATGGGCCACCTGTCATCCCTAACACACCATGGACAGTCCATTAGCAAGTCCGAATGGCTCTAGAATTTTCATTAGAATCTGATATTCTTGCACCACCTCCATCGATATTACCCTAGTCCTAACCACCATCATTGACCGCCTGAACTGCAACAACCTAAATCACTCTCTCTGCTTCTCGTTAAAAAATATTTAAAACACTGTTGAAATGTAAGGGTGAGAGCAGACATATTTTGTACCTGACTTAAACCCTAAACTAAGGGTTTCAACACTAAATATTAAGGATATGCTGTAGGTTTCTTATAGATTCCATTCATCACATTAAGAGTTCCTTTATTCCTTGTTTATGAAGAGTTTTTATCATAACAGTATTGGATTTTGTCTAACGATTTTTAACAGTACTGAGAATTGACGGATTAGAAAAAAGGATTTAATATTTATGTTCTTAGGTTAAACCCTACTTGTTTTATATGTTTCTTAACACACTGCTAAATTTAATTTTCAAATATTTTGGATTTTTACATCTATATTCTCAAGTGAGTTTAAGCTGTATATTTATTTATTTATACTAATATTAGGTCAAAATCATACTAACCTTGTAAAATGAGGTGAATAGCCTCCCTCTTTGTTTATCTGTTTTTCAATAACTTGTAACATTTGGTAAAACTTACTACTTAGGGAAGGTGTCTTAAAAACAATTTTTTGTGTGTGGTAAAACAGACATGACATCAAATTTACCATTTTTAGGTTTTCAATCCACTGCCATTCAGCACATTCACAATGCTGTGTGGCCTTCAGCACTATCCACTTCCAGAGTCCCAGACAGAAGCTCTGTGCCTATGAAACAGTAACTCCATTTTCTCCTCCTCCCAGGTCCTCTAACTTCTGTTTCTATGAATGTGTCTATTCTAGGTCATTCAAGGAAGTGGAATCATGTAATAATCTTTTGTGATGGGTTTATTTCACTTAACACGATACAGTGTTTTCAGGTTTCATTCATGTTGTTGCATGTGTCACAATATCCTTTCTTTTTAAAGCCGACTAACGTTCTGTGGTGTGGGCCACATTTTGTGTGCACGTTCATCTGTGGGCACCTGTGCTGCTGCCCACCTTTCAGCTGTTGTGAGTAAGGCTGCTGTGAACATGGGTGTACACAAGTCTGAGTCCCTGCTTTGAATTAAAAAATATCCAGAAGTGGCATTGCCAGATCATGCGGTAGTTCTATTGCACTTTTCAAAGAACCGTCATACCGCTCTCCACAGTGGCCGCACCAGTTTATGTTTCCGCCACCAGCGCATGAGGGTCCAGTTTCTCCACATCCTTGCCAACATTTGTTATTTTCTGTGTTTTGACAGCAGCCACGGTAATGAGTCTACAGTGTACCTCATTGTGGTTTTGATAAGAATTTCCCTAATGATCAGTGGTGATGAACATTGCTCATGTGTTTGCTAGCCATTTGTACATATTCTTTGCAGAAATGTCTAATGAAGTTCTTTGTCCACTTTTAACCAGATTTTTATTGTTGTAGTGTAGGAGTTCTTTATATTTTTTCAGTTAATCCCTATTATTTGCAACTCTTTTCTCCCATCCCATAGGTTGCCTTTTTTCTCTTGGTTGATGCCAGGAAGCTTTAAATTTTGCAGTTGTCTGACTGATGTTTACTTTTGATGCCTACCTGTGGCTTTAAGGGCAGCGTGCACTGTCTTCCCTGCATGTGCTTCAGCTATCTGAGCCGGAGATGAGCAGGTCAGTCCTTCTGGCAACTCCCAGGCAGAACAGAACAACTATGTCTGCGTCCAAGGAGGGTAACTGGGAAACTGAGGCTGTCGAGCATGAGTCAACAGCCGTAAGACTTCCTCCTGCCGCGCACATGGCTTTGCTGATAGGGCATCTGCCAGGTCGCTGCAAACCTTTGACCGTCCCCTGGGTGCCTACATGCTGGTTCACACAGCTGTTTGAGGCCTTTTTGCTGTGTCTGTGGGGGAGACAAGTGCTTGGAGGGGCTGGGCCCAGATGGGGCTTCCCTGGCAGACACGGTTCTCTCTCAGCCCTGCAGGCCGTGTATCTGAGACCAGGAAGCCAGCAGGCTGGTCTCTCCGGAGGCCCCTCTCCTGGGCCTGAGGCCGGTGTGCTCTGCCTCAGGTGGTCTCTGCTCTGAGTGTGTCACGGGTGCCCTGCCTCTGCTGCTGTGGGCTGTGGTCCTGTTGGGTCAGCGCTTCGTTTCACCTTAACCACCTCTTTACAGGCCCACCTCCAAATACAGCCCCATTCTAGGCATGGGGGTGAGGACTTCCACATATTAATTGGGGGCACACAATGCAGCCCTTTACACGAGCTCTAACATGCAGCAGCAAAAGAGGGACGGGCGCTCCCCATGCTCCAGAAGTAAGAAGGCCTCTCTCACAGTTGTGACCCAGATCTAACGAGGTCCGCGAGCAAAGACAGCCCAACTCCGGGCAGCTCCCCAGGAGGCGGAGCTCTGAAGTTTATTTCTTGTCCATGAACCACAGACCCTGGCCGGGACGGGCTGAGCCCCCGCACCGGGGCGTGTGTGCGAGTGCTCTGAGACGAGGCGCTCGAGGGGCCTGTCCCAACCAAAGTGCTCAGCGCTGACGTGCAGGTGACTAGTTTGATTCCCTAAAGGGATGATCACATTTCTAGTGATGGATATAAAATGTCGTTGCAAAGTTTTTCCCATTTTGAGTCCAATTTGCAGCTGATTTTTTTTTTTTTTTTGACTGAGGCTTGAGGACCAGGCCTTGGCTGATAAGGTGCAGAGAAGGGTCTTTTATTTTCCAGTGTGTCCGCTTGCCTGTAACGTGCTTCTTAGCCTTTACATCACCTGTACCACTCACAGCCAGTGCTTGGGGGGCCAGTGGCAGGCCAGTGGGTATGGTGAAAGGGGAAGCTTAGAAACCTGTTTCCATCTTTCCAAGGCTAATGCTGAAATACTGTTCTAGCAGCCAGCAGTTAATTTTAAAAAAGAAACAAATAATAATATATTAAAGAAAAAAAAAACTAAGCACATGCAATACTGAAATTATGAAATTCCATGAATCAGTCTTAGTTTTCATTCATTTCTATCCTGGTAGATTCCATCCATTTTGAGAATTCAAAACAGAAAATAATTCGTTTTATTGTCTAAAATTGCATCTCGCATTCTACAGTTACTGAGTGGTTGCTGAGCCCCTGGGTGTGGCTGCCGAGCAGACCTGCCTCCCACCCTGTTCTCCTTTGCTCTCCATCCTGCGTGAATGGCCGCCTCTGGGTGACCGGTTCCTTATCTATCCAATGGAAATGTGCACTGAGGTGCTCTTGAAGAGCCCTGACATCCTCTGTGGGACCCTCAGGTCTGAGACTTCCTTTGCTTTCACAGAACGCCACACTATGAGCTCGCGTTTTTCTGGGTATTGCTCTGGGGCCAGCCGTCAGGGGAAACTGATTGGTGCTGGCATGCAAAAGGCCCATGTGCTATCAGGGATCTTTTTCCTGAAAACATGGACACGGGGAGACATTCAAATCAAATGTGTCTTATACGTTATAAGGAAATCATGCTGAGGCTGAGCTTTTTATTTTTTGGCAATGCTGCTGAGAATATTACATTATGTTCCCACAATAGCATAAACTGTATGTCTTATCACTTGAACATAGCCCAGACAATAAAAGAGGCCTCAGGGTGGAAATACGTCTTATGAGAAAGGCCAACCCAACCTGTGATAACGTGGGTGGGGAATGGAAAGCGTGAGCAGAAACAATTCCCGCAGAGGGCAGACCATGGTGCGCACCCCGTGAGCCCACAGCGCTGGCGGCCGATGCCGGCCACGGAACCTCAGAGCCCAGGCTTTCAGCCTCCTGATACATAAAATGGGAATTATATTTGATGGGCATGCTGGGGGAAAGAGAGTTACTGGAAGATGGTTTCATTTCAGTATCAGGTAAAGGTAACATTTTGCTGCCTAGTGCTGGGAATTTGATTTTCGTTTTCCTGTTTATTTTCATTCATATTCAAGTACCCACAAGTATTTTCTCTCTAACAAGTCCTCACTTCTCCTTCTAGTTGAATGATTCATCAAGGATGTTGGCCAAAGCACTCTGCTGTTTCAGGGAAAATGGGCCCTGGGGATGAGTCAGGAGCGTGATCATGACCTGATCTCTGCGGCAGCCTCGTCTCGAGGCACCTTGGCATCTGGGGAAGCCTCGGAGGGGCACAGGAGTAAGATGTGGCTGACGCTTCACAGGCTGGCTGCGCTGGGAGTTCATAGATTCACTCTGTTCCATGGCAGAGCCAGAACGCAAGCCAGCTAAGGGCTGGCTGCAGGGCCACCAGAGCCGTGCCCCTCCCAAAGAAAGAGAAAGAGGTCAGAACCAGTTCTCATAAGCCGACTGTTCATTTCACAGGGTTTAAAAAAGCCTTTGATTATTCTACCTGATGAATACATACAGTGCTAGGTGTTGGGGGTACTGGGGACTGTGTGCACTGGTGCCACTTTTCCCTCTGCCAAAAAAGAGGGACCTTCTCAAAGTTTCTAATGGCTAAAAAAATCTGCTTGTCCATCCCCTGTGACTTTATTGTGTTTGCAGAAATAAATAACCCATAAAATGTAGGAATATATAGACCTAGAATACTAGGAATACTAAGACCTAGAATATTTATTTTGGAAGGTGACTCTGAAAGTGGACACAAGCTACTTTTAAGACTTTTAACTATTCCAACTATTCATAAGTCTCAGGGGCTCTACCTCACAGAGAAGCTTGTATTTCAGTTGGAGCAAATTTAATTTATAAATTTTGAGTATTGCTTTTCATAATCTATCACAAAATAACTTATTGTCTTAAATTGGTACTTTAACATGGTTTTAGTTTTAAAGTGGTTTTAGTCTTTATTCTCAGATGTTGTAGAGTTAAAATATTCTCTAGAAGTATTTATAACAGAAGCTGATGGGAAGGAGAAAGGTCTTCAAAAGAGAAAATACTGCTTTGTCAAAGGGTCAAGGATGACTGTTCTGCATGTCAGTCACGACAGGACATGGTCACCCACCAGGACGGTGCCCCCTGTGGATGCATATTTTGCACTCTTGTGACCCTGCTGTGAAGTGACCCTTCATGAGGTGAAGTGAGCAGAGCTGAGGTCATCACTGCTTTACAGAGAGAGGAGGTGATTTGCTTCTGGTCAGAGGACGGGCTGGTGGCAGAGCTGTGATGGGCAGGAAATGCACTGCCCTGGGCTCTGTGTTGTGGAGTCTGTGCCTAAGTGTAGGGGCATAAAAATGAAATCTCCTTTACTGGAACTCGGCTGGGGCTATTGGGATGCAGTTCAGAAAGAGAATAAAAACTAATCAATATTTGAAAATAACGTGTTCTGACACCCAAGTGGCCAGGCTGGAGAGGACCCAGGGCAGACGGGCAGTGGCCGAGACTCAGGGGGGCCTCGTCTCTGGGTAAGGATTTCACCATACCGAGAGCCAAGGCCTGCAGGACACACAATACCCGGATGCTGCCAAGGGCACACAGAGATGGTGTAATCAATGACCAATCAGGAACAGGACATGGATTACTGGAGAGGAAAGGAACAGAAACTTGGGTCCACAGTTCCAGCTCTGAAACTCAATTCCGGAGTTCCCCATGAAAGTTAAACCGTGGAGTCAAGCAGGCAGACGTTCCGCCCCCGGAGGGCCCCCCAGCAGGCGAGCTGAGCTGCAGAGCCACGGAGGAAGGAGGCAGCAGCTGAAGCGGGCATGGCCTGTGCACAGTGCACGGATACAGGAAGGGGCTGGCGAGGCCCCCACCTGGAAGGGTGAGAGTGCAGCCCCAGATGCCGGCCCTCAGCACAGTACCCGGCTCGCATTCTGAAAGATGAGTTGTTGGGATGGACTGAGGATAGCAAACCTCTGCACAGTTCCATCAGCTGAATGAGACTTTAAAGCACAATTCTGGTCGCTAGTTGGGGTCATTTGGATACACGTGCTTTTCTCACGAATGAACGAGAACCTGTTTGAGAACATAGGATGTTTTGGAGGTTGTGTTCTTGGCACTTAGAAAAGAGCAAACAGCCTCTTGGCTTTTGGACTGCAGCTAACTAAAATCAGAGTTTAAAAAAAAATTGGCTCCCAGGCAAACCATAAATCACTTGGCATCAGATAGTAAAAAAATGACTTGATGGTCATCCTTTGATAGTATTTGGAAAGCATGGCGATCAAATCATTTAAAAGATATTCATAAACTGTAGTTCTCCATGACTGCACTGGGCAAACAGGCTTCTACTCATCTGTTAAAGGAGCATATGGAGGAAGGGGCGAGGACAGCCCCCATTTGGGACTGAGATGAGGAAGACTGGCAAGGCGCAGAAGGGGAGGGAGAGAGAACCCACTTCCCAGGGCTCAAGCAACCAGGTGGGGGTCATCGCCAAAGGCGCTGGGACAAGTGACTCGTTACACACCCCGCAGGCTGCATCCTGCAGCTCTAACCCGCAGGACCTCAGAAGCTGGCTGCTTGGAAGTAGGACCTTTCAAGGGGTGATTAAATGAAGTTCTCAGGGCGTCCTAATCCAGCCTGACTGGTGTCCTTGTAAGTGGAGGTGACGCAGACCCAGCCAGAGGACACTGTGAGAGGATGGCCGTCCACATGCCGAGGGGCACTGCGGAGACCTGTGCTCCTACCGGGCCTACAGGACTCGGGGCGGGGAGGTGCATCTGCGGGACCTTGTCAGGGCAGCTGCAGCAGATGCAGAGAGTCGTCAGGAGGCGGTGGGGGAAGGAGAGTTGGTTCCCGGGGCAGAGCCTGAGCCTGTCCCCACGTGGGAGGCTTCCTCGCAGCCCTGTCGCCCAGCGTGGAGGAAGCCCCTCGGCTCTCCCAGGACTGGCGTGGCCCACAGAGCCTGCTCGTCACCCTGTCAGCCTCAGCTGGTGCCGCCTCTGCCCCTCCGGATAAATGACACATTTGCACAATGTGTGAACTGACACCAGGCGTGTGTGCCACACCCCCTTACACTCGCTCCTGGAAATGGAGGCCATGGCGCTTTCGGTGCTGAGCATGAAGACTGGGAGAGGCACAGGGCATGGGCACAGCCTGAGGGCAGGTCCTGGTGGCAGCCGCTCCTGCAGCCCCAGAAACCTCCGAGGGGAGGACAGGCCCAAGCTGGAAGGGCCTGGGCCGGCCTGCAGGTTTGGGTAGCTCTGGGGAGACAGGAATCTAATGGGATTCCCCTGTCCCTGTGAACCACGCTTCATGGGCAGTGAAAAGCAGGCAGGTGGGGGGTGGCCTGTGACATAAACACAGGCCTGTGTGAAGGCCGAGGCACAGGGGCTGAGCTGTTTGTCCAGAGGCCGCCCAGCGCCGCCGCAGTCAGAGGCCCCTGCCCCGCCCGCCCCCTCGCAGCCCTGCAGGACCCACGGCAGCCCGAGTGCGGATTCCTACCTAAGATCCACGTTTCCGACAGATGCTTGACTGTCGTCTTCTTTCCTCGGGAGGGGCCGATGACGATGCTGGCCTGGCGAGGGACACGCGTGACCTGTCCCCCGCACAGGAGGACCAGCTCCCCCAGCTTGTTTCTGGGGGGCCTGCTGGCTGGACTGATGAACATCAGTGGCTGCTCGGCAAACAGGGTTCCCTGGTACTGGCCCGGGGATCGACGGCGCTCCAGGCGGCAGAGCTGCGGGTGGACCGGGAGGGGTGGTTACCAAGGTGCAGAGCAAGGACTGTGGAGCTCACGGCCGCGTCTGCAAAAAGACTGAATGGAAGGCTGCACGTGCTCAGATGAATGCTGAGTTCTGAGGATACAGGGGACATGACGACGTTTAATAGTAAATTGGCATTTTCTGAAGCAGCCTACAAGCAGAACTCTAAGCAAATTTATAGGCAAAAAGCTTAGGCCTTTGAATTATGATAAATTCTAAATCAGAATACTGAAACGATCAGCTGCACACTTGAGTGGGGAGACATGTCGCACTGTCAGTCCTGTTGGAGGACTCACGTGACCGTGGAGGGAAAGCCTCGCCCGAGGCAGGCGTGGGGCCCGAGGCGCTTCGCGGCTCCTGGCCCACCAGCAGACGGGCCCCGGGGGAAATCCCGGCACAGGGCAGCAAGCACAGGGGTACAGGCAGCACAGTGCAGGCTCCTGCAGCCATTCCCGACACAGGCTGCGGGAGGCAGACTTGGGGGCTGTTTTGGTGAGCGTCAGGGAAGCGGCGATGAGGTGTATCTGCGCAGCGGGCTGCAGAAACAGGGATGTTAAACTGCTTCTTCTGATAAAGCTGTGCTTGTCTGGCTGACCCAGGGGACAGCGGGAAGGCCCGTTAATCTGTGCATACTCTGCATTAGTTATTAGATCAAGAACAGTGCATGTGCCCTCTGGGAGCTGTGGAGGACTAACGGCCATCATGCTGGGGTGTGGTCGGCTGCTTTCCCTGAGGACACACTTGAACATTTGAGATCAGGAGCTCAGAGAAATTAAGGATTTTGATGGGAAGAGAGATCATGGGTGCAGCTCTGAGGACTGAAACCTGGGTGGGGGGCAGTGGAGGGAGACTCCCAGGGGCAGAGGGGCAGCCAGGAGGTGGGAGGCTGCAACAGACACATTCCTCAGGCCGCGCCTCCGACAAGCCAGGGGCAGAGGGCACTGTGTCCCCGCTAGGTTTAAATGCTGCCTGGGTTTTCAAGAAAGGATCTTGCTAACAGTTCTCTCATGGCCAGTGAGTTCTGCAACATACAACATCCCATTTCACAGCTTTCGTCAGACTAGGTGTGCGTGACCTTGTACTTGACGGTGACTTTGTGGTTTCAGGAGCGTCCAAGTACCCCTGAGAGGTTGGAGCGCTAAGGGTTTCATTTAATTTTGCAGATGAGGATGCCGAGCAGAGGCCTGCCAAGAGTGCATTGTCTGGATGGTGGGTCAAGCTGCAAGGAAAATCCACGATCTGTGGAGCCGGTGAAGCACTGGACCGCGTCGCGCTGAAACCGGAGATCAAGAAAGGATCTTTGGAAGGTCGATATGACCACACATTCTAAAACAAATTATAAAAGTAGTTGGCAGCTGAAACAATACAGAGGGATATAAAGTAAAAGTGAATTTTGCTATGTTAGATGCTGTCAGATCCATTCCTGTCTCTTCCTCCTTGAAAATGGCAGGACGCAGTTGTGCTACGTGCTAAGCTCTGCAGGGGTGTGTGGTCAAGTTAGGGGCCCCCTTCACGGCCCACGGGGAAGGCTCAGGGTCACTCTGAGCTAATGATATGATCTTCTACCCCTTGCAAAGTCATGAGCTAAGCACAGGCTTGTGGCAAATGGGATGTGAGAGCACGTGTGCCTTGGGCAGTGTCTCTTCCTAATGTGAACAGGTGCACAGGCAGGAACACCGCTCTTGTGTGCTGGACTCTGTTGTGCCAGCACAAGAGACCTAGAATTACTGAAGCTGCCTGACACACACACACACACACACACACACACACACCTGCTGCTAGGGGGTGGGGGTGGCACGGGAGAAGATTCCAGGGTGACCGTGGTACAGATTTCTGTTCTTTCCTCAGAGATAACCAGGTTTATCTGCATTTATCTGATTTTCTAGCTCAATATGATCAAAAGATAATTAAAAAAAACTTTTGTACAAATAATTTAACTCAGATGTTGTAATGGGTACAAAGAATCAACACATTTGTAGTTTAGGAATAGTGACATGAACTTGCTAATGGACCAAAACCTGGCTTTTACAGAGGGCAGGGGGATGTTCCCTCCACTAGACAGAACTCATTTCATGCCCATAAACAAGACTCATGGGCATCGCCCTGTCTGTATAACCTGCAGTTATAAAATAGCGTAAAGGCAACGAAAGCTAGAACTGGACATGAGGGGAGTGTGCAAAGTATGATTTTTCAGTGAATCACGTATTTCCCCCTACAGAGCCCAGGGTGTCTGTTCAAAAGAAATCATGGAAGAAAAGGGATTCAGTGGAGTTTACTGACTGCTCTCAGCATAAGGAGCTTCCAGAATGAACACATAGGTCAGTAGTCGGGGAGCTTTTGGGTGGAGTTGAGAGGAGTTCCCGCTTTTCTCTGTGAAAGGTAACAAAATGATCATCTATACACTCACAGATCTGTGTGTGTGTGAATGAGTAAGATAAGGGGGCAGTGGACAGAGGACAGAAAGTTTACTCTGCATGAGCTCTTCATGCACCCTTGGCTCTAAAGGCTCAGCGCTGTCACTGACGGTTCTGCGTGAAGGCCGGAGGGACATCAGCTTTGACTTCATGAAATGCTGCCTTTGCGTCTGTCTTCACCAGAAAGCCACACGGACTTACCAGGCTTAGCTAAGCAGTCAGTTGTGGGAGTCTGAGAGCAGAACTGCCCTGGGGACTCCTGGTTTCTCTCTCACCAGGACGCAGGCCCCACAGGGAGGGAGTTGGCAGGTCCTTCACTCCAGACATGGGGGTGAGATCTCAGGGGCTGAAAGTGCTTCTCTCTCTAGGCGGAGCCCCCCTGGCCTCCTCTTCAGCTGAGGGGCTCCGCGAGCACTTCCGAGCCACATGCAGACGGGGGGCCCCCACGGCCGATCCCTTCCGTGGGAAGGACCTGGGGCTCAGAGGGGCTGGCGCCCTGGGTCTGCTGGAGATTCCGCACCAGTGAGCAGCGGTGTGCTTCCACGTGGAGGGTGTGGGGCCCACAGGCCTGCCGTTCCGTGACTCCCCATGAATGCCACCTGCTGGGGTAAAGCCACGCCTCTGCAGGCCTCAGATGGACGCAGACCCCACATTGGAGCAACAATAACATAAAAGTGGGTCTTACACTGCACGGTGGCTTATAGTTTTAATGGCCCAAATATGCCGCATACTTCCTCGCTTCCTGCCTTGGTTTGCTTGATTCCCTGGCTTGACATTAAGGTGGTTAGACCTCATAGAACTCCACGCCAAAAAAAGTCAAAGTATGTTAATTTAAAAGATAGAAGTATAGTTTTTTAGCCTTATATTTGTCTACATCTCCTTTTTCTTTCAAGGGTAGTTTTTCTAAAGGACACGCTTCCAAATTCCTGCCAACCCACAGGCTGGCCGCTTACATGGAACACAGCATGTCCCTCCAGCTGATGGCTCGCACCGGGAGCTCTCATCCTCACGGTGCAGAGACACCAGGTTTACGGTGATGGCGGGTGACACGTGTGTTGTAGCTGCAAAGCTTTAGCGGGAGGCTTGGGAGCCTGTGCTCTCTGAGTGGGGGGTTAGGGCTGAATGGGTGTCAGCCCGCAGACGGTGGGATGTCTCCCTCCTACAATAAATCTCTTGTATGTCTGTGCAGTTCCTAGCGCTTCTGCTTCTCTGGAGAACCCTCACTCACACACCTGAGTCAAGAGTGAGGAGGGGAGAGAAGCAGGTGCAAGGAGGCAGGATTGGTGGGGGACTCAAAGCCCGACACCCGCACTCCCTGCGAGGTCCCTCTTACAGTCCTCTGCCGGGAGGCGGGCCAGTTCCTGTCCCAGCAGGCGCAGGCAGCCAGGCTGGGGGGCAGTGCACCCGTGTGCCCCTGGCCTCACACCTGTGCTCACCAGAGCCCAGGAGGGGAAAGGAGGGCAAGGCACAGCCCTGCCAGGGGACAGCGTGGAGAGGCAGAGCCTGTCAGCGTTGGGGAAGGTCTCAGAGTTCATCTCAGCCACACTTTACTGATGAGGAAACTGAGGCCCAAGGAGACCAAGTTTGTGGCAAATGTTCCTGCATGCCTGTCGTGAGACGCAAAATTGTCTCACCATCACCGGCCTCCATGTAGCCCAGGGCTGAGCTACAGAAACAGCTCCCCGTCCCCACACCTCTGCTCTTTTGTGGTTCATGAGTTAATTTATTCATTCATCTGAGTATCAGACTAAGTTCTGAAGAGACAAAAATGTAAAGGGTTTGCTTCCCTGGGACTTTCTAGAAATCACAGGACAGCAAGACGCCATCTGGTGGGATGGGAAGCGAGAGCCCGCAGCAGCACAGTGTAGACGTGCACCGCGGCAAGGCCGTTTGTTCAAAGCACGTGGGAGGCACTTCAGGTCAAGGGCCTGACAGATCACGCAGGCCTGAGGTCAGGATCACGCGGGTAACAGGGTAACGTGAGGGACGCGGGGTCGGCCGGTGATCACAGCAGCCAAAGCTAACTTTTAATAAAAAGTGTTTACACCATGGCGACGAGGATGAATGAGCAGGGGCGAGACTAGCACGATGTGCAGTGGGGTATCTGGTACAGGAGCCGCCGAGTCCACGTGAGGACCGCCCCTGGGAGCTGAGGTGCGGGAAGACCCGGGGAAAGGGCTGCAGTGCCCGACCAGACGGTGGGGCCCCAGCACTGAGGAGGCGCCCTCGGCCTGGTACAGGGCCAGGTGAGCCCCAGGGACAGGGACACAGAAGCACACGCATTTGCATTTGCGCTTTTAGAGTTTCCAATGAATAACTGAAACCCTCCGGCACCCAGAGGCACTGCTCACTTTACTGACAAGCAGCCCAAGCACAGAGGGGCAGGGAGCCCACTGGGCGAATCCTGCCTCTGGCACCTGCGCCCCCTGAACTTCAGTTCACTGCTGAGCAGCCAGGGCTGAAGCCTGGGTTGTCGAGGCTGTGGCGACAGCCATGAGGCCGTGTGGTTAGGGTGCGGAGTCCAGTGTTGGCAGGGGACGCTGCCTCCTGGCAGTTCTCAGCAGCTTGGTGATATCGCCTGCCCTCGGCCCTGGGCCAGCCCTCTGGCCATGGGAGCCTCTCCTCTCAGGCAGCTGGTCCACAGCGACCACCACGGCCGCCTCGGGTCCTGCACCTCCAGGGTGAGCCTCTGAGCTCGGGCCTCACGGCCAGCCCTGCCGCCTCTCTGGGTGATTTACAGGCACTGCATATTCAGCACATTGGAAAGTTTCCCCTGCCCCACATCCCAATCCTGGTCCCGCTCACTAAGAGCTCAGGGTGGCTTGTGCCAGCTCCCCGAACCCCTCACCTGGCCTTACCACAGAGCCAGCATTTCCAGGTTGCCCATGAATGTCAGGTGCAGAGGGTTGCGGCATGAGGTCACATACACCTGGCAAGTGCAGGACCCTGGACTCTGACGTGGGAGCTATGCTCCTAAAGACCTGATCTGCCCTCAGATGGGAATCCCAGCGAGGGGACCAGACCCAGGCACTGCCCTGGACTTCTCCCCCACCCCCCACTGCCCTTCTACACCCAATTAATCACCTAGTCTTGTGGTTTTAGCTCTGGAATATCATTCCAAGTTGCCAGCCTGGCCAGGCCGCAGGCGCTCCTGTCTGCACCACTGAAGGAGTGCACAGTGGGCCCGTGTCCACCCCTGTGTCACCTCTCCTCTTCTCTTCTTTGTTTAGGGCATGAAGTGCAGGCAGTTCGGTGAATAAAGCACACCAGTCTCACCCTTACAGCCATGCACATACCTGTGCAGCCACCCACCAGCACTCCAGAGAGAGAGAGACTCTGTTTCAAGTCCCCAAGACTAGGACTCCTAGGATCCTGGCTTGCATGACCGAATAGCTAGTGGGCCCATTCATGAGATTAGGAAGGCAGCAGTTGTTAAAATGAATAAGATACTAAGTAATAATTTTTAACATTTACTGAGAGCATTTGCATACAACACATTTACTAAACTATTCTAGGTACCGTCCATGAAATACCCAATTTTACTGTTGCAAAAATCCTGTGAATCAGAAACCATTATTATTTGTGTTTTACAGCTGATAAAATGGGTTCAGAGTAATTTGTCCAAGGGCCATTTTGGTATGTGGAGCGACAGGCATTCAAACTGGATCTGTCTTAAATACATAGCACCTGAGCCCCTCACGCACCACATGCTGCTGTAAAAATCACAGCTGCAGAACTCGGGAATAACTAACGAACTCTGAACTGCAAAGTATAGTGACTATACAGCCATCAGGTCATGTGACAGTAACTATGAGACGATATCTAGGTCTTCTAGAACCTCCTTGCTCTTTCAATAGGTCTGAATTCATTACATTTCCCTAGTCCAACCTCAAGCTCAATTTCCTGCTAAGGTGGGATCTGCATTTCTGAGGACTGCACATGGAGCCCTGCCCCTTGTAGCCACGGGACCTTGTGCTGTGAAAGCTGAGCTGGAGTCAGTTTCCTTGGGGGCAAAACACAGACGACAGCCTCCTAGAGCCATCTTGTCCGTTGTCCTTCACCTTGCTATCCTGCCAGCTAAGGTGCGCCCAACGTGAGTGCACAGGAGCTGCCGCAACACAGATTCATGCACAGTGTGAAGGCGGAGCCAGGGGATGGACGAGGTGCTGGGATGCGAGGACGTTGCACCCAGAGTCTGTGCGCCTGGAAAGCGACAGCGCCCTCAAGGAGTTAAAGAGGATATACATATCCTTAGAGGACCTCACACAGTGCCCAGCACGATGCGCCGTAAAGGAGAATGTCTCCTAGGTGGCAGACACCTGCCACCCCTGGCCTAGGTGACTTCCCGGGTCGGGAGGCCCCTGTCCCCACCCAGCTCCAGGATGGGAGGAGACCCAGGGGCACCTCAGGCCCACATCTGCAATGATTTAGGGGAAGAGGACTTTTTAACAGTCTGACAATGGGGAGACCAGAGCATGTCAAAGCGAGGAGGCTCTGAAGACCAGTAAAAATGGTACAAATGATTTCAGGAATCCTTATGGTTGTTGGCAAAAAAAAAGCACCCCAGGCAAAAACATGTGTTGTCAGGCATGGGAGTGTGGTTTCTGCAGTCAGTGTTGCTTTCTAAAAATTTTCAAAATTAAGAATTTTTTTCCAGCTTTTTGAAATGTAATTGACATATAATCAGCACTGGCTTTAACACACAATGTTTCAAAATGTTTTGGAAATAAAAGTTGAGAAAGATTCCAGAGAATTAAAAAATAAAAAAGCGAGGGGGACGGTGGTGAGGCGAGCCTGCGGAGGGCGGCCGCCACCAGTGCGGCGTTTGGCGAAGTCGGGGACCTCGCGCCGTGCGACTCCCAGGAAGATGAGGTCTGAGGTTGTTGGAAAGGATGAAAGGAAAGGCCAGTCCAGTGTGAGGGGTTCACTCTCCTAAGACGTTTCCTTCAATTTCTTGTTTTACGGGAAAGCTGGAATAAAGCACGTTAAGGAGGACTCCTCCTGGCTTAGCGTTCCCAAAGGTTCCAGATAATGAGCCTTTCTGTCTGGCGTCCACAGCAAACTACAGATGAAGCGAAGGCAGGATGCATTTTCCCTTACTTTTGCTGCATGCTCTTCAGGCGACTGACATTAGAATTCAGTGTGTGCCAAGCTAGGATTTTTTTAAAGCGTCATTTTGAGTTTTAAAGGCTACATAAGTGATGGGAACATAATCGTCTTGGGAATCCACAAATAGCTTTTTAGAAAGTCATAAATCTGGATTTCATACCTCATAGTTTTCAACAACTGCAAGAAATAGGTCAGCTCAAACACGGTAGGTTCCTTCTCTCTGGAGGGCCAGAGGGGGCGGCCCTGGGCGTTTTCCACAAGCATTAGTGGTAACGACATCGGCCATCCAGCCACACTTGGTTCCGACCTGCTTTGAGTTGCTTTTAGCCCTCATTTTTCAAAATTGTGATATAATACACATGGAAGTAACTCCATGGGCTCATAGAATTTTTTATTTGATCCTTTAAAACTGTCTGATAGATGAAAAATATCTGCAAACTTACAAAAAATAATAAAGCATGTCCACGGGGGTGTTCTGGGCCCCAAAGCAGCCACTGGGCGGGGTTCTGCAGGTCGCCATGTGCCAGAGCAGTCCTTATCTGGCTGCACATGAGCGTCAGTAGGAAGCGTGTAAAGTGGGGCTGCAGGGGCCCCACCCCACGCCAGCGACGTCAGAAACCCTGGGGCGGGGCGCGACCTGGGCAGTAGTGACCTCTGAAGCTCTCCAGCTGAGTCCAGCACACTGCAGCTCCCTGGGGCGTTTAAAGGTCCCAATGCTGGGACCCCAGTCCCCAAAAGCCTAATTTAATTAAAGGGGAAATGGCCTGGGTAGCAGGAGTTTAAAAAGCCTTCCCAGGTGATTCTACCGAGCAAGCACCCCCAGATTGTTGTCAGAGGCCCCAGAGAGTGAGCAGGTCACCGTGGACAGCGCATCCCTGGTGTCACAGCCGCCGGCTCGGAGGCCAAGCCCAGCAATCTTTCCTTAACAAGCAGGTGCTATGCTCCTTGCGTTAGCCTTCTACCTGAAAGAGTAAAATACGGTCCCAATCTTAAAAAGCTTGAAAGATGTGCAGAAGAAATCATGAAAATAAATCAGTCCAGTGAATGCGATTTCAGTTCCAAACAAATCGGCCAGCCCACGAAGTGATGGGCTTTCAGAGTCGTCAGCTCTGGTTCTCTCTGTGTTGTCGCTGGCTGCCACCTGCCTCCGCTGCCTGAACTGCAGGCCGTGTGCCTGCGACCCGGCCCAGGCCCCTCCGCCACCAGCAGGTTCGCTCTGGGGCCGCCCTGGGCCGCACCCCTGCCCTGGTGTGGCGGCCTGCAGTCTGTCCTTCCTGGCTCCTCTCCAGTCCTGCAGGGACTCGATTCCTGCTTGTGCCCCAGCTGGTCGGGGTGGTGAGTGCTCTGTGCAGCTCAGCCCGCCGGCCTCCTTGCTCTCTGCCAAGGGCACCCAGGACAGGGCCCAGCACCGCAGTGTGGGCTTCCCGGCTTCACGTCCTTGCCAGTCCTCAAGTCTCGGCTTTCTTTTGGTCTTGGCGTCTTGTCCCATGTACCTTCCTCCTTCCGCTGCTACTCTGGCTCTGACCACTGGCTGTGACCGGGAGGTCCTCTGGCGGCACAGGCCTTGTGCTAACAGGAAATGACCACGGTGCTTCACATAGATGCGTTCCTTCAGGAAGCTTTCATCCAGACCCATGTTTTGGATGAAGACTTACAAGGTGACCTATTGTGAATTTTCCTTTTAGGTCGCTTTATAACCCACAGCTGTGAATTCTCAGGTCTGAGTTGGGAAGAGTTTTGATTTCTCAGAAGTTTCCCCCCTTCTTTGAGGGTTGCTAGATGTTTTAGGGAGTTTAGTCCACACACAAGCAAATGAAGTAGCTCCGTGGTTTCAAGGTACTGAGGATTTGTTTCCCCGGTATTTACGGTCAGGCGTATTCTGTGGCGTGTGAGGAAAGGAGGTCCCCTCGGGACCCCATGATGTTTCTGGACTTGGCAATTTGACGGCTAACCACATGAGCCACTCAATTTACCATACATTTAATATTTTGTTTACAAAACTTACCAATCGTGATTTATTATTTTTTTAAAAAACAAATTCACATTTTCTTGTTCCCAGTGCTTAAAAATGAAATTCGATTCCTCTGCATCCTGAGGACGGAGGCGCAGGCCAGTGGCTCCCGCCCTGTCCCCGCTGGCTCATGTCTCCTTCAGAGCCCGGCGTGCTCCGGCCGCTCCGTAGTAACTGCAGAAGATGCTAGTGGTTTGTGGGGCTATGTCTCAGTTTGAGGACATGTCCTTGTTCACGTCGGTGATTTATTGGCTGCTGAGTCTTCAGTCAGAAAGGCAACCCCGGCTCTAACATTTTCCTGATGATCCGCTGGACAATGTGGTTTCTGAGAACACGTCACAGCAAAAGGCTGGGGACTCCCTGCTCTTAAGTTTCAAGATACTTAGCCCTGGGGGAAACCAGTTCGTTTTCAGTGACTGTGAACCCCCAAGGCAGTGGGGCACAGGGAGTGGGGAGGAAAGGGGTGATGGGCAAACTCCTAGGGAGCAAAGATCCTTCGGGCATCAACGTTTGGAAAAAGGGATAAAAACTCCCCCACATGAGTGACCGTCCTGGATATGAGGAGCCTGGGAAGAGGGGGGCCGGGCACCGGCGCCGGGGTCCCTGCAGTCCTCCACTCACAGCTGGCTGCGGGGTCACGCCCCCCCCCTGCACACCTCACGCGATGTGAGGATGAAACGGCCTGGCTGAGGCCCGCGGAGTACCGGCCGGCACTGCTGTCGGGACAGTGTATCGTCTCCAGCCCACAGCCCCAGCCTATAAAATAAAGGGACACGCCCTTACGGATACTTTTCCTGATTTCCTTTCTGTGTGAACATGTCTGATCTGATGGCTCCTTCTGATCAGACTCTCTGCTTTCTGCCTTTGTACCGAGCAACTCAAGTTTTCTCCCAGCTAACTGCAAAGCTTCTATGTAGCTAACTATCATTCCAAGAAACTTCAGGATAATGCTTAAGGGCCCAGGGTGTTCAGAACAGTCAGCGAGCACTGGCTTCAACGTAGAGTCCCTGGCTGCATTAGCCCTGACAGGACAGTCCGCCTGAGCTCTGCAGCTCTGAAGCCGGACACGGACTTCTCTCAGCTGTGTCCCAGACGCGTCTTCTTCAATACCAGGCTGTTTCACCCACAAGGACAGTCTGTTGCTGAGTGCGGGCCCGTCATGAGTGACCCGAGCGGGATCTTCGGATGACCTGCTGCCCCTTCTGCATCAGCACTTGCTCTTTTATTCCGCGGAGACGGCTTCTTTCCCTAAACCTCGGGAACCCCCCTCTGCGAGCTTCCACCTTTCCTCCTGCAGCCTCCTCCCCTCTCTCGGCCTCCACAGAACTGAGGAGTCAGGGCCTTGCTCTGGTCAGGCTTTGGCTTGAGGGAATCCAGGCTGGTTTGATCTTCTGTCCGGACCACTGAAACCTTCTCCATATCGGCAATAAGGCTGCTCACTTTCCTATCATCCGTGTGCTCCCGGGAGCACTGTTGGTTTCCTCCAAGACCTTTTCCTTTGCCTTCACGACCTGGCTGGCTATTTGGCACAAGAAGCCTAGGTTGGTCCCTGTCTCAGCTCTTGCCTGCCTTCCTCACTGAGCTTACTCATTTCTGGCTTCTGACTGAATGTGACAGAGACTCCCCTTGCACTTGAACACTCAGTGGCCATGGGATGATTACTGATTGTCAGGATTTCAATACTGTGTCTCAGGGACTAGAGAGGCCCGAGGGGAGGGAGAGATGGGGAATGGCCAGAACACAATGTTTATCAGTTAAGTTCTCCATCTTATCTGGGCGCCCCAAAACAATTACAATAGTAACACCAAAGGCCTCTGATGGCAGATCACCATCACTGATAATGAAAAAGTTTGAAATACTGTGAGAATGACCCAACTGTGACACAGAAACATGAAGTGAGCAACTGTTATTGGAAAAATGGAGCCAGTAGACACGCTTGACACAGGGGGCCTGCAGACCTTCAGTTTGCCAAAATGCAGTGTGTGAATGGCAATAAAGCAAGGTGAGCCCACGCAGACCTCACGGAAAGCCAGGGGAGAGAGTGAGCGTGGTGGTCCCTCAGTTAGGTACTGGCCGCATCTCAGGACACACCTCTCCTTACAGCTGTGACACACAACCCATTTTCCACTTGCTTGAAACCCAGGTCAGCCTTATGAATAAGCAGCACCCATGTACTTCACTGCTGGTGGGCAAGGTGCTCCTGCCCAGAGTCCCACCCCTCCTCTCTGCCGATGCCGTCATCACAGCTGTATCTTAGGCGCCATGTCCCCCGGGGGAGCAGACACACGGGGCCACATCCCCACAAGCGCCTGGAACAATGCGCTCACTCTCTAGCCATGGGTCCCTGCTCTTCTTCACTCTTCCTAGCGCTTAACTCTTAACACTGACTTTACCAGAGCATAATTTAAAAACAATAAAATGTGCCCATTTTAAATGTACAAGGTCTGACGATTTTGACAAATGCATACATCCATGTAATCATGCCTCTATCAGGATTAGAATATTCCCATCACCCCCCGAGTGCATCCAGTGGCAGCCGCCCGCGCTCTGTCCCTTTCCGTGGACTCGCTCAGCCTGCTCTTGGAGGTCAGTGAGGTTGAGGGACACAGTGCACACTCTTGGCCCTGTCTTTCTTTGCTCCGCGATGGGTTTGGGGTTCCACTATTTGGCTGTGTGGGTAGGCAGACCATTCCTTTTCCGGCTGTGTTTATTGCTGCATTGTGTGAATTTCATCCATTTGGACCAAATGACCCACATGGACACTTGGGGTTTCCCAGCTACTAGGTACTATGAATTGTGCGTAAGTTTTTTTTCCTTTTCTCTTGGGTAAATCCCTAGAAGCGGAATTGTCTGGACATTTGGTCAGTACACATTACACTAATAAGAAATGGCCAAACAATTCTCTGAAGTGTCTGTGCCAGCTTATGTTCCGGCAGCAACATGAGAGCCAGCCGCTCTGGGTCCTGCCATCCCTCAGCACTGTGATTTTGACACTAACTTGGTCACACTGGGTGGGCAGCCCCACCACATGGTGGCTGGTATTTGCATTTCCCTGGCAACTAGTGGTGTTCAGCATCTGGTGCTTCTGTGCCATTCACGGAACTCCTGTGAAGTTCTGCTTGTGTGTCTTGGTCATTTTTAAGAAACTTGGATTGGCTGGTAAGAATTATTTACATGTTCTGAATATAAGTTCCTTTTCAGAGATATACAGAGTATGAATCTTTCTGTCTGGGGCTTGCTTTTTCATTTTCTTGATGGAGTCCTTTAAAAACATACCTTTTCCTTCTTGTCAAGCCTACCTGGTCAGTTCTCCTTATGATCAGTGCTCGCGTTTGTGTCCTCAGGGATCTCTGCCCGCCCCAAGGTCAAGATTTTCTCCTACGTTTTCTTCTAGAAATGTTACTAACCAGTTTTTTGACAAAGGGCAAAGTGTGGAACAGACGTAGGATGGGGAGAGGAGGGCGAAATGCAGAAGAGGAGGAACTGAAGACGAGGTAGAGTGGTGCCGTGTCTGCACCTATTAGCGGGGCCACGGAAACGGGACATTCCTACGACCCAAGGCCTCACAGGAATGGTGTGACACTAAAGGAGAACCGGGAAGTACACACTTACTGCCTTCTGGTTTTTCATCCTCAAAAAAAAATGTAGAGTGGATCCATTGTTGGGAAACAGGGAGAAAACAGGCTGCAGACTGATGGGAGGAAGGGGACAGCAGGACGTGAGCACAAGGCACAGGGAGCCTTGGGTTTACCACATATGCTACATATACAACATTTACTTTTCTATTTCAAGGTCACAGTATCCAGGCCATTTTTAGTTTATCACATCTCTTAAAATAATCAAAAAGGAATAAAATCTGAAAACACAAAACAAATATCCTTCAGAGAGTGGTGAGAGGTCAGATCCAGGAGCAGAGTTTAAAAGAGTAAAATATTCAGAGTTGGGCCAAGAGGTGACTAAGAGGGAAGGAGATAAGATCTGTCTACAAATACCTGGACGCTGTAAACAACAAGACAAACCAAACCCACCAGAGGCTGACCAGGAATTTGCCACGTCTCCAGGAAAGGAAATGGAGGGGCAGGCAGGCCTCCCATGCAGGGCTCTCTGCCTCGTCGCCGCCTGCCCAGCCTCCGTCTCCCCCCACGTCACAGCTTGGTCCCACCAGGACCCTCGGGTCCAACTTCATCTGCCTTCACCTCATTGCCTGGAAACTCTCCCAGAGCTGGGATCCACATCCATATCTGGCCCCAAACCCTGCCGGAGAAAGCATGGCCTTTCCCACAGCGTGGTCTGGAGGCCCACTGAGCTGGGGAGCAGGGCCCGCACGCCCCAGCTATGCCCCTAATGCGGGGCAGTCATGACCGGGCCTCCAGGCAGGCTCGTGAACTTCAGAAGGAGGGGCTGCTGCAGACCTCAGCTGACGCCTCACCAAAGAAGACACACAGGTGGCGCGTGAGCATGTGGAAAGGTGCTCCACATCCTGTGTCATCAGGGATATGAGACACCGTTGCACACCTACGGGAACGGCCCAGACCCAGACTCTGACAGCCCCGGACACTGCGCTGGAGGACGCAGGGCAGCCGGAGCCCCACTCACGGCAGGGGTGCGGGGGGTGCAGCCGCCTGGAGGACAGTGTGGTCGTTTCCTACAGAGCAAAACATACTCTAAACATACGACCCAGCAGTCACACTCCTTGGTATTTACCCAAAGGACTTGAAAACTTAGGTCCGCCACACAGATGTTTATAGCGGCTTTAATGATAATTGCCAAAAATTTGGAGGCAACCAAGATTTCCTTCAGTAGGTGATGCATAAACCGGGGCCCATCCAGACAATGGAATATTATTCAGGGCTAAAAAGAAGTCAGCTCTCCAGCCATGAAAAGACACAGAAGGACCGTGAATGCATATTCTTAAGCGAAGGAAACAGCCTGAACAGGCCACATATTGTGTGATTCCAACTCCTGCAGAAGGTAAAACTATGGAGCCGAGGGTTTCCAGGCAGCGAGACTGCCCGTGTGACACTGATGGGGGGCACACGTCATTACACATTTGCCCACACCCACAGAGCGCGCACCGCCAGGTGACCCTGATGTAGGTGGTGGGCTCTGGGCGATGGGGACGGGCTGGCGTAGATTCATCACCGTGACGCACATCCTATCCTGTGGGACGTAAGGAACGGGGGAGGCTGTGCACCAGGGCTGGGGCAGAGGGTATATGGGAACGCTCTGTACTTTCCCCTCAATTTTGCTCTGAACCATACATAGCTCTAAAGAAGTCAATGTAAATAAAAATGTTGAGAGGCATGAGGTTTCTGGCAGGAGTACCACTGGTCAGCACTTGCCCCCTTCTCACAGGGAAGGATGTGGGTCGCCGGCAGGGCCCCTGGTCCCGTCCTGTGCTCCCTACTAAGCTCCACGGGAAGCAGCGCTGCCGGCAGCACACGGGGGGTCCTTGGCGCCGAGGCGGGCCGGGCGGCTGCGGTGGGGCACGTGAGGAAGCGGCGTCCCAGCCCGGTCATTCCGAAGAGAACGGGAAATCCGACCTGAGCTTTTCTGTGTCTGCACCAACTCAGCTCAAGTCACTGCCGCTGGGCTTTAATCCTAGCAATCAAACTGTTACCCAGCATCTGCTGTTGAAGGTTTATTAAATACTTAATAGCAAATAGAACATAAATCCACAAAGCTTTCCATTTCCATGGACAAATCCATTCTGCTGACTAATGGTCACTTCTGAAACAGGAGCTGCATGGAGGGGAGTGAGCCCGTTTCCCTTCTTCTGTACATAGGCAATAACAAAAATGCAGGTACATGTATAAGTGCATAAGAGAGAATTTCCCCCTACTTTATTTATTTAGTCTCGATAGCTGATATTTTTAAAAAATGTACACAATCTCTAACTGAATCTCTAACTTCCTAACCCCTTCTACTCCCACTGCTTTAAAAAGAAAAGAAAAAAAAAAAAAAGATAAAAAGTAAATCCAGGGGAAAACTACCAGGAGACTATGTCCAACAGCAGATGAGTCAGCCAGCACCTGAGAATTCACTGCACTCGTGCACGGAGGTTTGGAACTTCCTGTCTCAGTTAAGATACCAAACAAGTTGTGTTTCCTTCACAAATAAGCTATTACATCAAGCCCTGTTCCTATAATTTCAGGTTTTTGTCTCCATTCCAACATTTTCTTTGGCAAATGTAGAAACATTCTAATTAAAGTGGGGAGGAAAACAAGCATCATTCATCACGATAAGAATAATGCACAAAAGAACATCCTCGGTGTTTCATTCTTTCACTAAGTTATACTCTACTCTAAACAGCTTGGGGACTGGCGTCATGTGGTCCCGGACTAATTCCTAGGTAATGACTTAAAGCAAGCCTGAGTCACTGGAGGAAGAAATTCCAAAGGTATCAATAATTCCTGTCACAAGTTTAACATGCTCTTAAAAATACCCTTCCGGGCCCAGGCGGAAGGCATTGCTTAGGTAACCACGTAACGACATCAAGGTTTCTTTTTAAGATTCTGAGATTAGAACAGGACTTCCTATCTGTGACCAGGCAGCCTGAGTTGAAAGGAATATTCTCACTTCCCAGGAGTTCTTGTAATGTTTGCTTTTATCGAAACTTTGGAGAGCTGTATATTCGTTTTAAGAAGTCCCATCTAAATAGTTTAATGCTTTTTAGAATTCACAGTGGAATCAGAAGTAGTCACATCTCCCTCTCCGCTGCTCCCCTGCTGGGGGACAGCACACACGCATGCATTTTAGTAGAGTGCAAATGACAGCCAAAGTGCCTCTTGTTTTCATTTAAAACCAGTGTAATCTGGAAAGTCAAAATCTGAGGTGAGCCTGCAGTAACTACAGTAAGAAATGACCAGTTCTGGTGAGTTCCAGGCTTTTCCCTTCTGTGCTGATGGCCCTTCCCAGTTACAACAGGGAGGAGAAAGCCCACGGTCAGAGCATGAGAGGAGGCCCCGCAGCAGCAGGGTAAGAGAGTGCGCCCTCCCTTCCGTGCTGAGGCCGCGAGCTGCTCACCACGGACACGGGTGCACAAGTCTGCACTCTTCCCCAGCGAGCAGAGACGGGCTGCTTCCGACGCATGGCACCAAACGCCTCCAGAAAAAGCCTCCTGAAACTGAGGCAGAAAGCCCTGCTTTACAGCAGCTGGGGACCTGGGCCTTGGGGGCCGTCCTTGGGGCCCGTGCTCCCGTCCCCCCGAGTGGGTGCAGAGAGGCCTGGCCCACAGCAATGACCCAGGGCCATCTCAAGGTTACTGGCCTGGCCTCCTTTCCTCTCTCTGGCATTTGGGGCTGGGGACCCAGCTGCCTCCGGCTTCTGGGGCTTCTGCTTGGCCTCCTGCTTTGGGACCCTCCCCTGCCTTTGGTTGCTATGCTCGGCTGGGGTGGGAAAGCCTTGCTCCCATGCCGTGTCCTAGACCCGCAGGGGCACTGTCCCCTGACCCGACCCTGGGTCAGCGCGGGAGCCCACCACCCTCCCGAGGGGCGCGCCGAGGCCCCACAGAGGCATCCAGCTGGTAGCCTGCAAACCTGCTCCCCTTCCTGCCCCTCCCCAAGCTCTGTGCCCCGGGGACAGCCTCACCTCCTCATGGGGTCTCAGGCACAACTACATATACCCTTGTAGACGTGCTAGGCTAATGTTGGCTGGACAAGGAGGACATTTCCGGGATGGTGACCATTCTGTCACCACGGCCAGCATCTCCTACATGTCTGTGCACAGTGCCAGCAGGGGAAGACTGAGCACTTGGACTTTGTCTTCAAGGGGCTCACATTTCTTCCAAGGAGGAATGAATGCAGGGTGAGCCCCGCCTCGGGAGGTGGTTATTCGGGTTCATGAAGGGAAAACGGCATATGCAGAAGGCGGTGAATTCAGAAGGAGCAGAGCAGGTTAGAGGTTGAGAAAAGCAGGACTATCTTGAAGGATATGTAGCTGGGAACAAATCCCCCCATCTCCCCAGCCCGCTGGGGTCTGAAGGCTTCGGCCACTGCTCTGTGGGTGGGCTGAGAGGTCCGGGCTGGGTGCTTCACCAGTGCCCAGAGGAGCCAGTCCTCCCTTCAGAGATTACATTCCACACTTGACCTCAGGAATCTCCCGGCCACCTGAGGCCCCCTGAGACCTGGGACAGCAGCCACACACTCTCGCCTGTGTGCTTTCTTCCCTCATTGACAATGATGCTGGCAGAGAAATACCTGGTGCCCTGGTGGGTCGGGAGTGGCCAGGACTCATGCCGACAGGGTCCACCTCGCCCCCAGAGCAGCTGAGATGCAGGAAGTGACAGAAGGTCCCAGGGGGAGTGAGGGTCTGGGTTCAGGCCCCTTGGCTGTTGCATCCAGTGTAGCCGTGCATGGGGCTGAATCTCAGCACGTCTTCTCGACACGGTTTGTCACGTCCCCCTATGGCTCCCCACACATACCCGACACGGAGGAACTGTATATTCTCAGATGGTGCAGTGTGGTGCCTTGGGATGGCCGCCACAGCACAGCTCAGCCCTGGGTGTGCAACGGTGTCAGCGTGGGCCTGGGCTCCTCGGAGATGCGCTGATGGACTCCCCGCCTGGACTTACAGAGGCGGCCAAGGCGCCCTCGGCCCGAGCAAAGACAGACGTCCCTCAGGGAAAAGTGCCTGAGCCTCGGCCTTCACGCAGCAGTTTGACCCAGAAGACAAGCACACAGCTCTTTGTTTATTTGGGGGTAAAAAAGACAAAAACAAGTGCCTGATCACTTTTAAATAAGTAAGTGTTGCCTAAACATTGGAGTGACTTCGATGTAAAAAGAGAAAAGAGAGAAGCTGACTCTTGCAGGAAAACCACTCTATATTGTAATGAAGTGCGATTCATCACCCATCCTTATGCCAGAGCTGCAGTCGCTGGGAGCCTGGGGCTGAGGCGGGAGGGGCGTCTTCAGCAGGGCTGGAGCTGGGAGAAGCCCCTGAGAAGCCATTCCTGGCCCACCATGCAGGGCCCACTAAGGCCTGAGCAAGACCGAGCCCTTCACCTCTCCTGGGACTCAGTTTCCCTAAGTCCAAACCAAGACGGCCGGGACGTGCCTAGGAACACACTGAGGTTCATTCTGCTCAAGGACCTTCACTGAGACGGGTCCCTTGGAATTTGTAAGTGTCAAGTGTCACAGTCCCTGACTATTCCTTTTGAAATGAATAAATATCTATGGCTTTTGCCTCCCCCAACTTACCAGGTACTTACACCCACCAGGTGCTGGGCCAGCACGTCCCATGTCCCATTTACTATCACACCAACCCTGGGAGGCAGCGCTGTTGTCCCCTCACAGGTGGAGAAACGGAGCCTCAGAAGAGCCTTAGCCACCTTCCAGGAAGTCCTCACGCCCACGTGCCTCCCCACTACATGGCACTCCAAACCCGGGCCCTTCACACTATGCACGAGACCTTCCTGTTTGAAAATTCACATCATAATTATGTGACGGTAGGTGGATTCACTCAGGACCACTGTTACCTTCAGGAAGGGAGCAAGGAGAATGGAATTGGGTAGGGATGGACAAAAAGGGAGCTTCATTTAACTCTGCAATATTTTATAAAATTTGCGATACTCTATGAAAAGCCCACAAAAAGTGGAAAACAACAGTAATGAAATACTAAGATTTGATAAAGCTGAGTGGCAGGTGTATTCATATTACACTATTTTCTATTCTCCATGCTTGAAATACTTCATCGAATCTATGTAAGAGGAAAGAATTTATTAATGGTGATACTCCAAAGACCTTCACACAGTTCCCTTTTCTCATTTTGCCTTAGAATTATCCCTCCACTTCTGTCCTATAAGTTTCCCCTGGCATTTTATTATGAAAAATTTAAACATATAGCAAAGTTGATAGAATTTTACAGTGAACACAATATTCCCGCTGCTACCTAGATGTGCCCATGAAACCACCTCTCTTTCTGCATTTCAATAAACAAAGATTTGCCATGGATCCCAATGAGGGATTCTATGGGCTGTAGACTAACTTGTCCCTAGTAGAATTTGAAAGCTTTTCTATTCAAACACAAGACTGAAGCAAAGGTCTCTTGGTGCCCCTATAAAATTCAACCTTCCAATAATGCTGATACAGGAGGTACCGAAATTCTGTGTCTCTATGGGCCATGCGTCCTGAAAGTTCATAGGTATTTTAGTAGATATCTACAATGTGTGGCTCAGCAATATAAGCACGCTGGAAAGAAGCATCCAAGTTGTTTCTAAACAAACAGCTTTTCAAAACCTAGAGGGCTGGAGACAAATACCTGTTAGCTGGACCACTCATCCCACACCCACGGTGATTTCCACAGGAAGAGGCTGTTATTTATGCATATATGGACTTCATGGCCAGCATGGAGGGGTCACTGCTACCCAGACCCATCATCCAACGTTTGATAATCTATAAACACCATGTAGGATCCAGACCCTAATAAACAATAGCCCAGAGTTCAGCCGTGAGGTAGCCTGGAAAACAGTTAAGCGGAGTTATAAAAAAGCAGGCATGTAGCCAAAGGGAATTTTCATCAGTTATGGCCCTGGGGTCCCAGGCCCGAGTCTGAAGTCTGCTGTCACTGGTCCCCTAGGCCACAGCGGCCACACGCAGCCTGCCTCCCCACCTAGCAGGCGCAGACCTGGTCTCCTCTCGACGGCATCAGGAGCTGAGCCATGGGACGCATGGGAATGGCCTTTGCAGGCACTAAGCTGTTCTTCAAGGTTTACATTTTAAAAATAAATACTTTTTAAAACTTTTTATTCTCCAAAAGTGAACTATTGATTGACCGAAGAAAGAACAGGCAGCCCTTCACAGACCACACGCGAACCAGACGCCTCTTCTGTCGGGGACTTCAAGGCCAGCAGGACTGTCCCTGCTCTCACACTCACTTCTCTGCTCTGTGCCCCAGTCTGCTCTGTCATGTTCCGGTGCTAAGTTACCGCGTGTGACAGCGTCTCACCACGGCTGGCATAGGCATGCCACACGAGGAGAACTGGCTTTAGAGCCACATGCCAGAGCAAGCCCCTTCTCACTGTGAACCCGGGAACCAGCACACTGCCCAGGGGCTGAGGGCCAGCCAGACTTGAGCTTGAGAAAGAGCCGGCCTCTTCGGCTCCCCCCCCCAGGGTGTCTTGCTCTTTGTGTCCATTGCTCGGTCTCCGGTCACACTGGCTCATGACATGTCTCAGAAGACACAGAGCGAATGTCTTCGCTCTCCTCACGCAGGGACCGACTCCAGGCTGAGGCCCACCCGAGGGGGGCGGCCCTGCTCTCCATCCACCCTCCGCCCTCATTCTAGCTGCACTTGTCACCCTTACTTCCAGGTACAATTGTTACAGTCGGAGCCTTAATTCTTTTCACTGAGCATTATAACACACTCCCGTGCCCCAGGAAACTGTGAGAACAATCGTCCAACCCGACATGGCTTCTGCGCCATCCTTCTAGTGCTGGATGTTTGCTCCTCACTCCCCCAGCTTTTTGTTTATTATCAAGAACTTTCTAATGCAAAAAGTTTTAAAGTGAGGGTAGCATTCGAAATGCAGTAGAACAAGATGATTTGTGGGGACAATATACGTCTTTTTTATACATGTCTTTAGTTATAGTGAAGGAAAAATAGTTATGAACTGAGACTTTTGATTTTATTTGGATGAGCACATATATATATACACACACACATATACTTATCCAATGTATACTGCTGCACCTTCACACCTGGGGTTTATGACAAGATATAAAAGCATTCAAATGGCTGGACACCGATTTAAAAATTAAGTTCTTGATACTGTACACATAATTTATTTAGTTGCAACAAATACCATACAGCAACATTTGAAAAATCACTCAGGAAAACTGGGAGCATTTTGACTAATGGGTTATGTTCCTTTGTACAATGTAGCACAGTATTGCAATGAGAGAGGGGGGCAAAGTGGCTGGCGCATAGTAGGTACTCCGTGAAGGTTCATTTCCTTCCCCACCCCCCACCACCCGGCTAACTTGTCTTCCTGAAAACATTTCATCATTTCCAGATGCCTGCTCTTCAAATGACATCCCGAGAAACACACACTGATGTCACAAAGCCTGGAATTTCTGGTGGGAAATCAGCATGAACTCACTGGATACTAAGATCCTGTTTTCATGTCAATATCTTCAGTAATAAAATATGAGGAAAGAGAGGAAGTAGAACACATAAATAAATATTCCTTGCTCACTATCAATTTATACTGAATTTCTACTGAAAAAGATTCCTATAAATTGAGGTACAATTGTTCTTCAAGAAGGGGAAAAAAAAACCCCTCAATAACTGAAGAAAACATCATTAAAGCCTGAATTCTATAAAACAACTACAAGAGGAAGATGTCCTGGGAAAACTGTTGTAAATTTATCATCTAGGTGTTTTGATGATTTTATACTCAAATGTTCATGCATCAGTTATTTAAATATTGTCTATTTGTACCAGCACAAGCATATTTTCACTGATTATCATGTTATTCTTCTAATGTAATTTCTGCCACCTCCCCTTTGGATGACTTTTTCTGATGCTCTCTATGTAGCATTATAAACTGTAGGGGCTCCCAGCGACCCCAATCCGTCTGCACAGTGTGAGCAGGGGTGCAGGGCACAACCCTGGACTGAAGCCACTAGGGGAGATGGGCTGGAAGGGCAGGTGAGCGCGAGGCCTGACCGCCGGGGGGTGTCCCCGATGGCTGATGACGTGGAATTCATGTGGGCCAGGGACCTAGCTGGAGGACACGGGAGAGCTGCAGGGCTCAGAGTGCCCCGGGGGACCCCCGCAGGAGGTGCCTGACCCTGCCCTGCCGTCCAGCACGCCCCGAGGGCAGGGGCTCTCATCCCACCCCAAGGGCTTTACCACCTCTCCCAACACAAAGTCTGCTTTCCCGGGGTGCTCTCACAGATGGGTTTTGTTTCAGAGCTTTCTTTTTATAAACATCTTTCTTTTTTCTTTTTTAAAAAATATTTTGAGTGAATTTTAGTGCTTACTCCAAAGAGAGTTTACAGCCAGACAGCTCTGTGGTTGGCCCAGACCCTCCCTGGTTCTCAGGGTGACTGGCTGCACCTCGAGGACGGGCACGGCTCGCAGTGCCAGGCTGACCCCACGTGGGCGTCCTCAGGACCCGCCTGCAGCCGCAGCCGGCACCCCGGCCCCTCCCCGGCACGGCTCCTGCCCTCAGTGCTCGTGCATCCTCCCCTCTTCCGCCCGTCCTCCCGAATGACCACACTGAGACAGGAAGGTTCAGAGATGCCGCCACCCGAAGGGCACCCACTCCACGGGGCTCTGATCCTGGCAGGGCTACTTCAGGCGGGCCCCTCCCACGCCATAGAGGACACCCGCTTGCTCAGAGGGCTGCCTCAGGGGGCACAAATCACAGCATGGGCAGAGGTGAGGAAGAGCAGGGGGCTGTGCCACGGCTTCTGCGGATGGCCAGTTAATGCCCCTTTGGTTTGGCCCACGTCTGGGCTCCCTGCACAGGGTCTGCATGAGCATTTGCTTGCTTCCTTATTTCCCAAAGCTGCTTGCAAGTAAGAATGTAGTCTTACAAAGAAGCTCTGGGCTGCAACCTTATCATCATGCATTTTGTAAGACCACAATAAACCATCCAGGCCGCAGGACAGCTATTCTCCTGGAAATTACCAAGTGATATGTAACCACACACAATGTGTGCCAACAATCATAACCAGGTTCATAATAATCAACCACTGGGAACAACTCAAATGGCTGCCAATCACCTACTGAGAAACAAAGAATGTCCTGCATCTTGAGTGTCCTGGTGACCCTACAACCACATGCAGTTGCCAAAAGTCATCCAACAAACACTGCAAGTGGAGGATTGTAGGGCATGGAAATCATACCTCAATAAAGCTGGGAGAAAAAATCATGAGCCGAAACAAGCAACAAACAGAATCTAAACCAGAGGGAGATCTTGTGATAGAAAGTACAGCTGGAATTCAGTGGCCAGGTTAGAAGTCAGCGCGGGGGTGGGCTCTGTGTCTGCCAGACTTAAATGACTCATTTTTCCTTTCAAATTATTTCTATAAAAGAAAGACATCACACAGACTTCTGGCCTGTGCAGTGCAGACCATGCCAGAGAAGCCCACGCCCCCCCAGTCACCGACAGCAGAAGCACGTGGCTGTCACCAACACCCAGAACCCGAACGAGGTTCCCAGCTCCAAAAAGTGCTGGTGTGCAAGACTACCTCCCCTCTGGGAACGCCGCTCCCACACCCCCGGCTCTGGGCGGGGGTACTTCCTTCAGACAGCATTGCAGGTTGGGGCGCTCGGCATGGGAGGCGTGTGTGAGCAGAGGGCACTAGAGCAGACCAGAGTCTACGGCGCCCGAAGGCATGTTCCCACACCTCACACCCTTCAGCCCGCCGCACGCTGCACTGCCAGATCGAGCCCACTGACCCCCGTCACTGGCTTTCCCCGTCCCCCACCCCCGCCCACAGACACGCTTGTCACTCCATCTTCCTCTCCAGATTGGCCTGTCCCTTGGTCCACCATGGCATGCTCGTGGCTTCTTACGCACACCCTGAACTTCTCTTCCAGGTCGCCTTTATTTTGTTTCCTTTGTCCAAAATCCCCTCACGTGTATTTCTGACTAGACGGGCAGATGACCAACACTGTTTGTGGAATGAGTGTGGTTTTGTTCCACGTGAAGGTGAATGATGCACAAGGACCGGGCCCAGGGGCCTTCACACCTGGAGGTGACATACAGTGGACAGCGTGCAGGCTCGCGGTTCTAGCGTGGAAAGCCCAGCGAAGACAGAGCCGCCCCGGTCCCATCTCTAAAGGCACCGCAGTTAGCAGGGAGCACGTTTTGTCTGAGCAGAACGCTCTTCTTGGAGTGGCTTGAGAAATTTAGTCGGTTTCAGATGTATTATTGCCCAGATGTCTATTTCAAAGAAAGGATGCCTTCATTTGCTTTGAGAAACACTTTTATAGTGAAAGCTCCCAGGGAACTGGTGTCACATAAAGACAACGGGAGAACCGATGCCACTTGGCACCACGGGCCAGAAACCAAGGTAGTGTTTGAGGAAAACTGCCCTGCCCCGCCACGCATAAGGGGCCGGAGAGCACAAACCACAGTCCAAAGACATGGCAGGTTTTATTCTATAGATGAGAAAACAGCAGCTAAGTGTACCGTCCCCCTCTTTCTATGGGTGCTACAGAAAGAGGGTGTGCAGGGGACCCGGCCAAATGAGCGAGGGGACAGAGAGGCCTGAGGCACAAATAGATTTCAACAAAAGAAAAAACTTACAGCATTTACTTAGTTTGTGACCTTTATAAAGGCAAATGGGAGAGGGGTGGGGTGCTCACAGAATCCTAATGATGTGTCGCGTTTGCTGAAAGGCAAGTGGACGTGGGGGACAGGGCAGCCAGAGGCGCTAGCTGCCCCATCGCCGTTCAGCTGAGCCTGTGTCCGGGGAGGGGCTCTCGGACAGCTGTGGCTGTGCAGGGTCACACTTCCAGCTGGGGTGACCGCAGGGAGACTCAGCTTCCCTGAAGCATTCACCCAAACTGGCTCATTCAAACAGGAAACTCACGGGACAATGGCAGGACAGGCTGCCGTGGGCGCGTACAGCCTTCTGTCTGCATGTCACCCACAGTACCTCTTCCCCCGGATCCGAGCGAGGCAAAGCCATGCCTCCCTGCCCTGTGGAGTCCCTGGCAGGAAGAAGACCTATCTTTGCCCTCCTGAGAAGTCATTTATTTGCCAAAGGAAAACTCATAACACAGAGACATAGTGAACTATTCTGGAAATATTAGAAAAATACAGTTTCACCCCCAATACTCACCTGAATGGCTGGAGGACAGTTTACACTCATAAAACATTAAGCTCGCTCTGCTGCCAAGCATGCTGGAATGGGGCGGCCCGGGAGGGGGGGGCTCCTGGCTCCTGCAATGCTCTCAGTCAGATCTGCCAGTCAGACTCAACAGCAAGTTCCTTACGTTTTACCTGGGCTTTCAGACTCCTGGGACCTTCTGAGGTTGCTTCCACTTTGCTATTTGTTAACCCAGCACGGCAGCTGGGTCATGGGGGGCACAGAGTTTGACCCTGCGTGTTAGCAGAACTGTTTGCATACAAGGCTTCCCCCAGACAGCTACATCTTGTCACAACGGGATTGTATGTGGAAAATGCCAGCAGGACAGGACCGTTTCAGGGTCAAGTTCCCTTGAAGAGTCACTACAAACTGCCTTGTGTACTGTCAAATTTTGGGAAAGATGAAGTGAAGCTATAGCCAGCACTAAGTGCTTCACAAGGTGAACTTTTCAAAAATCTCCTCGTCTGGTTGCAGTGGTCCGAGAGAGTTCGGTCTGCGGTGGACTGTGTTCTGGTAACACGCGTACTGCAGGCTCGGAGTGTGTTGGCATGTGCAGGCAGGACTGGGGTAAGGAGGCCGAAACACAGAAGAATGAGGCCGGTGGGCATCCTTCAAACAGGACCTGCACCTGCGGTGGCCCCGGCCAGTCGGGCGACATTTCCCGCGGGGACTCCCACTTGCACTCGCTCTCTCTGTGGCTGCCCAGACCGAAGGCTCCGATACGAACACACACACTTTGCACGAGGAGGAATTCACATCTCAGAGGAGCTTGGAAGTTCCCTCGTCTCTGAGGTCCCAGTTCTGTCCTATCATGTTTAAAGTGTCCACTGATTCCAAATTCAAGTTGTCATTTCTGATGACAAATTTCATGTACTGATCGCAAGGTTTCAATTACAGACAAGCCTGGAAAACGGCGGCTGTTTCCAAGGAGCGACCATGGCAGGAGCATCATAAGGGACTGAAGGAGACGGTGCTGCAGAGAGAGCAAGTCTCGCCCCCAGGGACTGGGGAGAATCTCAGGGCAGAATCAAGTTTGTACAGGGGAACTTGAGGTGGCCACCGAGATAAAGCCTACCTGCCTGAAAGCGGTTAAACATCAAAATTTAGGACAACAGAGGGGACAAAGTGCCAAAGAAGGTGATGCTGAGCACCCGCCAACCGGCCCGATAACAACTAGAGAGCAAAGGACCCCAAGACAAGGATGTGGCATCCAACTGCGGGTTTGGGTCAAGGTGGCCTGCGGGCCTTTCCACAGAGCCGCCCGCCTGGGATAACGCTGGGACCATTTACAAAACAGATGATCACTGAGCCCAAAGGCCTTCTTCCTTGCATCTCTCTCTCCCTGCTTTCTGCGAGCCAGCTTCCTGCTCCTCCCTCAGGACATAGAGGTCCTTCCCTGACCTCGCGGCACACAATAGCTCCTTCTGTCTCACCTGAGACTCGTGACCATGCCATGTACATCAGTGCCTACCTCCATCACTTTCTATTCCTTTAGCCAGCTCCGTTTTATCGTAGGGACCTGTCATTCTGACACTGCACACGGAAATGGGCATCTGTTTCTCTCGTCCACTGCACTAATGCGACACATGGCCCCCGACAGCAGTGACCCCAGGTGTTTTACCCCCTGCTACGAGCCAGCACCTCCAAGTGTTCAGGAAATATCTTTGCATGTTTGTGCACATTTATAACATCTAAGGGCTCTTTCATAGGATGCTCTGCCAGTTATTATTCGCCTCGGTCCTTTCTCTCTGAATCAAGCTTAACAACTCTTCTGTTCACCTCATAGTCAGCAAGGCTCTGTGCTAACGAGGTGGGATGTGCTGAAAGGTAACATTTTCTCTCATGAATGTGAGCACACGCAGGCCCTAGCTCCATCTCAACCTGATGACCACCGGAATGCCTACTGGGTGCCAAGAAAGTAAACGGAGACCTTTAGAGGAGGATTTCTACCCAGGACTGTGGTCTTGCATAGGACTTCGTGGAAGGGTAGAGCCTTAAGGGATGGGAAGGCTTAATGAACAGCAGAGAATCTCACGGTGCAGGTTCTCAAAGTCAAACCAGCAAAAACAGATGCCAGAGAGAGAGAAGGAAGCACAGTGTCTATGATGAGAAGAGTGAGAAGTAAAAGGTCATAGTGTGGAGGGGCCTGGACAGCAAGGATCCCCACACTGGTGTCCTGGGTGGGGCCACATGCATGGGATACAACGAGGTCTCCATGCCTGCTTCTCGTGTGGAGATGGGGTTCAGAGTATGCATCACATTATTAAAAACAAACAATAATAAAATCCAAAGATAAAAGACAGCCGCCCATGGAGCGGTAAAGAGAGCATGTCCTAACTGATGACAACGAGTAACCCAGTTCCCAGCGGCTGAGGTCGAACGCGTGAATGCAGACATGGGCTGCTTGTGCTGGAGTCGGACTTGGGTTTGAACATCAGCCCTGCAAGGTCACTTGGCTTGACTAAGTGACCTCAGAGTCCTCACTGAAGGATGGGCTGCTTAACCTGGAGTTATATGAGGACCCAAAGATAATGGCAGTGCAGTGGCTGGTAACCACCCCCTGTGACCGCATCTTTGGGGCACGTTCTTACACACGAAGCATTTTTCCAAGCACTTTGCACACCCCTCAAGTTACAGCTGCCACATCCATTTTGCAGCATGCTGACACTGGATGCAACAGCCAAGGGGCCTGAACCCAGACCCTCACTCCCCCTGGGACGCCTGCCAAGCCCACCTCCTCATCCCGGCCATCACTGGCCCTGGGCAGTGGGCCACCCAAAGCAAGCCGATGTGGGCGGAAGCTAATGCCCCCCAGTTTAGTTCAAAATTTCTTCAGAACGATGGAAAACCAGGTACTAAACACTAAGCACATGTAGTTTGGGGGGTTTTCTTCATGTAACTTCCTTTCTTGTAAGAATGTCTAGTAAGGACCATCAGACGGCACTGTTCTGTTTCCGCAGGAGATCTGGATGTTTAAATTAAATGCTAATGATCAGAGAGAAAACCGAGAGAAGGGTCAGAATGACTGCTTTTCCCCCTAATCTGGTGCTCTTCTTGGTCAATTCAATCACTTCTGCTCCCCATGTACAAACAGAGCAGGGTGCTGGACTGCCGGGGAGCAGGCACGCCGCCCGTCTCAGTCAGTGCCGCCTAATGTACAGCCGTGTCCCCAAGCACACAGGCGTGCCTGCTGGAAGAGGAATACGAAGACTGGCGGAAGATGAAGAGGTTCTGACGCTAACATGTGAGTCTAGCCCTCCTATTTTCTCCAGGCGACTGGCCCTGTAGTAAATGAAACAGTCTATTCTGGAAAAGAATGGGGAAAACCCAATTGGGTAGCTGACTTAGATTATGTTTAGAAATGATCAAGGAGCATCTCTCTGTTCTAATCATTAGAACATTTGAAAGGCATCCTAAAAAACAGGCTTGAAAAATTTGGATATTAGCTCTTAACATTCTGAAAAGAGGCATGTCTTTAAACCCTAAATAAGCACATTATGGAAAGGGGTTTCCCAAAGTTTGGGGCTTGGAGTCTTATTGTTTTATCACTTCTGTTTTGCTGACCAAAATGTTTGGAATTGATGTTAGATAGTGAACAGCTCCAGGTTCTGGCTGAGTGTTTTCCTAGAAATACCAGTTTGGGAAAGAATTTCCACCCATTTCCTTCTCACATGAGCCTTAACAGTGGTTCAAGCTTACTCTTCTCAAAGATCATGGTCCACATGTTAACCAAGGCCGTGGAGTGTCTGGGACACAATACCAGGTGGTATTTCTGGCTGTGGGTAAGAGGACAGACTGCTTCTGACCTACCCAGTGGGTGAGTGGGGCTCACCCGGCATGGCAGGAAAGCCCCATTTACATCAGAAACAGAGGAGGCATTTTGCTATGTCGTGGGAGGGTGCACGCGCAGAGGGGCCCTGGCTCTCCGTGACTCCCGGTCTAGCAATGGTTTGATGACTTTTTTAGAGCTACTCTGGAGCCAGTTGGAAGACATATTCTGGATCACTTAGTTCCTGTGGGGGAAATTAGTGAGAATCATCTTAAACTCTTTCTAGACTCCAAGATTATTGAGATTTCCTTAATTTGCATTTATTTTGGAATGAACAGTCTCTTTCACTTTTGTTGAAATGAATAATAGGAAACCACTCCGAAAACCAATGGGATTATAATATTTTTGTGTTTAGTCACCTACTTAATCCCAACACTGAAGTTTTGGGGCATATTAAAAATGATTCGGCCCTTAAAGAGTGAACATGGAAGACATTCAAATGCAAGTCCTCTGGCTCACTGCAATTGTCCAAAAGAAGTTCTAACAATGTTTTGAGTAGGGGCAGCAGAAGTGTTTGGAGTCAGAAAACTCATCCAGGACAACACTTGCTTGAATGGTAAGTTCTAGAGGTTATGTACATTCCAGCCATGCTTTGTACGTTCAGAACCTATGACTGACACCCTCTTTTGATACAGCTACTGTGCATTTGATAATTTAATGCCATCTGGAGCTGTTTACATATGTTTAGTTATTTCAATCAAATGCAACAGGCTCCTGAGCAAATGTAGCTCAATGAAAAACTTTCAGCAACACTCCAGCTTAAAGGAGAGGCCCTAGGAAGGCTGTGGCACATGCACTCCAGACAGCCTAAGAGGCATCTTGGTCACCTCCACAGCAGGAGCCCAAGATGCTGGGTTGGGAGGAACCATCCTGCGCCCAGAGAGCGTGATGCAAGGTGGGGCTGTGGGCTCGGTGACAAGGCAGGGTCGGTGGTGGAGGTGGGGGGCGGAGGAATTGTCACAGCAGGGGCCCGAAGGAAAGACTCTGCAGAATGGGAGCCCTGCACCGGCCTCTCGGACTTCATCCTCCCAAGCCATTCTGTCAGAGCGGCGCTGAACTGAAGGCACGGAGAGCATTTCAAGCTGGACTGCAGCTGCAATCGGCCAAGGCTCTGCCTCAGATGTCAGTGAGCCCGTGGCTCGTGCAGACAGTGGGAGTTATTTATCAAGGAGCCTCACAGCTATGCCACTCCAGCTACGGATGGGCAGGGGGCCTTGCTGGAGGGTGGCCTCCTCGGTTCTTCCTGCAGAGACGCAGCAAGGCCTCCTAGGGGAAGTGACCTCTGAGCTGGGCCTTCATGACGGAGGGCAGTTGGACACAAGGGCAGCTGCGATTAAGGTGCCTTAGGATTCGAAAAGATGGGTTTTCTGTCGCAAAATGGAGCCATGCAGGTTTCTATGACATTAAGGTGCCTGACCACATTGCAACCTTCCCTGCAGGTTAAGTGGCAAGCTCACCACCAGAGGATTAGTGTCTGGCAGAGGCTGCCAGGCAGCAAAGCATTTTAATTCCCTTTCAGAACCAATCTTTGGGGACACTGTATCAGTTTGCTAGGGAAGTTGTAAGAAAGTTCTACAAACAGAGGGGCTTACACACCAGAATTGCTTCTATCACAGTGTGGAGGCTGGAAGTCCAAGGTTAAGGTGTCTGCAGGGCTGGTTCCTTCTGAGACTGTGAGGGAGAATGTTCCGGGCCCCTCTCCCAGCTTCTGGTGGTTTCTGGCGGTTTCTGGCAATCCTGGTGGTCCTTAGTGTGCACAAGCACCGCCCGGATTGCCACTTCGATCTGCATCCCCTTTTTACAAGGACACCAGTCATACTGGATTACAGCTGTCCTACTCCAGTGTGAACTCATTTTAACTTAGTACATTTCCAATGAACCTGTTTCCAAATAAGTCCAGATTCCAAGGTACTGGGAGTTAGGACTTTTTTTAGGGGATTCAACTGAACCAGTGCGAAGGCCCTCAAAGAAATAATAAACTTATAAAACATTACCATGCTAATTGTATCTCGGAGATTTTACTTTCATTCACTTGCAGCATCTCACAGACACTATGAAGTACCTTTTGACCGACCAGACTGGATCCTCTTTGTTTACTGTTACCTGTCTTCTAGAGCAGAAGTCTGGAGAACAGGACCATATGCCAGAATCCATGGACCCTGCACTAGGGCAACTGTGGCCGAGGGTCGGGGCCGGTGGAGGTGAGAGATACTACACTTTATTTAGAAAAACCTGGACTGTTACATCTACGCAATTTATGCAGCTGTTCTTTTCATTATTTTCCTATGATGTTACATTAGTGGAGGCTATTTAAGGAAGCCAGCGCTGATCCTGGCCGTGCCCCGCTCACCCCCTGGCATTCCAGGTAGACCTGTCACTTGGCCGCCAGGCCTCTCCCAGCCCCTCCGGGTCCCCAGGCTGCTCTCTCCGGTGGCTTCTCCTGACATTTCTCCTTCAGCACGCTGTGTCCCTCTTCAGGGCTTCAGATGCAGCTGATCATTTTGACCTTTGATTTATAAATTTCAATTATTGTAGTTTCTTATTTCCTTAAGTTTTCTGTTTGAACCTACAAGATTTTTTCTTTAGTTTTCTGTCCCCCTTTAGGTGTATTCAAACTTTGATATCTTTAAGCATGGCAAATGTTACGGGTTCATGTGTGCCCTGCAGAAGATCCAAGTCCTGACCTCTAGCACCTCAGATGACCTAGTCTGAAATAGGAGTGCTACGGAGGTGACTTGCTAAGGTGAGGTCATAATGGAGTAGGGCCGGCTGCTGATCTGATAGGACCGGTGTCCTTATGGGAGGAGGGCCATGCAAAGACACAGGGACTCACATAGGAAGTGCTGTGTGATGACCGTGGTGAGGGGGCTGAAGCTACAGGATGCCCACTCTTGCCATCAAACCCCAGAAGCAGGAAGGGGTGCGGAGGGATTCCCCACGGTCTCACGGTCAGTGTGGCTCTGCCAGCACCTTCCTTTCAGGCTCCTGGCTGCCAGGACTGTGAGAAATAAATTTCTAGTTTTTGGCTGTGTAGTTTGTGGTGCCTTCTATGGCAGCCCGAGGAAGCAGACGAATATAGTAAGGAACATTATTTTATAACATGTAGCAGATCATTTCCATAAATAACATTTTAACCAGTCTGTTTTTGCTTTCTTCATTCTGCTGAATTTTGCCAGCAGTACTATTTTCTTATGTGCTCATTTATACATGTCTGTGAGTTGCTCATTTTCCTTGGGAAGTTATCCATAAGAAAATTTTGAGACCTATGATGAAGGTGCTTTCTTTCAAAAGAATGTATATTTGCCATGAAATGGGCGGGTGGGAGGGGTTAACAGCACCGGCCTGGGACCTCAGGAAATTCCCCACAGCTTGAGGTTTTTTCCTCATGATCTAATCTGCACTGTAAAGCCAAAAAGGGTGACTTTGTGGCTACAGTTCTCAGGGGCTGGGTTTCCCCCTTTCTGCTGTTCAGCGCCAGGCACGGTCCCTTGCATCCTTCTGCAGAGGGGGGTGTGCACAGGGTTTCTGCCTCCAGCGCTGTGGGGTGGGGCAGTGCTCTGGGGCCCCATCTCACGGGGGGACATCTCGCAGACTCTCTACTCGGGAGGCCTTTGCCCCCTCTCTCTGCCCACCCAGGCTTTGAGAAAGGGAGGCTCAGGAAAGAAATAAACTCACACTTACATGGTCAATTAATCTATCACAAAGGGGGCCAGAAAATACAAAGGGGAAAAGAAGTCTCTTCAATAAATGATGTTGGGAAAACTGGACAGCTACATGCAAAAGAATGAAACTAGATCTCTAACGTATGCCATATACAAAAACAAACCCAAAATGGATTAAAGACTTAAACATAAGACCTGAAACCATAAAACTCCTAAAAGAAAACATAGCAGTACACTCTTGAACATCAGTATTAGTAATTTTTTTCTGGACTGGTCTCCCCATGAAAGGGAAACAAAAGCAAAAATAAACATGTGGGGCTATATCAAACTAAAACGCTTCTGCACAGCAAAGGGCTCTATCCACAAAGTGAAAGGGCAACCTACTGTACGGGAGAAAACATTTGCAACTGATTTATCCAATAAAGGGTTAATATCCAAAGAACTCATACAACTCAACACCAAAAATCAAACAATTTTGTATTTGTTAAAAAATGAGCAGAAGCCCTGAGTAGACACTTCTGCCAGATGGCCAACAGATACAACAAAAGATGCTCCACATCAGGAATCACCACGGAAAAGCAAATCAAAACCACAGTGAGATGTCAGTGCACGTCAGTCAGAACGGCCAATGCCAACAAGCCAAGAAATAAGTGCTGGTGGGTGTGAGGAGAGAGGGAGACCTCGTACATGCGTGTGGGAATGCAAATTAGTGTAGCCACTGTGGAGAGCAGAGTAGAGGTTCTTCAAAACACTGAAAGAGAAATACCATCTGATGCCGCAACTGTACTTCCAGGTATTTATTTACCCAAAGAAAACAGACTCACTGATTTGAAAAGATATATGCACTCCTCTGTTTATGGCCCTCATATATATATATATATATATATATAATGGAATATTACTCAGCGATAGAAAAGAATGAAATCTTGCTATTTGCAACAACATGGATGGAACTAGAAGGTATTATGCTCAGTGAAATAAGCCAGAAAGACAAATACCATATGATTTCACTTATATGTGGAATCTAAAAAAACAATACAAGCGAACGAATGAACCAGAAATAAACTCATAAATACAGAGAACTGGCGGTTACTATAAGGGGTGGAGGTTTTGGGAAACAAGTGAAATAAATGACAGGGATAAAGAGGTACAAACTTCCAGTTATAAAATAAGTAAGTCATGGGACTGAAAAGTACAGTATAGGGAATATAGTCAATAATATTGCAAAGACTTTGCATGGTGACAGAGCAGTATACAAGTGTCTAATCACCATGTTGTACACCATGAAACCACTGTAATGCTCTATATCAACTATACTTCAATTAAAAAAAAGAGAAGGGAGGCTCAGTTTGCTGTGCTGGAAATGCCTGAGGGCAAAGCTGTTTAATATCTTATATGATCACCCAGTTCCTGCCTCCCTTAAATGTGGGCCTGCTATTTTATTATCTTTTTATTTAGTTGATGCTTTAAATGACTTTTGAACTATTTTACCCAACATGCTTTAGTTGTGTTGCATGGAAGAGTTAATACCATAGTAACGCCATTCCTGGAGTCCCCATGTCCAGTGAACCTACAAGTCCTTCTGCCTGATGCTCTCAGGAGCCCCGCAGCCCGCGCTGACTTTCTAGCTTGGGCACCATTTTACCTTTCTGTCTAGTTTCTCCTCTGGTCTCCCTCCAGCCCTCCTCTGCATGGCACCCCGGGGTCCTCGCCCCTCAGAAAGCACTGCCCTGGCCTTCCGTTCCGTCCGGGCACATCCGAGTGCCAGGCTGCTGTGCAGAGGCTGTTGGAGTGGGGACAGTGTCCAGGCTCGCACCTCCTCTCACTCCTTGCTGAATTAGAGTTAACTTCCTTCAGTTCTATGGTCTAGTATTTATTGCACAAGTTTTTTTCTATGCCTGGAACATAATTCCCTTCACTTATGGTCTCTATTTTGGGGCAGGGCCGAGAAGGTTCTTTCTAAATAAGTGAAACATTTGGACCTAGACAGTCCCTGAAGGTATTCCTGGCAGTTCACACAGCCCGCCTCTCCCTCGGGAGCCTTCCTGGCCCAGTGCGCCTGCTCCATACCCCCGGGACCACCAGGCGGTGACACAGCGTAGCAGTCGCGAGTGGGCCGCGGCTCTACCGCGTCAGATACAGCAGGTCTCTAAACACCCCTTACGGAGACAGCACAGACCTACTTCTACTGTTGCAGTAGTTCTGCTCAGTAACCTGATCACCAGAGCATCCAGGAAGAGCCTCTGGCTCTGTGTGTGCGAAACAAATGCCTAAAACTACTTTTTACCCTTTGTGCGCGTGCACACACCCTGCATGCCTAAGTCGGTGTTTAGTGTATATGGAGTGGTGTTCTCGGCATTGAAACTCTAACGAAAGCCTGGGTTGTATGCTGGTTGCTACTAACTGTCCCAAATTGCCTACCATTTCCATTAATGACGTTAACACAGACCTGGGTAGTCTGGCCTGTCCCCTGCTACGAGGCCAGTAGAGGGAGCAGGTGAGCACGACAAGTGGGTCTGACGTCTGTCCATCTCTACCAGGCTTTATTTTGCTCTAATTTTTATTGTAGTCAAGCAAGACATTCTAACCTATAAATAAAAAGGTCACTAAATCCTGCATCAGGATTTTGGGGAAAAGTTAATATATTTTTCCTGTAAATAGTCTACTAGAATAGTTTAAGGGCTTTCAAAAACCATTGTTGAAATTTTTTTTTCCCTTGTGGGAAACAGATGCCAGGAACTAGGCACCTGAATGCCACTATAAATGTCCTCCCTTCACAGGCTTTGCACAATTTACTTCCTTTCAGTATGTCTTTTGTATTGGTCTTTGAATTTAGGCCTGTTCCTTCAAAGGAAACATTTTTGGGAAGTACAGTTTATTATTAATGTAGTACCCAAGACATTGCTTGAGAGAGAGTTTGCGAAAAAAAGTGTAATGTATACATATTAGATTATTAGGAAAGACTTGAATCATCAGTAGACAACCAGACTTAGGTTCGTGAAGGAGCAAGAATGGCATAGAATATTTTTATACACTTGAATGCAAACATTACTTCCTTTTATGCATAACTATTTATTATACTTCTAATATTAATTCTTCAGAAACCATATATAATTTTCAGAAATGACTTTTACACATGGAACGCCACAATCAAGACTAATTTCCCACAGGAAGATTTTTTTTATATCAAGTCAGTCAGATGGACGGGAGCATTAAAAGGGGGTCGTGTACTTTTATTTTTTTACTTCTTTGACATAAGCAATTTTATTTATGTTAACCTATAACCAAGAGAGATAATATATCTTATTGTAAATGGCACAGATGACATTTTTATCTTCTTTTAAAAGGTTTCTCAATAATTAAGATAAAAATTTTATAAATTTAGATTAAATAAAGATTAATCCAGATGGCCTTAAGCTACTTTCAAAAGGAAGTTCATTCTGAGAGGAATTTAGATAGCTGAATGGTTATGGCCAAGGACTAGACATAATTTTCACAAGCAACAGAATCTGAATTCTCTACAACCTTACTGAAGTCAATTTAGGAACATTTAATATAAATTTTCAATTCATAAGCCTACTTCAAAATCCCTAATGAAACAATGTGTTTCAATAATCAGAAGATTTTCCTGACTTCACTCTGGTCATGTGTGAATCAGTGATCACAGACATCAAGCCACTGAGAGAAAATGTTTAGCATTTTTTTCTATGGGGAGAAAACAGGACACAGAATTACTGGCAAAAATATTATCAGGCTAATGCACTCATGTATTGTTTTAGCATGTCATCCACTGCCTCTTTAAAGTTATGACTTGTATCTTGACCTTTTAGGCATTTATTTTGATGGGAAGATAAAATATTCCATGAAAATATTAGGGGATGAAAATATTTAAAAATCAAACAGCATTTGAGATAACTTTATGCAACAGAAGAACTATACACACTAAAATATTCCTAAAAATTCAGGGAATTCATGATGAAATCTTAAAAAAAAATAGTCACTTGGATATTTCCCAAGTTTCTTGTAAATAAAAAGCCTTTTCTTCTCAGAATCTGTAAGGTTACAAACCACATACAACGTGGCTTTAAAAAACAAACATTCCTCAGCAGATGCTCTGCTGGTTCATGGCAATACAAACTATAAAAGATGTGGGAATCTTCTAAGTTCCTTTAAAAAAAAAATCATCTGTCTTGTCTTTCAGACATAATTTCACAGTAACCAGTCAGATAAGTTACAATGAATGGAGACTTGAATGAGATACCTTTTTAATTGAACCAGTCCAGCAAGAATGACCACCACCTGGGAAATGCCATGAAAAATGAAGGTCGCCTCATGTTATTCACCCTGATTCCTCCATCAGAACTAACCCTCAAACCAACCGTTCCCGGGGTTCCCTGTCAAGCAGAAGGTACACAGCTGCAAGAGGAAAGATGATGGTCACAGATAAGGCTGGCGCGCTCTCGGCCCCGGCCCCCGGCCCCAGCGCTCTGCACTTACTTTCCTCTGCCGCGGGTGAGGCACAACCATTAATGCAGGGGAAATGCCTGCTTCCCAGGAAAGGAAATTGCCTGAAAACACATCTGGCAAAGGGCTTTTTCTCCTCCTTTGGCAGGCAGATACTTATTTTAACAAAATATATATTTCCTCACCTTCTACAAAGGTGGCTTCTATGGTGCCAATGCCCCACTCTAAGTGGATGAGGTTTAATTTCTTCTCTAAATATAATGGGCCAGCTATTTTATGTTGAATGCTATATACATTATATATATGTATATATATATATATATATATATAAATTGTGCTGACCTAGGCATTATACCTCACTTCAGAAACTGTATTCAAAAGGTCCATCACACTCTTCCAGCTATCTTCATCAGAGGAAATTCAAGAAGCGAGGAAATGAGAAAAAAGTGACTAAGGCCAGAAAACTGAACATGCAGCTAGAATGTGGTGTATATAAAGCTTAACTGTTGCAGCTAGATAATAGGTGGGATTTCCAGAGACTGTACCCTAAGCTGGCAAGTGCAGCTGGATTTTAAGTCTGCACTGATTTGTGCCCTTCCGGGAGGTCTTTCCGAGCTCACAGAGGCCTTAGGTCCACGATGCCTAAGCGGGCACGTGATGGGCTCCATACGTGACCTGGCTGCTCAGCTCAAGACGACCAATGGCCACCAAAAGCCTTTGGATCCTGCCTCTGGGGCTGTGTCTGTGTTGCACGGTGGGCAGCCAGTATGAAAATGGCAATTCTTAGTCTTCTCCAAAGAAGGTTAAGTTTTGCCATGGTAAAATTGGGGCAAAAAAAACCATGCTTTAAATTCTCCTAAATGCATCGCCAACAGTGTGGAAGGAAGGTGCCGTGATGAGCTTGGCTCATGGATTCTTGTAATCCTGCTTCGCTGGCCCTTGATTTCCATCCATCACAGGCGGAATTTGCCTTCCGTGGTACACACAGGTGGATTCACATTTCTGTTTTTCTTCTGTCCTTAGGGTAACTTTAAGGGGTTTTTCCTTTGGTACCTTTTCCAAATCCCACGGCTGGGAATTATCCTCCTGGCATGCCAGGCTCAGGGCTTAATATTAATTAGTTCAACATGATGATTAGCTCTGCAGAAGCGACACAGTGTCTGCGCAGAATGGCTCTAGACTCCACTTGCGGTTCTTCTCATTCGGGTCAGCATATGAAATGGAGCAGAAGCACAGCTCTCCCGTGAAGCGTAGGAAAGGATCATCATGCTTTCCAAGAGCCAAAGTACTCTTTTTTCTTTTTCTTTTCTTTTCTTTTTTTTTTTGCTAGTTATGGCTTTTTTTAGCTCTCATGATTACATATGACTTGCAAAAAAAGAAAAAAAGTAAAATAAGTTTTTCTCCAACAGTTTTATGTTCAGTGAACTTTCTAATGGTTTCCTCCACACACTGAGCATTAAGTCACACATAAACATGCTGACTGATATTTAGCCAATTTTTAAAAGGCTCGGGTAGGGAGGGAGATGTCTTCAGAGCCCCTTCCGGTGCCAGTGTGCCAGGCGTCTGAAAGTCCTGAGCGTGCCCAACTGTCTGCAAATGGCCCAAAATCGAAACAGTGTGCCCCCAGCTTCATTTCTTAGGGTATTTCAGAACTGAGGGCTCCTCCTACGGCAACCCAGCCCCTTCTAAAACTCAAGTCCACGCCGGCCAACGGAGCCTGCCCAGAAGCGTTTCCAGGCTGACAGCAGACTGTGTGGGCGAGGCGAGCAGGCAGGTGCGAGACTCCGGAGGTGGGACGGACATGGGCTCCAGCACAGAGTGTGCAGTGAAATGCAGGACACCAGCGGGCCTCTAAGAGTGTCTGAGGACTTCACATGTATTTTCCAATGACTATGGTTTTCAAAGCACACATTGGCCACACACACTTAACTAGGATTTAACAGTTCCAAAAGCTATGCAGCCCCTTCCCCAGGCCAGCTGGACCCACCTCCACCCCTTGATTTGTAACTATCCAGTTAAATACTGAATATTAAACTGGCTCACTGGACAGTAGAGGAGGTCATGCAGGCATGCTCAACCCCGTGGTTTGGGGGCTGCCCCACTTTGCAACGGTTTCAAGTTGGTATCCCTGTTTGGTTTCCAGCTTCCTGAGACACCATCCAAACAGAGCCAAATGTCTGGGGGAGCCTCACAGATTGCTCTGGGGGACCTGGGGTCTCTGGAAGGCTGTAGCCAGTCAGATCCACGATCACACCTACATGGACCTATGTTTTGGGAAGGGCTGCTGGGTGGGAGTGGGACACCCATCAGGGGACCCTTTGGCTTTTCCCACGCATTACGGCTCTTCAGCAGTGCTCATGGAAGCACAGGGGCCTTCGCAAAGCCCGTGTGACACTGACCTCTTTCCTTCAGGAGAAGATGAGCTGGTGACTAATTTTGGTGCCATCATTATGCAAAGTGCAAGGAGAACCCGAGAGAGTCCTACAGAGAATAAATGGGAGTCTCCAACGTTTCAGCTGATGACATGTGGTATGGGGAGAAGATAAACATTATTAAGAAAATAAATAGCACCAAGCACAGCTGTTCAGCAGAACTGTTAGAAAAAAAAAACTGGTTGGGCAGGAAGGCAGCTTCTGGGAAGGCTACAATAACATTTCTCATTTTATAGCTTCATCTGCCGTTAGCTACCCTCTCAGCAAAGCACTGAAGAAAACTCGAGGTTCTCTTTGCAAAGGAAGAGTTCGGAGAACTTCAGTTAGGCCTGGGTGAGCGCGGAGGGGGTCTGGGCTGTGAGACAGAGCTGGGCGGCAGCAGTTACAGCCTAGCGAGTAAGCTGGAACCCGGGGGCAGGACCCAGGCACCATCCTAGCTCCATCGGCCTCCTCCAGGGCCTCCTGCAGCTCTCTCCCCCTCTCCCTGACGGATCGGGAGTCTAGGATGCAGCCCTGATTGCAGAGAACACCCCCTGTTCTGCTGCTGGGCTCGCTGTCTGTGGAAGCCCTGTATGTGTGAAGCCTGCTCTACGTTGGGGTCGGTTTTCCTAGAGTGTCCTCCTTGTCTGCCATTTCAGAGCCGGCTTCCACATGCTACTTTCTGTTGGCGCAGTGTTCCTGTTCCCTTTCTGAGTCCCTCTTCCCTGGCCTGTCTCACGTTCTCGGTCCTTCTGGAGGCCATGCCATGTTCCGAGGCCTGGGAGAGCCCCATTTCCACCAGCCTTGCATTTACAGTGGCCTCACTGACCATGCCATGGGCCCCGGCAGACCCTCTAGGTTCTAACTCAGGGGTCGGCAGACTACAGCCCATAGTCCGTTTTGAATAGCCAGAGAGCTAAGAATGGTTTTTACATTTTTAAATGGTTGATAAAGTCCAGAGAAGAATACTTCATGACATGTGAGAATTACAAGAAATTCACATTTCAGCGCCCAAGAATCAAGCTCAGCTGGAACACAGCCACACCCTTCGTTTGAGAACTTTCCATGCCGCTTTCACGCCACCAGAGCAGAGCTGGTGAGTGGTGAGAGACAGGACAGCCCACGAGGCCTACGGTACTTGCTATCCGACACATCACAGGAAAAGTCTGCTGGCCCTGGTCTAACTAGAGCCTCCCCGACTCTCTGGTAATATTCTCCATCTAGGACCTACAAAGAGCTGCTCAGTGTACATCTGACCGCAGGACCCGGGCCTGGAGCTGCTGTCTTCCCTCTGGGGCCCTGACGATGCCTCCAGGACGTCCTGTCATTTACGGGGCTCTCTCCCTCCCTCTGTTAGCTTCAGGTCTGAAGCTCCATGGCACTGATCTGTCCCAGTGCCCAGGACAGTGTCTGATACAAGAAGGACTTGTGGGGCAGCCTCTTCCTGCACTGCAGCTTCTTCTTAAACCACCCAACTTGCTCGGAAGGCAGATGAATGATTTATAAAACCACAAATGCAATATTTATACTTTATAATATGCTTTTTCAAATGGGGGATACATTTAGAAGAAAAAAATGGCACCCTATGTTTCTACTTCACAGTTGGTCAGAGACTAATATTATCTGATGGCAGAAGGACCAATTTCCATTTAATGGAAAATACTGATAAAGAAAAGAAAGTAACACTCCTATATAACACTCACTATTCTGTGTCATCTTAATCCTGAGGGTGCTAAGGAGAAAGACTCATTTCATTTTACCAATAGGGAAACTGTGGCATGGAGAAGTTAGGCACTTGCTTCAGGTCTTGTCTTCAATGCCTACATGCTCCCCTCCACAGTTCATAGGCTGGACCATGCGTTTTCATTATTTTGTCCCTTTATTAGAAACCTCGTACCAGAGTCATGGTGGAATCATACAACCTCTTCTACTGGGGGGCCCTTCCAGAGCCCAAGTCCCAGCTTCCCTGTGCAGCAGACCCTCTGGTGGTCCATGACGCCGACAAACCCCTTCTCAGAAAATGCCACTGCCACCTTACTCAGACATTACGTAGCAAGATCTAGGCATGAGTCTGGGCCCCGTGCAGGGCTGAGCACCAGGGCCAGTTTCAGCTCTCACGGCAAAGATAGCTACGGTTCCTACTGATGAGAAAGCCACAGAGAGTGGCCACTGGTGCCTGTGACCTATTCATAGATGAAGGAAAGGCCGCATTTCAGTGGGAGTTTGAGAACTCACAGTATTGTTTCCCATCGAGGTTCACGGACCCCAATGAGTCTGCCCGTGGACCTAAGGTTAAGAACCTGGCTCGAGTGGTAGCCTGGAAGCCAGCCCATGCACAGGAGGGATGTTTTTGATGCTCTGAACCTGACCTTGGCTGACACTGGCTCTCCTGAGTGGCTGTGGCCTGTCAGGTGCATGTGCTGGACAGGCTGCTGCTGCCTGGAAGGACATGCCTGTTCTGCCTGCACTCCAACCTGACCACACACAGCAACACCTCCAGGTTTTCTCCCTAAGGACACTCTGGCTGGTGAGTTAGCATATTGTTGATCCCCGAAGTGTTAAATTTTAGTTATCAAATGACCCAGAGGATTTACAGAGCCATAGAATTGGAAGAGAAAAATCTTGGGCGTTAATACAACCCTTGAATTCACACAGGAGGATATCAGAGCTTAATTTTAAAAGGGAGGTTGATTTGCCTGAGACCAGCAGTGAGGGGAACTGATTTAATTGATCCTGGATAATAAGTAACAAATTAATGGGATTTGAGGAAATCCGATCTACTAAAGAAGTTTTCATGTTCCTCTCTCAATCTTCTTATTTAAATTGATTTCTCTATGTATTATAATTTAACCATTAATCATTCCAGTATGTTTTAAGTTTACTTTGAACATTGAAGTAGATATTTTATTTAAAAGAATAATGCCAGTGATCAGAAACTGAATCTCCTAACAGTATTTAATAAAGTGAGATCTTCCCATCCAAATGTTTTATAATGCAAATTGTGTATATTTTGCTAATAGTTCAAAAATCAAGTAATACCAACGGAACTATTTTCCCTATGAAAAGGCAAAGAGTTTACAAGAGCAAGACTTCTTCCTCTTCGTTTGTAATAACAAAAATAAACCAAAGTCCTGACATATTTGTAGTATTTCTATTCCTAAAGGAAAAAACAGGAACTTTCATTGTACTTTAAAGTTAATGTTACTACCCCAGATATTTTACCAGCTTAGCACTGTGAAATCAGTTTCAGACACAGGAGACCAACAGCTCTCTCTAGGAAATACCCAATTAGGGTGGTGCCTCTGAAGTACCCAGGGGTCCTGTAACTGATCAGTTTTTCCCAGAGGGCTTCTGCAGCCCACAGTCCTGGTTGGACAGCACGCACCATGCTCGGATTTTTCCTGTTGCCTGGCTAGTGACCCCCCTACAGGAAGATAACAGACAAGCCAGGAGGGCGGAGCAGCTCGCTACACATGTCTGGCTGCTCTTATCAACTTATCATATAAGGAAAGGAAAGTGATTGATTCGGATCCTGACACCACAGAATCTGGGGGCAGAGAGACAAAGACGCTTTAACGCTGATCCTTAAAGTGAGCAGAGCCCACACCAGCGAGCCGGGCTCTTCTTCCCACCGCGCTCTGACAGTTTACTGCAGGACCGGAGAGAAGACAGCCTTAAAAACCAAGTTTGCTGCTAGCAAAGACTTCCACTGATGGACCCTAAGCCAAGGCAGCAGAGCCCCGCGCCGGAGAGGGCAGCTTAGGACTTGGACTCCCACGTGCCCTGAAGTCTGCTGATCCGGGGTCTGTTCCCAAAAGAAAGAAAGAATGTGGCAGATTGTTTTCTTTACTCTGAGCTGTGATCTTGTCTTAGCGGCAGCCTATAACAACTTTCGGAAAAGCATGGACAGCGTAGGGAAAAGGCAGTATCAGGTCCAGCACGGCTCTTGCAGCTACACTTTCCTCCTGCCTGAGACGGACAACTGCCGCTCTGCTTCCAGCTCCTACGTGTCCAACGCTGTGCAGAGGGACGCGCCGCTCGACTACGATGACTCGGTCCAGAGGCTGCAAGTGCTGGAGAACATCATGGAAAACAACACTCAGTGGCTCATGAAGGTAGGAAAAACTCAGGTTTACTGGGGGAGCAGCCGGAGCCGGGAAGATGGGCAGGTCGGTCTAACGACGAGCAGGAAGGGGGGTGGTCACGCCGGGAGGGAGATGGTGGTGGATGCCTTTGATTGAATGAGTGGTCGCTCCTTTTATTCTATCCAGGGGTGTAAAAGATCCGCGCGTGAAAAGTGAAAAGAATGCCAGAATCAATAGGGAAAAGTCTCTGAAGTTAGGGATTTTCACTTATGGAAGCAGAGGAAGTGCACCGTCTCTGAAAAGCGTGTGGGCTGTTTTGTTTGTTTAAGTAGTTAAAACTCAGCAACACCCATTACCAGGGATGTTGTAAACTGGAAGCGGTCAGCAGCAGCACCCGAGCCAGGAAAAACGGGACAATCACGTTAATTACTGATACATAACGGATGGAGCAAAGTGCTTTACCAATTTCCTGAATTTATTTACTAAAATAGATCATGACTCTTGGTAAATGAGAGGAAATTAAATAAGGCAGGCCTTATGTCTCTCGGAATCTCAGGGCTTTACCCCAAAGGGTTTGTAAGTGGGGGGGATGGCTTCTACGTATCCCAGGGATGTTTGGCGCCGAGCAGCTCAGCCCCAGCACTGGCGCCAGAGGTGACCCCCCGCGGGACGGGTGCGAGGCATGCTGCTGCAGTTTGCTGTGACAAGGTGGTCCTGTTCTCAGGGCTGCGATGACTGCACTTTGGCAGGCTTTTTATGGAGAGCTGAACCCAAACAGAATATTGAAAGCTCACTTTTTCTTTCACAAATGGTCATTTTCACATGTAAACCTGAGAGCTACTTATGCAAAACCCAAAATCACCCTGAAATTTTCTCCACGTGGACTATGTATATTCTAAAGAAGGTTTAAACAAACTGTGTGAACAGATTAATCATGAAGTATTGTAATGACGTCACATCACAGTACTTACCCAGTAGGAAGGTGGCTATTTAAAGCCATATAGGAACTTTAGCAAAGCTGGTTCGCCTCATTCAAGACTTTGCCCCAGAAGGGCATAATTATGTTCTTGGTCTTTCAATTCACCATAAATCTTCTATCCAGACACCTTATCTTAATCTCAGAACAGACCTTGGCTTCTAATCTGTGTTTCTCATTAGCTTTCCTACTTGCAGGGAGGAAACGACTGAGCTACTCCTTGAGTCCTGAGCCTAAATGAATGAAAGCGCTCAGCTCTGCATTTGCTTAGGAAGTAAGGTTAAGCTTAAAAAGTGTGCAGCAACACAGGTTCCAATATTTGGAAGACGAGCTGTATGTGAAGTATCTGCTCACTCTGACTTCCCATTTCTTTTTAAATTGTCATGCTCATATCGAGTAACCTCCCCCATCTCACCGACACCCTGAGTGCCAGGGCTCACAGCCACGGCGACACACACCGTGTGCAGTAAACATTCTAATCTGACCGACTGGTGAATCCTCTCTTAAAGTAAACAGCCAAGAAACATAAAAGCGTGCTTTGCCAAATGCCAAGATGGCTAAATTTCATGTGCTTAATGAAGCCCACAGTAGGTGTACCTGAAACTCCATAAGCAAAGCTCGTATTTCTTTCTTAGATAAACAACCCCCTTTTCTTGGATCTTTGAGACACTGTTCAAAGAAGGAAAAGGACAAGGACTTCTACATGAGGTGACCAACATTTTTTCCTTTCCAGGTTTAGTTAGTAAATATTTGCGCAGTAACACAGCGGTATTTCTAAATTCTTTCTTTGGCTCATCTAGCTAACAATCACCGAGAATGACTTGGTGTTTATCTTTTCTTCGGCTCAGCACCTGTGCTGGCCTTTCTCCGTGTCACCCACCAGTTTGTTCCCCACCCCCTGCTTCACCCAGTTTACAAGCTTCTGGCTCAGGAATGAAAGCAGAGAAGCAAATATGAAACCAAAGTTCAGTGATTAAATGTAACCTCTCTGCTTGTTTTTTATTTCTGTGTTCTGTCACCTGTGATAATAAACACTGCTTTTTCATGAGGGAGAAAATAATATATAATAGGATGATAGATACACCACAGGATTAAGGATCAACATCACAATGTAACACCTATTGAAAGATGATCACAGAAAGAAAAGGCACAGTCCTGTGTTTTTCATTGTTTTATATATTTCCTCTTCTTTAGGGCTATTTTTTGGTTTTGTTTTGTTTTGCTTCTGTATTTCCTATCTCTCCCTGGTCAACACTAAAAATGAGAGGGAGAGAGGGAGAAAGAGAGAAACCCTAAGATTTTAAGAAAACTTGTCAGGGCAGAAAATAAGGCCAAGTTCTGGTTAATTTCAGGGCAGATGAATAGGGCTTCAGTTTCTGAGGCTGGCATCGCCTGAGAGCGCAGACAGAGAAAGCTGTTTTGCACATCATCAAAAGATGCCACCTGCCCCTTTAATCTGCCAGGCAAAGGAAGCGTCAGACTTCTGAATGAGTGCAGAGGAACATGAATGGAACAGTTCAGGGCAGGCTGCTCTCTGCTTCGTGGTTAAACAAGGATAAGATCGATCCATGATGGTTAGTACACCAAATACACCATGTGACCTAACAAATACAACAGTGCTAAGCCTATGTCCCAGTGATATGAAATACTCTTTATTAAAGCTGGCAAATATCTTAGCAAAATGGAATTTATCTTGCCTAGAGACCGAATGTATTTTTTCCGATAAGAGGAAATAGGGAAAGGAAATAAACAATTATTTCACACTGATGAAAACCTGAAATTTATAAACAACTGCATGGTCTATTGTGCTTTAAAACACAGTGTTTTGAAAAATAAAGCTAATGTGTATGAAATTCATGTAAACATTTCCTCCGTCATTTCTTTTTTTTTTTAAATGACAGAAGTACGGGCTGGGAACTGTAAACCTGAATGGAGAGCCTTTCTTTCTTTAAAACTACTAATATATCCTTTAAATAGGGTATGAGAACTACTATTCACCAGTTGAAGTATAGGGAACAATGCAGTTTTGCTCCTAAAAACAAAATTGCTGTCGATGGGAAAAACTGATAGTGAGAGGCTCCGATGAACTCGGACGGCCAGTGCCCCTCACCCCAATGCTGAGTCAGGTCCCCCAACCCCTTGAACCCTGTCAGGGATTGTGTGTGTGTGTTATCATGTATGGTTGCATAACACTCCCTAGCTATATATCCAGATCAACCAACCAGAGCTTCATTCAGTAAAGGAAAGAAAAAACTCCCCACCCCATCCACAGCCAATGGTCTCCTGCAGTACTCGAGCAGAACCCCTATGCCTGGGCTGTAACTGTCTGATGCACCGTGAATCATGAAATATGACTCTGCTCAGTATAAGAAGCAAATGTGCATTCAGACAAGCTGGTTAAACCCTCTATTTAAGTTTTCAGGAAAATGATTGCCATTGTTATAATTACGTATTAACATCATTATAATAAGGGATGAAGAGATGATTAAAGTTTCACTGTGGTAGGGGAAGTACATATATTTAAATTTGGGAACTGCAAGTATAATGTAATGTTTACTACATATGATGTAAGATTTATAGTACAATATGTGCTTACTATATGTTATATAAAATATAATAAATGTTTACCATAGATGCTAGATATATTATATATATTATATATATATATATTTATACATACACACACACATATATATTATATCATATTTGCTTTCCATGGTGAGTAGCCTCTGCTTATTAAACAGGGATAATGACATACTGGATTAACTATGTAAGTACCACACTTTGGGGAGATAATTATTTGTCTAGGAGGAAATGGACTTGTATATACAGCTTCCATAATATCTTACTTCCTGTTTAGACACTAGATAACCATATAGTCTCCATGCTGAAATTTGAAAATCAGCTGATTTTAATCAATATGGTTCTTTACACTTTACAAATAGGTTGTAATCTAGAAGTTTATCTATAAGCCAGTTACTGTATATGGAATTTGAAAAGGATAATCTTATAAATGGTGACCAGATGCTCGAGTTAGCCTATAGTATTTATTTTAATTCATAAAATAACTGAAATTTTGTATACTTTTAATTGAACAACAGTTCTAATCAATCTTACTACCATATGGATACTTAAAAAAATAACAAAAATATTATGAAAGTAATATACAGGCAATGCAAAATTATAATGTCAAACTATTAAAACAGTAGAAAATGAGAAGTAAATTATCCTTCCTCCTAATCTTTAGTTCCTCTCTTGTACGGGAGCACTTAGAGAGTTATACTAGCCCTTTATTGGGACAAATTTTGTATCAAAATGAACAAATTTCCTTCTTAACATGCTCAGTGCCATTATAATATATCAGAATCTTTTTGGCTCACAAATGACATGAAAAGAGGCTGGAAGAAAGATTTTATTTAGGGGAAAAGAGCAAAATTTGGAAGACTGAGGTAAAGGAGAATACGGTGTGTGTGTGTGTGTGTGTGTGTGTGTGTGTGTGTATGAGAAAGAGAGAGAGAGATGGTGGGGGAAGGTGGGAGAGGGGAGACCACCTGCGATGGAAAAAGGGTGGGGTACAGCAGGACTGTTTTGACAGAAAGGAGGCGGTTTATATTATTGTTCCATATATTGGCCACCAAATAACATTAGCCATCAGACAGCTTTGTGGGTTCCTGATTGAGGTCAAGAAGGTATATGAATGATGCATGAACATGCACAGACTATTTCCAAAGCAGGGGCTCATAATTTATAGACTGTCTACATTATTTAATGATAAAGATAACTTAGCAAACTATTCTCTCTTATAATAAACATATATACATATATTTATTACATTAAGTATATATACTTCTATACCTATAAAATATAATTTGTATTTTTTATTAAAAAAGAAGTGTCTCATATATATATTGTTATAAATAAATATATTATACACACACACCTTTCACTACATCCTTCTGTGGGCTGAGGAACCTGACAATAAGGTTTTTCTCCTACATTATTCTGGAGTGCTGATGCAGACAGGCACTCAACTTTGCATCACACTTGTTACTAAAGTAACAGGACAGCCATCAGGCAGCGCTGTTAACTTTGAGGCACTTTCCACACCTTATTTTACTTTGTCCCAACAGTCTCTCTAGAACACAGGCAGGGTAGGTATAATCCACCTACATCCTAATCACTGAAAAGCAGAGGTCAGGATAGTATCAGTGTGCTTTGGCAGTTTAGGAGTCTTGTATGGATTACGTAGAGAGGAAAAACAAACACGGGAAAAGCACGCAGAGCCCCTCTCCTGACAAAAAGCAGAGTTTTCCATGCAGAGAGCCTGCAGAAAGCCACTGAGAGACGTGTGAATGAAGATGGAGACAGGGCCCCTTCTCAGTGCACTAACGTGAGTGGGTGGGCACCACTCTACCTCTCCCACCCCTTTTGGGGGTTTTCCGGTTAGGGAAGGCGTCATCACAATTCATTTATTTGTTCAGCAAATATTTATCGAGGTGTGTCCGGGCAGTGCTCTAGGGGTGTGGGGCAACCAGCGAGGCGAAGGCAGCGGCTGAGGGTCTCGCCCTGGGGGACACGCTCCTTACACCGACCGCTGCATTCTTGTCACACACTGCTGCCCAGTGTCACGTAGGAAGGGCTACACAAAACAGTGGTGGAGGAAGGGGGAAAGAAAAACCCCATCGCGGAGGTCAGGAGTGCGGGAGAGCAGGCTGTAGGGCGTGATGGTGAGCATGGTATCAAAACTTTTTTTTATTAATGGAAACCCATGGAAACTACTTCTGAATGGCCATTTTCCCTGGTAACCAAATATATGGTTACTGTAGAAAACAGCATTCCAAGACCACACAAAAAATATTATGTACCATTTTGTCATTCTGAAATATCCATCCTTAATATTTAATAACTACATATACCTGTATATGTATGATTATTTTTAAAACATGCTATACGTACTGTATTATATACACCTATACCTATATGGTAACTTGCACTTTTTAAATTAAGAATAAAAAAGAAAGTGGGTCGGAGAGGTTAGGTAACTTGGCTGACATTCCAAGTCAGGAATGGGGGCAGTCCCCCCCACCCAGGAGGCCTGTCTCGAGACAAGTAGGTACAGGGCGACCCAGGACCCCTGAGCACTTTAGCAGGCTTGGTATGTGATGGCTACCGTGAGGGCGAGTCTCCCATCTAGGCCGCCACAAGCTACACAGAGGTATAGCCAAAAGCAACTCGGTGCCACGTGGCATTAACACCTCAAGAGAGAAAACAATGTAAAGTGCAATGCTTTGATGTAATCAAAACCAGTGGGGGGAAAAATTTCATGAATAATGTGTTAGAATAAAAGTTCCAACTTACTGGAATTAAAACAACTGCTTTATGCATGGTCTGAAAAGGGACGCACTCTTCCTCCACCTGAACTGTGAGTCAGATGTGCCAGCTGCCTGTCTATAAATTACTGTTTTAATTAGATATTTCCTCATGAAACCACCTTTCTTTCTTATCCTAACCTTGGTACACACCAGCTGGCTAAAGATTTGAGACTTCCTCAAATTCCCCGGAGCAGCAGGCCTATCACTTTGCCAGCACTGCTCCCTCGGCCAGCGAGAACCATTATCTCTGCCGTTCTTTTAGGACGTTCCAGTTAAAGCCCAGTTAAAACTTCCGTGAGACCTGCCTTTGGGAGCCCTGGGCTGGTAATTACTTTGCTCCATCTCGTCCTCCCTGAACAGCAATTCTTGTGGCTTGAAATGGCTTTAGGAGTCTTTACATTAACCCGACAACTTAACACTACAAAGTATTGGCATCCGATATTTCATATTTTAAAAACCCAACAATCAGAAAAACTAAATACATATGTTAAGAATATAAACAGTTCACTTTTTAATATATAATCTATATTTTTTCGTGGACAATGAAAGCATTTTGTAAGGGAAGGGATACTAAGATACAGAGGTCTTGAGAAATACATTATTTTATCGTGTTGACATGATGCACCATTTTATAGGTGCTGGTCTTTTAGGTAGAGAATATTAATAAAAGTCTTAAAAGGAAGGCAAGCATTCAACTTCTCTGCTTCTCTGTTCCGCTACACGCAGCTGAGACCATGTAACACCTGCTTGCACGCTCACAGGCTGGCTTCATCTGGTGATTAGCTGGGGGACAGAACCTGCCGTAGGCATGTCTCTGCCATAAGTACTCCAAGACGCACATGAGCACCTTCAGGATGACTGTACAGTCACAGTACCAGGGAGGAGTTAAACCTCAACTGTGGGTAGCCTCTGGATGTCACTAATTAGTATCGGGCTGAACATGTTCCACACCAGAGATTTCTATCTGGCAGCCAAAAGCACACGTTGGTAGTTCGGTTCAACAGCACAAGAGAAAAGATGTGGTGAAACTGTCTGATTTCATGACTCCCTAGCAAGGAGGCCATGCCCTTCAGCGTGCCCTGCTGAGTTGCGTGGGCCTTTACAAGGCAGCGAGTCTGAAGCTCTGTCTATTCCAAGACGTCGACAGAGGAAACAGGTGGCTGCCCGAGGAGCCTACCATACAGATGCAGAAGGAGGAGGTGAAGACACTGATACATTTCAGGGGTGTCCCTTCTGGCCCGAGCCGGCCCCAGGGAGTAAGCTAAACTGGTCAAAGGGAATGATGTGTCCACGTTCTCCCAGATCGGGAGCCGAGGCGTTCAGTACCATAGGACAGTTGTCTGGGGCATGACTGACCGGATTCAAAAGCAATAAACCATGTTTGCACATGACATTAAAGCTATTATCCTTAGATGAGCATGCCTTTTGAGTTATTTTCCTGGGGTTTAGTGAACTATATAAGCAGTTGAGAACTGGCAAGGGTAACTGGTGCAATCTAAAGCCACAGAATAAAAGGCTTGGGTTGTTATTTCATTTTTTTCTCTTTATATATAGTAAATGACTTTTTTTAAGAAGACAACATTTTTAGAGCAGTTTTAGGTTCACAGCGAAATCGAGCAGAAGCTAAGGAGATTTCCCATATACTTTCCGCCCCCACTAGCCACATCCCCCCAAGATGGTACATTCGGAACAACCGATGAGCCTATGTGGGCACATTATCATCACCCAGAGTGCCTGGTTTACATTAGGGTCACTCCTGGTGGTGCAGAAGCTAGGGGCTTGACATGTGTTCGCTGCTACAGTACCACGTGGAGTATTTCCGACACCCTAAAAACCCTCTGGGCTCCCCCTGTTCATCTCTCCCTGCCCCAAACCTCTGATCTTTGTACTGTCCCTGTAGTTTTGTATTTTCCAGAGTGTCACATAGTTGGAATCATATAGTATGTAGCTTTTGCAAATTGCCTTCTTCACTTAGTAAATGACTTTATTTTTTTTTTAAACACAATTAACTGCACATTTGTTTAGTGGCCGCTTGCCTTATTCAAGTATGTTAGCTGGCTAAAATCCCCCACTGTGTGCCTTCAGAAACATAAGGTTTTCTTACCCAGTGGGGACCTCAGAGGAATATTATGTGCTTCAAACAAGATGCTAAGTACAAAAGTGTGTTGGAAACCATAACATGTCATACCACTGCGGGGACTATGATAATTAATTTTAATAGCAACACTGAAAACATGCTTACCAAGAGCTGTACTACATCTCACATTAGAGATTATAATTCCACTCTTATCAGGTTAACTGACCTGATTTTACACCTCTGAGTAATACACCTCAAAGCACATCTTCACTCTGTAAGATAATGGACTTCCTTTTGACACAGAAAAGGACAATTTTAAGTGTGCATGTAAAATGTCTTTACTTATATCACATGGCTGAATGCCTCTCTGTAGAAACCCCTGTTCCAAATCCACAGCATCTTCTTGTAAACCCCCTACCTGCACTCCATTGTGCTCACAGGTAATGCTGTGAGCCCATTAAAACTGTCAGACTTCATTGTTAAGCTTTGTATTGCTTCAGCTTTTAGTAAGTTTCGGGCGATGGTATTCTTCTACATGGCCTGTTTTTATAGAAGAAGGCAGGAACTAAATGAACATTAAGGGCCCCAAAGCTACCTTCAGAGCAGGCATTCTGGGGTTAACCAGTCAACCCATACATCTCAGAAAAAAAGCCAAAATTCCTAAGAGGTATTTTTTCCTCTGGGCTCCTGAAATCATTTTCTCTGTCATTGGATTTGTGGAACCAACAGATATCATCAATTCTTGGCTATTTGTTTGTTGAATAATTATAAGCACTAGTCTGAAGATAATCAGAGTTTTGAGCTTTATTAACTACCATCTAGTCTTTGGAATCTTTGAAAAATTATTACATACAGATGTGGGTTAAAACTTCCTTTAAGCAAACTGGTCTTCTTAATGGGAAACTCTGGTGCAAAAATGTTGCTGGAGAGAATATATTTTGCTGAGCCATACAAAACAACCAAATTCTAAGCACAAGCTAATTATCTGTGCTTCCCATTTGGTGAATGTGTCTGAAGCTCATTATTACTTTAGCTTCTAAGGACTAGGCTCTTAATTCCTAAGAAAGAAAAGTTAGACTTACTCAGTTTTAACTGAATAGAGTGCTAGCAAGAGGATCCTCACCAGCATTGGTTTTAACTTCATGTTAACAAGGCAATGCTCTTCGGATGCAGTGAAGGTTGGGATGGTTAAGTTACGAGTTAAAGAATCAAGATTAATCAACACTATGCCCTCAAGTAACAGTTGGTTATTTTCTGGTGTGTAATTAATTGTCTGTATTTTCAAATGGGTTATAACATGTAAACCCATATGAGCTTTTTCCTCTAACTGGACAATGTTTATGCCTGTAATTCATTTACCGTTACATGATTCGCCTGCCCCATGTGGCAATGTATAGACTACACTGACATATGTCACTTTTCCTTTCCCTTTCTTTGCCCCAAAATACCACTACCATTAAAATAAGTGGTCTCTGGAAGAGAAAGAAAAATAAAGAATGAGAATATTTGATGAATAAACAACTCTCCACTTAATTGGGACCTTTTCTCTATCCATTTCAGTTTTAAGTGATTCAGAATCCTAAGCCAGCAGCACAGGTCAGTCACAGGAGCCCCGGAGATAACCTAGCATCATTCACTTGACTCTTCAAAAACAAGGGGGCTTGCAGCTCATGACTATGACGCCAGACATTTATCCTTGTTTAAAAAGTCTACAGGGTTCTTGCCAACAGGATACTGCTCATAGGACAGCAGTCGCTAGAGGTCAAAACAGAGAGAGGCACTTTCTCCCCTGTGGCGCTATGTAATTGTTACTGTAAAATGACGGGTGACGATGTTGCTGGTCACCATCATGATAGCAGCTGGCATTCATCAGGTGCATATGACATGCTGACATCATCCCATTCAATACCCTGATGGCCCATTTAAAGCAGATACTCTCTTCTTCCTTTATACAAGAAACTCAAACTTAGAGTGGTATCTGTTGGCAAAACTACCATCAAGTTTCTTTGTTTCAGTTCTTACAGTAACACAGATTTTCAAAAGATTGAAATGAAAACCCTCACATATTTTTGTGTGCATCAGGGGAGCTAACTGGCTTCCCTGTTGTCCCCCTAACACCTGCCATTCTGACACGACACACAACAGTCACACCCAGAGATGTCACCACACCCGAGGGGGAACAAATATGGGAATACGGGAAGCGGAAGACCAAATGGGGTGGATGCCACCGGGTTCGGTTTATCCCTGGGGAATGCTGAGAAGCATTGAGACGTTAAGTACCTTGCTAGGTTCCAGAGCAGGGATTTGAACCTAGGTGCATCTCACTTCAAAGCCCTGCAATTAATGGCAGTGTTCCACCTCCTCCCAAGCTTTGCTCTTCCACTCTGAAGGCTGGGACATGAACTGATAAGCAGGACAGGAAAACCCAAATGGTTTAAACCTCTGTAGGACTTGGACCTTGTGGGAGTACAAATGGTAGCTGCCAGCCTTGGGCATCTCAAGACACACGTGTGCCATAACAGCAAGATGGCAGCGGGTAAAGTTTGGGGACAATGGCACGTAATTGTCTAGGTTCTCAGACATAGGAAGGGGTGCATGAATTAGCAAGTGAAGGTGAACACCGAAGGGTGACCCTTCTGAAGACGGTCCCTTATTATTTTTCACAGGCATAACTAGAACAAAATGAACAAGCCTCAAGGGTATAACAATGCATTTTATTATGTGTGTATATACTTTTGTAATGACCACCAGCTGGCCCCCTCCTGCCCCCTCCTACTCTGTAGCCCCTCCTTTCAAGGCCAGCTGATTCTGCCCCCGTCACTATGTTAATTTTGCCAAGTCTCTTATTTCGGATATTTGCAACAGTACAGTATATATCCTTTAGCCTGTTATATTATTTCTATGACACATTCATGCTGTGTTAAAATCTGCTCTTTTCCATTACTGTGTAGGTTTCATTGTATGACACTATTTATGTTCCTACTGTACTACTATAGATGGATATTTGTGGGTTTTTTTATGTGTGTGTCTTTTACAGAAGTCAACACTTCTTAATGAGACGAACATATATTGCTTTTCTTGTACTGCTATCTTTGAAATCTATACAGTTGGATTGATTTAAAGCTGCCTTGAATGATTTCCAAGGCTAACCTACCTACAGTGAAATCCACTCTTCAGAAAATACATTGAAGAGTGGTCTCAGTGTAAATTCCTGAGGTGCCCAGAAAGAACGTTGGAGGAACACCTTAGTACTGGTCAAAGGAGGCAGGTCCTCTGAGGCTATAATCAGAGGTTAACAAGATAGGGTGGGATAAAACAAAGGGCCCGGCAGGTACCCCCGCCACTCCTGGCCTTTCCTATCCTCACCTCTCTCCTGACGACATCGTAGTATTCCAGCACCATCAGGAGAGATGGTTCTACACACAGCTTTCCAGATTAAGGCTTGTTCTGGGAGCACCAGGGTTTTTCTCTTTTTCCAAATCATTCTGAATAGTATTGTGCCTGGACTCGCATGGTTATTGTCACTAGGAAACTTCATCAGGTGTGCTTTCCGGGCCAGCGCTGGTATCAGCTCCTCTCTCCATGTGGGCTGGGGTGTCCGTACTCTCTGAGCAGCTATGGGGATCAGAGATGCTGCAAAGGGCCAGGCAAGCTGCCTCTCTGAGGACGGAGAGTAGAGCCCATGGCCAGCGGACAGGGACCAACATGAGGACTCACACCCCAGGTGTGGGTTTACCACTGTCACTTCCAGGAAATTTCCCAGGGTAGCATGGGCTTCCCCCAGAGGCATCCATGCTCCAGAGGCTAGTGGTTCAGGGGTTTGGAAACAATGCAAAGAGCACTACATTAGGTCTGCACATGCCACCTGGACAGTGCTGGGGTGCAGGACACGCATTTTAGACAAAACCTTCACTTATGCTCTAACTTTGGCCTCCTGACGCCAAAGCACTTCCCGAGTCACTCCGGAAGAGGGCCAAGATTCCAGGGGAACCAACCAGTCATCATCTGAACCCCACAGAGCAGCCAAAACCCCAGCGTAGGTCCTTCCGCTGAGGGGATTCGGCAAGGACTCTGAGCCGCAAAGTGTAAGCTGGCATTTAGACCGCTTTGATTGGAAACCAGAGCCCTACAAGAGGGAAACTCTCAAGAATTCACTACCACTGATAAAATTAAACTGGCTTGGAGGACTCAAGGCCAACAGCAGGAACCACTGTGACTTTTGGTTAAAAACAGGGGTCAGATGACTCCTATTTTGATTGAAACAAACGCTAACAATGTAGGAAAGCCTCTGCTACTGCTCCCCTCCTGGGTCCCCTCACCCCCCCTCCCCACGGCCTGTGTGCCCCTCACCCCACCTCCCTGCCCCCTGTGCGCCCCTCACCCCTCCTCCCCACTTCTGGTGTGCGTCCCCACCCCTTTCCCAGCTTGTCCCTGGTGAATGAGTCAGTTTAGACGCGCACCCTGGGTGACGGGTGTGAATGCGGCCACTGCGGCTCTGAAGAGGAGGCGATGCCCAGGCAGCATGGTCACACATTATCACTCAAGCCGAAGCTGCGTGAGCTGGCCGTTCTGTGGTAGCCCTCACCCCACTGAGAGAGAAATATCTCCTGAAATGATTTTTTTCCTTCAAGTCCTGAGTAAAAGTTCAAGCATGCACAAGAAAAAGTCGATTCTGAATGACATGCTTTTTATAACTCCCGGCAGTGGAGTGAAAGGGGATAGGAATTTTCCACTAGCTTCCACTGGAGTAGAATGCATGAAAGCACTAGGCTAGGGAGAGGGGCAGACCTCCAGAACTGAGGCTAATTATGGGAAAATGATTCAAGTCCCTTGTACTTTTACCACAAGCATTTGGAGAATCACACTGAAAATTTACTTCCCAAATTGCTTTGGTGTTCAAGTAAATCTGGCTTTTCTGTATGTTATAAAACGATTTCAGCTTGGAACAAGTGAGGATGGCAAGCAGGCCAACTATAAATTACATGCAGAAATGGGCCACGTTACTTCTGCACCTCCACTCTGCCACCAAGAGCGCCCCGGCTGGAGGCCCTGGCGCCTCCCGCAGACCGGCCGCTGCTGCTCCAAGAGCCCCTCTCTTGAAGAGCGCAGAGCCGACAAAAGCCACCTGAAAGGGCACGAGGCAGCTGGGTTTCAAGAAACATGGCTGTTTTTCTTAATGGTTTCAGAAGTTACGAGAATACTCAAGTATACATATTAGATGATCTTATGTAATTTACTAGGTTTCCTTGATTTACTGGTATTCTGATAAACATACCAGATTATAGAGACTGCAATTAAAGACAATACCTGGATTGGAGGGCAGGAAGGAAGAGTGTGGACTGAGATCCCACCCTACCAAATGCAAAGTTTTAGACAAGATGTTCTAAAACCTAAGGATCCCCAGTTAGTTATGAATGGAATGTATCTGCCATCTAGGCACGGCCCACCTTCTCAAACTCCGGAATCAGACTGGACCCCGCCAACTCTCACTGCAAGTTCTGCGCTGACTTCTGTACGTCACCTGCTTCTTAGAGCCGCACCCACCAAAGCCGTCTGCAGTGCGGCACAGTCTTGTACTGGAAACCGTGAGCTACAGGAGCTACTAATTCTTCTAGTGGCTGACAGATGTTAAGCACTGTGGGGTTTCCTTTGGACATTTAAACGATCTCCCAGTGTTCCCACATGTTTGCTGCCGGACCCCAGGGCTTTAAATTTTCACACTAACATGGCACAGTAGGCATTTATATACCTCTTTTGGCAATGAGAAATCTGAGATTAAAATAAGTTGGTGTGGTAATTAAAATGCAGTTTGTATCCCAAACTCGTGCTATACTGACTACTGCACGACAGCTTAAAAAATCAGAAATGTAGTTTCTTCCCAAGCTAAGCCAAAACAAATAAAGCTGCTTGATGCAGATTCTATCATGTTGCTCATAAGCAAGAACTACCTGAATTGGAGTAACTCAAGGTCATTTATTTCACTTTTCTCAGAATGATTTTGTATTCATTCCAATGGGCAATGGGTGGCACAACTATTCAGAGAGTAAATCATTTTCTTCCTAAACTTGAAGCCACTAAATGCCAACAAAATGCAACCCATGACTCAGACATTTATTTATTTATTATTTATTTTTAGACTAATGGGAACTGCATGAATTCTTTCTTAGTCTTCCAAGAGCAAATGCCTTTTATGCTTGATCCGGAAAAAATCAAGTTTCAGAATGTTAAATTACCAATTTACTTAACTAACTACTTTTAACCCTCTTTGGGCAGCTGGAATGGCTTAATCTATAGCTCTCTGCAGACAGTCACTTTAAAAATCACTTTTTCAAAGTTCAGTTCTTTAAACAGTATTTAGGTACAATGTACCTAATACTGCTGCAGACAGATGACAGCTGCAGACAGAGGTAATAAAATTGCATAGTAACTAAGGTTGTAATACCAAAGTAAAATTTGTCAAACATTTCATTTTTAATATCCTTTTCTTTTAAAAATTTTTTCATTGAGGTCTAAAACATAGAAAGTATGTAAAGTAAATATTAACCTTAAATTGATAGTTTCTTGAACTTTTAAAATATGAATTCACTCCTATAACTAGCACCGAGATCAAGACATAAGACACTTCCATACCCAGAAGATCCCCATGTGCTCCCTCCCGGTGAATGACCTCTCTTGCACACACACCCCCCCACACAACACCTCCCACCCAGGAACCATTATTTTCACTTCTGTCACCATCAGTCAGTAAGTTGGGTCTATTCTTGAACCTGATATAAATGGGATCATATGGCAATTACTCCTTTGTGTGTGGCTTCTTTTGCTTCACATGATGCCTGTGACAACATTTTAACAGCAATCTGTTGTATCATTTTTAAAAAATGAGTTGCAGTGCATTAACACATCAAATCAGCCTCCAAAGAGCAACATTTACAAATCACGCTAGCAATTCTAATGTAACAAAGAAACTAGTGCCCAGCGCCCGCCGAGAAGTGTTATTTAGCAGTTTCAATTTGGCGTCACATAATTGGCCACAAAACCTATCTCCAACCCTCATGATTTGGACACTTCAACAGATTTTATAGCCAGTTAGCATGTAAGACAGTTTCTTTTACAGCAAGGGGCACCTCTATGTGCTATATCTGTGCCTTTATTTAAATGGATTCCTTCTTAGAGTGAATTTTATGCAAAAAGTACTTTAGGATAAATAACTAATCCACAGAAATAAGATAATGTGCATTGCAATGGCATCTGGAGCAGAGACACCACTTTGTGGCCATATTGTGTTTACCAATTACTCAACGGTCAGAGAGAAAGTGACTCCCCTAATATATGAATGATATATCCCAAAACAAAAGATTGAAATAAATTTCCTCTAAAAACGAGGCAGAAACATCATCCCTAGAGCTGGTATTTCGTAAAGAGAAGTTTGATGCAACATTTATTTTGTAGCAAGATACCCTCTTATGTTGGATCTGGAGGCCTTAGAAGTCGTAGTTAGAGGCTCGCTGATTTGTCCAAAGTCATAATCACTCTTTGCAGGTCCCAGCTGAGGCTCTCTTCTCGTGGACTCGAGCAAGAGCCAGGGCCTCCGAACTGTTTCCCTGCATGGTGAGCTGCAGACTAGGGGAACATGCTTCAGGCTTTTCCCTCACCTCCAAAGTGAATAGCAGCCCCGCAGCCTGACTAGCAATGTTTCAACAGTGAACAGTAAATGCCTTGATATGTACTTAATATGCTTTCTATCAAATTTCAGATAAGAAAGAATCAGTTTTTTAAAAAAGGCCAAACAGTTCTGTCTTGGCACATAATTTGGGCGTTGAATATTGTTTTGCTTTAGCTGCACTGTTTCTGGTTAGAAAAAGATTTTACCACTGATCAGGTTTAAAATAAGTTATTAACATGCTTAAAAATGCATTATGGCTTTGGAAATTCATGTGCAAAACAAAGCCCAATTAAATAATTTGTATTTCTAATGGGAATTAAAATAAAAAAGGACTGACCACTTTTGGTTCACTTTGCTGCTGCAAAGCACAGGCCAGTACACGATTCCTTAAAGTATATGCACAAGGGCCACTGAATTATGTTAATCAATACGAAAATATGAGAAATTTGTAGCTTCAAACACTGGCGAGAATGAGGACTGACCAGAGGTCAGATAGAGATACAGCAGAAGAGATAGACTTTCGCCCCTAAAAGGTTCAGAAAAGCACAAAACATTTCATGTTATAAACTCATAAAATTAAAAAAGCTGCAGCTATAGCCTTAGGAACATGAAAATCAAAATGAAAACAACACGCTTGCCTAAATGTTTCCCAGCACTATGACCTCAGCAGTTGTGACCTGTGGTCTGGACGGCATCGGACCACTGACGACTGTGTGAGGCTGCAGGTCGAGGGCGCCCCAGCCACGCCCTGGGCGCCAGCCCCCTTGCTCACAGGAATGTCAAAACGGTGGAGGGACTATACAAATCTATGTTGTATCCACTTACTCGAATCCACGGTAGGACAGACAGGATGGTGTTCGGGTAAGAGATTATGAGCAGTTCATAAGACAGCCCTCAGCCCCTCTGAGGATATATGATAAAAACACACTTCGGTGACAGTGGGTCAGTGGTACATCATCACATACACAAGTTGGAATACTTTATGGCTATGTTTTCATGCAAATGAACCCAGTATATTTGGAGCCTCTTCCAATATGATGCCCAGAGCTCTCCATCGGAACTCCTCCCGCCTTTCAGGCTGTTGGCAGAGGAGACGAAGGAGCACAAGGGCCAGGCCGGTCTGTTCTGATGTGCAGCTCAGCAGGGCACGCGCAGTGCTGAGACTTCTGGGCATTCCCCTCTGCGTTCCCACAGGATCCTCCCCGCTTTCCTTCCAAGACCCAGCAGAAGCTTCCTGCTGGCCTTAGGAAGCACGAGCCTGCCCTGCAAGGATCTCCCGGACAGAACGCATTCCAATGCTTTTAGCTTTTTCCCTTCCCTGACCATCTAGTGACACTGGCCATTTATCTCATGTTAAAAAGAAAAAAAAAAAAAGCCTGCTCCAAAGATGATCATGCTGTTTGTCACTAGAAATACATACCCAGGATTTTAGCAAACCCTCACAATGCAAAGAGATAGCAGAAACAGGACAGATAAAGAGACATAAGTAAATCCTGGGTCTGAACTGAAAATCAGCACTAACGCTTGGTAACAGTTTCTTAGAAGAGTACAGGTATTACACTGGTACAAGTGTGACGAGGCGCTGGTGACCAGGGTTCAATTTTTACTGTCTTATGGGTTAGTGCTGTGATCCAGGCCCCAGTGTCCTCAATTCATAAGATGAGAGAGCTCAGTATTACTGACTTCTAAAGCCCTTTTTCCCTTTGATGGCCTTTGAAGGTCTATCATCCCACAGGGGAGTGAAAATGGAAGGATATCTCCACCTCCATGCACAAAGACCTGAGTATGTTTATAAATATGCATATGACTATGAATATATATGTTTTAAAGATTCTGCCACAGCAAAAATACTGAAATATTTTGCTCCTTCATTTTCATCTCTCAGTGTACCTTAATTTCAGAGAGGTAGGAACACTTTAGCTCCATTAAAAAAGAAATCCCAGTATTTTGTAGACTAAATTCATCAATGACATTTCCAGCGCTGCATTTCGATTGCTCCCATTTGTATAACTGATGATTCGGTTCACTGCATAAAGGGGAGAATAGTTTTATCTTCCCTTTCTACCTCTGCAGGAAGCAAGCCGCACAGGCGTATCTAAGCTGCGGACAAATAGCCCAGGAACCAGCCCAGAGCGGAGTCTGCAGGGGGTCAGGCAGGGTGGCCCCTGCCTCGTTAGGCTCCCATCATCCTCCACCTGGGACCCAGGTTCCTAGTCTCCAGTCTGCTGGAAACCCTGTCATTTTTCAGAGTGGCTGCTTCTTCGACAGCTCTCGTCTGTGATACACCAGCAAAGACAGGTCTCCTGTGCACCAAACTGATGCCGGGGCTTCCCCTGGGGTCCCACGCACGGGCCGACTCAGCTCCGTGTCCCGTCCAGCAGACTGCACCACGCGCTGTGGGTGAGGCGGGAGGCGCCCTGGCCCCCGGTCTGCTCTGTAAGCCAGGCCTGAAGGCACCTCCCTGCAACCTCAGGGAACCCCTCCTGGGACAACTTGGATCCTCTCGGCCCCACCTCTTCTAGCCGCCTCCATGGGGAGCAGTTCCAGCAGGCTTCAGCAGCCCATAGGCCACCCCAGGCCTTGCGTGGCCAGTCCTCAGCCCCTGTTCCCTGCCCGACCCCAGCAGGCTGGGGTCACCTTGTCACAGCTCCTGCAGGGACAGCTAGAAGTGTGGAAGTCCTTCCCCGTGGGGCTACCCTTCCCCGTGAGGGATGGGAGCATCTACTTCTGGCCCCAGGTGGACAGCTTCCTATGGCTCCCCAGAAGGTCTGGTGGGATTTTTCACCCATCACCACAGTGATGGTTAGATGAGTCCACATGTTCGCACTGGCCCCCTCCTCCCGGCTTCCCTGGCTCTTCCCCATGCTGCTCCCTGGGACCACTTCCCAGACAAACTTCCTGCATGCAGGCTTTGTCTCAGGCTCTGCTTTGAGGGAAATCCAAGCTAAAGCAGTATGAGAATCAAGTGAGATCAAAACATATCTCTATGTGTATATCTAGGCAATGCACAACTGTGAATTGTTACAACTATTTTTGTTGTACGTAAGTGTGCGCATGACCTTTGAGTATCTGCTGCATGAGTATTTGCTCCATGACTTACATGTATCTGTCAGGTGCTGAGAGCCAGAGGTCTAGTAGATATGTGGCTAAATACACAGGCACCTTGGGGGCCTCTAAAAGCCACACATGCATAAAATGTGACGCCTTTTCCCATATGAAATGCCCAATTTATGTCACCATATTGCCTAACCTAGCTTGCATATATTTATAATGGCTGCTATTGATGATAAAGAGCCATTGCAAAATGACCGAAACATCTGAGGGGAAAACTACATTTCCTCCTTAGATGTTGGAGTGATGGTAAGGGAAACACACAAAGAGGGAGAGATGTATGTGTGATAAGCCCCCAATTAAGCGACTAAAGGGAGTATGAGGCTCCACACAAATAAACACAAAGAGCTATGACTGGATGGCGCCCAGATACACTCATATACTCGAAGTATTTAAAATTTTCTCTCTCTCAGGAGCAGGGGGACAAGCTGCTCCCTTTGGTGTGGTGACCCTGGTGCCCGTAACGCCAGTCCTCATCACGTCATCGCCCTTACAGTCATCCTTGTGGGCACTTTTAGTCTCTTCAGACTGAGGAAAATAGCAAAGGCTTATGTAGACCCTGTATCAGAAAACAGAAAGCCACGCACCAGTTATTCATAGAAAAAATGGCCAGGACAAATTAGTTACAGGAAGTGTGTGGAAGACCCTATTCGGGTGGAGGGGCATCTACATAGTTACAGTAGACCAAAGCAGGCCCACTTATGAAGCACGTGAAAACACAGACTGGCAGGGCCAGGCCCCCTGATTCCCACAGGGCCTCCCACTGGACGTGGACAGCCAGGGCCAAACCTACACAGTCGGTGGGAGGTGGGTGGCTTGCATGTGGGCTTTTCTAGGCTGTACAAATTCAAGTATGGCATCAATGCAAAAACGAAATGAGGGGCTCTGCAGCTCCTGGGCATTTGGACATCAAGCCCATGGCCGGGTGGTGCATTTACCCTTGTTACCTGTATATGCTCAATAGAGCACAGGTCTGCTGCAGACAGTGCATCTCTGGGCCTTTCCCCCTTTCTTCTCTGTTTCTCTCTTTAAATACTGCTGGGGACACAAATGCTTAGGCAGTGAAATCTCTAGATTTAACAAAACAAAAACAAAGACTTTGTAAGGAGAGGGAGGAAAGCCCAGTTTTGCCACTTTACTGTCTGAAGACCTCAAAAGATGTTTCAGTTTCCTCATGACAGGGAACCAAGAACATTAGGTCAAAAGCCTTCTAAACAGAATATCCCTGGACTTACTAACCTTGTATTCAAGTTTTCAGACTCATTGTAAGAGCAAATGTTTTCCTTGCTGTTACTAGGGCGTATGGCTGGGAATGGCTACAGAATTTCCATATCCCAAGCCAGCAAGAACACAGACCCCATAGCATTAGGAGATCTACAAATCAAGGCAACATATACGAAATGTATTTGGCATTAAAAGTTAACATATAGTGCAATGGGGAACTTTGAGGAGGGTGCAACTGGGGAAAGGCTCGAGGCAAAGGGAGACAGACACAGGCGGGGTATGAAGCAGCCTAAGTGGTCTCAGCCAGGAGGCAAGGTGCACGCAGGAAACAGAGCGCAGACCAAGAAGGGCGCATGGTGCCCAGCAGCGGAGCCTGCCCTTCCTCTTCTGGGCAAAGGCACAAGGGAGTGAAGAGCTGCAAAGGGATGGAGTCAGCACTGTGCACGGTAACTCGGGGTGGGATGGTGGGACAGGGGTAGGGGCTGCAGACGATCCCAGAGAGAGAGGATGGTAGATGTATCAAGTTGTGGGACTGCTGAGGTGGGGGTATGTGGTGGGAGAGAGGACAGTCACAGTATCTTGTCTCTACACTGACATGCTGGAGAGCAAAATATTTCCAATGAAACCTCCAGCTACTTGTTAATTTCCCAGGGAAATTAGATCATTAACATGGACAAAAACTTACTAATTCCAGGCGTCAGGGCATGGAGCTTTACTGAACTAGACCCATCATCCCTTGGCTGGGATGTACACTGCTGGTGCGGGGCCACCACCCAATCTCCAGGAGGGGATGGTTTTTTTACACTATGCTTTCCTTTCCAAGTCAATTTCAAGATTACTTTCCTTTTGGTAGAAAAAAATAATGATTATCTTGGTCAGAAGGAAAATAGCGGGGGAAACATTTTAATGTCTGATCAATCTGCCGTAGCTGCCTCACAAAAGGGCTTATTTTGCTGTCAAATGTGAGTGTTCCAGTGTTAGGGGGTAATAAAAAACTTCAGGATATATTGTACATTTTAACAAATATGTCTGTGTTAAGTTAAAATATTTTACTCTGTTTGCTTGAGCTTTGGTGTATTGCCAACTTTTAAGGGCTGTGTTTAGGGTGCAACCCTTTTAGCAAATCAAAATGAAACTGAGCAACAATTTATCCACCTACAATGACAGTGACAGCCTAAAGATGACTGGGTAATTCACTTGAATTCTAGGGAAAGAGAACCAGCTCAAGGATGCACACTTTGCAGCATGCGAACAGCATTAACTAAATAAGCAGAGGACAAAACGAAAGTTCACACAGTCCCTTCAGATTGTAGTGAGGGCTTTTCCAGAGGCACTTGGACCCACAAAATCTGCACCACTGCATAATCATTTTCAGACATGAAGGCCATGTCAAACATCCCTGCAAAACATGAGTATGTGAAGCCACACATGTCAAATGAAAAAGAAACCATGTCGCTTCCCCCGGGGAGGTTCAAGTATCTTGGAACTGTTTTGATAAGAGTGGCTAAGTGCAAATGACAAGGACGGGAAACATTTGCCGAAGGAGAGCAGAGCGTGGTGCTGCCAAGGGGAGCAGAGACCCTATCAGCCTCCTGTTTTTTTCTGATACTAAGACTTCGTTACACTAGAATGGAATGTTGTTGGGCACATTTCTCTATTTCTGGGTTTCAGTTGCTGACAATAAAAGTAAGAGATACTAAATAGAAAGACATCCTAAGGCAATAAACTTCCAAAGAACTAATTCGTCAAGGTCAAGAGACAGTGAAATTGCAACATGTCTACATCTCTGGGTGGATCAAACAGACTTCATTTCTAGATTTGGTCTCATGCTCCTGATCTGCAGTGACTTAGGGAAAGGCAACATCAAATGGGAGATCTTCATTTGGAAAACGCTCGCTTTTACTCTTATGTTATGAACGTCTGAACGCTTTATCTCTAAAAATCAGTCCTCATCTTTGGAGGAAAAAAAAGATTGTGCCATGCTGCTCCCAGGATAAAATCAGCTTTGGCAATCTTCAACTCGAGGATTTTCTGTTAGTAAAAATGAGCCCCTTTCCTTCCTTAACTGTGTGGAAGGTGGTCTACCTATCTGTTTTAAGGCATGGGGAACCTTGGAAGCGGGAGGGTGCACTCACGCCCATTTTGTGGTTGTGAAGAGGCCTGGTGTGCTGTGGCCTTGTGCGGGGCCCCGGGTCTGCTCACAGGCAGCGAGGACTCAGAGGCACACCCGAGACCCGGGCCGCAGCAGTCCTCAGAAAGGCAGGACACAGTGGCCGAGACTTTGGGAGCAACTGACATACATTACCTATGTGGGAGTCACTGTCACTCTTATTTCTGGGACTAAATACTCTCTTCTTTGCCCTTAAAGAGCACTCAACGGTCACATCACTGATTTCTTGTAAAGCCTTTATTTACTTTCACCAACCTCAAGTGTAAGAGCCTAAATCTTTCTGAGAATCAACACAAACAAGATGTCTAATACTTCTGTTTTTCTCCCAAAGACTTCATTTAGTGAGCAACGGGGTTGGTATCAAATAGAGTATTATGTTATTTAAGTGTATATATTGTATACAGACACTATTCACATATATACACAATAGCTATACATACACATCACATATACATACACCTGTCATTTGCTTCAATGTAAGATTAACCACACACACACACATAGCACCACATACATATACTTTGTCATCCTGAAAAACAGTGACATAGCCAGCATTTTGCATCCTATTGTTTTCAAGCTTAGAAAAAAATACAGCATAAAGTTAAGAAATTTTGCTTTAAAAAAAATTAGGTCTTTTATGTCTTTTAAACTTCCTAAGTCTAATTTTAAAATGGAACTTGGCTTTAAAATGCCGAATTATAAACAATCCTTTCATGTCTCTTGATGGCTGTAACCACATTTGACCCAGTAGTTAGAGTGTTCACTTCCCCCTTCTAATTATGTGACCTGCAGTGACAAAAGATAGAATCATTTTTACTGAAATCAGTAAGATTAAAACTGTTATTTATACTAGTTTGTAAATTATTACTTCAGAGTATGGACTCAAACCAAACTCCAGCTTGAGTGTATCTTTAGTAGTTCCAAACTTCCCAGAATAAGGCTTTCTAAATATTATCTTTGCTGGGTGTTAAGAGTAACTAAGACAAGTCCTCTGGATGACTTACACGGCTTTAACTTTAACCTCAAAAATTCCATTACTCCCATGGTGATGAGGGAGTGAGCGTGTGTGTGAGGGAACAAGGAGGCAGTACAAACTTCTATCTACAAGTTTTTTCAAACTGTACATTTAAATCATAAAAGTTCACAAAGCAGGGGAAGGGAAGAAGAAAAGAGTGAATTAAGAAAGAACATAGCTGTCAAAAAGCCTGAGCTAGTTAGCACTAGCAAGGTAATAAAGGGCTCACAAGGGTATCGCTCTTCAGCTTTCAAGTCTGTATTAGAAATGCCTGTTGGACTGTCAAGTAATTGTTCTGATTTTTTATAGTTGTCTAATCTATTTGATTCATACTGAGAAGTAAAGGCTTCAAGTACAAGATTTTACAAATGATCAGAACTCTAATAATTGTCAGGTTTCTTGCTATTTGACCTGCCCAATGGCCAAGGGGGAACCGGGGGGTGACAGTAACCATCAAAGCAAGTAGCTTGGAGGGCGGTTGGGCACACAGGTGGAGCAGGGACAGAGCTGATGGCAAGCAAGCGACGGAAGCAGTAGCCTTACAGCTCTAACACCAATTCAAGACCTCGTGCCACCGCCCCAGACACAATTTACAAACTGTACCGAGAAAGAGGCCCCTCAACTCTCTAGGAAAAACTCTACCCATCCCACTGCATTTTCTCACTCTTACGAATTTCAGAATTACTTATTTAATGGCTAACATTTTAGGAGCAATTATGTTGGATGACTAGCTCTATGAATGGCTTCTCTTCAGAGAATTACAAGTTTTAAAGAATGGCACTATTAGTAGTTTTATAACCAGCTTTCAATTATTCAGTTTAATAAAAGATTCTGAGTTATAACCATGTGAAAGAGAAATAGAAACAGGGCTTGTATCCTCATGAGCCTATAGTTTGGAACAATGAACGGACTCATGGTTCCCATCACTAGATCATGATGAAAAACAATGAGGAAAGGAAATTAAGGTTTAAGTGCCTGAAATTAATGCATGCATAATGACTTTAAAAGTGTAGTGTAATGAATCCTTGAAACACTTCTCTGATTAATCAGAAACCCTATTTTATACATGAGACACTGGGGCACCCCAAAGTTTAGCGACTTTTAGAGTCAAAGTAAAATAGGGGAGCAGGTGTCCACAGCCTGAAGCCCACATACTCCTTCCCACATACCTGGCTGTCTGCATTTATGATTATTTATATAAATGTACTGTCAAAGACATAGGTGTTTATGCCTCTTGCAGTGAAACTAGCCTTTTCACTCTTTCGCTTAAGCTACTATGAAAGGGAGCAAGCATGCCCATCGTCCACAGAAACACAGGGGCCGCCTGATCTGACTGGCTCATGAGATGGTGACTAGACGAGTGTAGTATTGCCTGGGAGATGGAGTGATGACATCATGGAAAAAATACATGTTAAGAAAAACTTAACAGGTCAGGTATGCAATGAACTCAGTGAGAGGGAAGTGGGGGGCACTCGGAATGTGTACCTGAGGGGCTCTGTTATTACGGGGAGTCCAAAGGTGCACCCTTGCTCATGCTATCTCAGAGAGTCTTCGAAAGTCTGGATTTCAGGAAATGGCAAGTCTGGATGTGGCAGAAACAGTGATGCTCCTTAGAACCAAATTCTCATTTCCTATGTAACATGGACAGAGCTTCAGCTGGGCTGAACGGGCACAACACAGCAGAGCCCCCATGGCCTCCTGCTGGACTGCTTGGCTATCTGCCCACCTCTGTGCCGAGGCCCCACTGCCACCCTCGCCTGCCTTGGTGTGGACTTCTAGATATCCAAAACAACGAGCAGCTTCTCTCCTGCCCGTGATGTACTAAGCTGCCAGATGTTGAGTTAACATAAATCACACTGTATTCTACTGTATTAGTGTTAGAAATGCCCCAGGATGTCAAAACTAGAGCAAGGCACATCTTGCAATAGATTTTTTAAGGCAAGGGAAAATATTTAGGAATAGGATTTCCGATCATTTGACTCATGACTGTCTTTCTGACACCTGTTCTGTTTCTAGCTTGAGAATTATATCCAGGACAACATGAAAAAAGAAATGGTAGAGATGCAACAGAATGCAGTGCAGAATCAGACTGCTGTGATGATAGAAATCGGAACAAACCTACTAAATCAGACAGCAGAACAAACACGGAAGCTGACAGACGTGGAAGCCCAAGTAAGTAACAAAGCAGAAAACACGTAACAGTCAGTCCAGCTTGGTAAACACTAGCATGAAATCGTGCTGTGTGGTTACTTAGTGAAATAAAGGGAAAGTAAAGAAATCTCGAATATAGCAGAAAAAAGAATGACTTGATAAGAAATTAAGAATTTGTGGCTAGATGGGAATTTACAACAGTAAATACATCTTCATTTTTAATGTCGAGGTTAAATTACATTATTCTCCAGGGGCCCTCAAATCATTTCCGTATTGCTCATACTTGACTACACGCTAAGCGCAGCTCTGCCTCCCTGGTGTTTTCTGGACCTCAGATATACTTTCCATTTCTAAATCCTGAACTCTTCTGTGCATTTGAGAAATGAAAAGCTAAATGCTAGAAACTTTGTCCTTAAACCTCACTCTCAACGAAAGAACCTAAATCTCATGGACTCTTTTCAAAAACAATTTTCTATAATGAGCTTATACAAGTTGTGGTATGAGTTTATAGCAAAAGCAGCAAAGAGTTTATAAGCAGTAGCAGTTACAGCACAAAGCACATTTAACCCTTACAAGACCCTGAGTTCTGGATGGTTCTAGTTCCACCATTAACCAGATGTGTCTGGGCAGGACCCTCAGCTTTCCTGGGCCACAGCGGTTTGAACAGTAAAAGGAGAGCTGGGTCAAAAGACCCACTGCTGGGAGTCTGTGAGTGGCTGACAGGATGAAATATGGAAACAGTGTCAGCATAACAGCAGAACAGTGAACATTATACCAAAATTCATCCAGGGTCATGCTAAATTCCAGAGTCATGTTAAATGATACACAACATGTGACCTAATAAGAATATTTAATGTGGGGGAAAAAAAGTGCTGTTGGTGGAATTTATGGAGGTGCTCCAAGTTCAACCCTCGTCGCTGGTGAATCAGCTTTCTGGCTTCTAGTCCTGGTTTCTCTATAGGCTTATGAAGTCTGTCCCTTCCTACTCTGAGCTGTATGTAATGCTCAAAAAAAAGAATAGATTTAACTGCAAATGATTCCCACAACATATTATTCCTATGTACTAGCCCAGCTGAAAGGACCAAGACGTGGCAGGCATCCTGGGAGGGTGGGGATGCGAGGTGAGAGACACTGCAGGCCTCCTGACAGCAGGAAGGGCCCGTCTAGCATGGTACAGTCTCTTCCGTGGTCGTCCTAAAAACTGTTGGGGAAGGTAGAGAAAATGGCAGGGAAGTGGTACCAGGATAAAAGGTTTTTATCTGAGGACAGAATAAGAAGTTACTTGCTTATCAAATCTTTCCACAACATCAGAACAGTTTAGGAAAAACACAAATATTTTACACAATGGATCACAAGATACTGAAAACTGTAATCCCACGAGGTAATAAAAGCTAAAAATGATAAGATACAATTTTAAAGGAAATGTATTAATATATCCTTGGTCAATTATTAAAATAAGTTAGTAATGCTCAAGTCACATTCCCCACCTCTTGGTAGTGAAATTGGTGGGCAATCGAATGCTTCTGAAAAATGTTCCAGAACTATCAGATGATAATAATAAAGTGTAAGACACAGCAATACTGTAAACCTTCACTATAGCCTGTGTAAGTCAGATTTATTAGCATTTAATGAGCTTTTGTTGGGTCACATGATTTTTTAATGTTTCTGTTGTGAAACTAGGTATAATGTGATATAGGATAAAAGGAAAATAGGAAAATGGTTGGAAAGAAAACAGCCCTAAATGTCTAAGTAAACACACTGAAATGGCTGAACCTAAGCAAGGACATCAAAGGACCCAATATGCACCCCACCTATTTGAGGCATTGCTGAGTAGTTACTATGTGAAACAAATTTAAATACAAACATGACAATTTCTGATTAGAAGCAAGATTCTTCTAGCCCGTCAGAGTGAGAGACTATTACACAGGGCAGTGAGGGGTGGTTGGACATCTGAGATCCTAGAGCTAAGAGACCACCACCTGACCTGGATAAGTCAGCCACCTGCAGCTGGACGCCTTCCGAAAAGTGATGGAGAAACATGGTAACTGGTCCTGGACCAGCCAGCACCTGTACCCAGCCACCCCACCTTTCCCCCACTGTACTCACTTTGTTTGCCCTTAGGAGTTAAATAAAAGCCACAAGTTTCCAGTTCTTTTCAACAATAACCAACATAGAATGTTTGGGCCCAAAGAATATGTAGGCCTAATCTATATTCCAGGTGTTAATATTAAAACTCAGTCCCTATGTTGGCCAAGGCCTTTTATCCATCCGCAGAAGAATGTTCATGGTATGAACTCATCCAGCTCTGACTATGGACCAGACTGACCCTAAGCCTGCACGGTGGGGCCAGGCCAAGCCTTCTGCAAATGACAAAGACCCCGAGCAAACAATGATTCTTTCAAGGACCCCTATTCCTGGGCAACAATTCTGCCTTCCACTCACATATGATGTCACATCCTGAATAACCATGACACAGAGGATGTGAGTAATGGATTTTTCCTGCTAAAAGGCAGCCAAATGTGACAGAATTCACCTTTAAAGTTGTTTGAACACAATGGGAACAGCAGTGCTGCACATGGTGTTATGTCAGAAAGGACCGCAAAGCAAAACTGTTCCCACTTCACATAGATGTGTTATTGCTTCCTAACTGGGTGATGGGATTTTTAAAATGGGAAAAAGAGAAATAGAAAAATAATAAAAGGCTCTTTTTTATTGCATACAACAAACTATTTTTATTGCACACATATAAATGCATATGACTAGGAAATGCTGGGCTAAAAATGAGCTATATTGTTACAGCATGGAAGCATGTGACTTTTAATCAGCGGTCCACTGGCAAGGAGGTATGAGAAAAACCATTTTGTTCTGAGCAGAGGCAAAACTTTTTTCACTTGTGAACAATTCTGATACATTACATATGACCAATTTTTACTCCCACTAGTCACACTATGTGAAAAGAAATTACAGAACATGGCAGAACAAGAAAAATGACATTATATGACTTGACAGAAACCCCATTGCCCAGAACTATTAAATGCTTTCTCAAATAATGATGTGGTGAGAAAAATTTAACACACTCCAGTGTGATCCAGGACATCAAGCCTTTGCTGAGAGTGAAAATTGTGCCAGAATAAGATACTTTGGTAAATAAATAACATTTTAGTTCTGTTTTCCTAGAATCTAGATAATTTAATTAAAAGGAAGTCATATGAAATTAAAAAAAAATGATAAACAGGAATCTTGTTCTGTTTAGGTATTAAATCAGACAACGAGACTTGAGCTTCAGCTTCTGGAACATTCCCTTTCCACAAACAAATTGGAGAAACAGATTTTGGATCAGACCAGTGAAATCAACAAACTGCAAGATAAGAACAGGTAATAAAAGTGCAAAAAAAATGTATACTCCATAATCGCACACTTCCTAGATACGAAAGCCTAGTTCTTGCGACTACTAATCATAAGCATGGCTTCCCGAGGGCTGAAACACAGCACGTAAGGACCAGAAACCTTCAGAGGGAAAGGTGGGGTGCAGCTGTGGAGGAACAGGCCGGTGGCTGCACTTCTCAGACACCCTCAATCTGGTTATTCATTCTCTGGCCCTTTAAAGATTCTCCTAGTCATCATCTAAACTCTGCCGCAAACAGTATGCATGCTGATCTATGAAAAGACACCGCCAGGGCTGTGGAGTACGATTAACACTGGCCTGGGCATTTTAATACTAACTTTACCAAGTCTCGGCCTCTGGGGACTTAGTTTTTCCTGATGCAAAACGATACAGCAGGGAGGCTGCACTCATACTGCAAACCAATGCATGTTACATGATATACAGCATTTACTCTTAAAACATATGATAAAGTAAAACAAAAGTTTATATGAAATATGATTAATACTTAAATATAGAAAAATCCCAAGAAACCAATACAAAAACAAAAAATTATGGGTGATCGATGGAGACTGTTTTCATAGGTTTATTCTAATTGGAGACATAGGAGGATAATTATATTCACATACATGGTGTGCTTATTTCCTTGTTTCTAGTCAAGACATGTATGTATGACATGGAGCACAGTCAGACAATTATGTCGTTTTCAGAATTAATAATAATTTCGATTAAATAATTCTTCATTCTTAACCAAAAATGAGGACAAATTGACTGTCTTATAGTCATTCTTTTCTGTTAGAAATAAGTTGGAACAATTTTTTGTACTTTTTGGGTAACAAGTTGAACTCATTATTGATTTAGGATTTTGAAAAGCAAACAGATTTTTTAATCCAAATATTTTTCTTTAATGTTTCACATTTTCTCTTCTGCAAGGTAATAAAAGTACAATCTCTCTCATTTCATTTTACTAAAATGGCCTCACTGAATAATGTTCTCTTCCACGTACTGCAGTAATGCTGGAAGATACGGCAACTGGGTCATTTCCTTTGTTGCTCGCCATACAATGATGTCTGCGGAACCTGGGACACGTTTTTTTTGTTGTTGTTGTTGAACACACGCTAGGACTCAACATTGTTCACACCTTGGGTTTCTAATTTAGTCTGCCACAATGCTTGCTACACTTATCAGTTAAATATGCTGGTTATGTTGCCCCAAATTCATCAGATATATAAATATCCATCAAATCATACTGCCTTTTGCCTAGGAAAATATGAATCTTCTTCCCACATTCTGGCAGACCACTTAATATTTTTCACTTACTTTGTTACACAAAGCCAGCTTGAGTTGCTCTGAAATACAATCAACAACTTTCCCTACATTTTTCGATCATTCATGATTTATAACATTTTTTTGTATGTTAAAGCTTTACCTTGTATAAAACACTAAATTCCACCCATGTGTAGCTTGTATATTCTGATTATTGTTTACGTGCTCCTTCACATTTTTTTCACTAAATCTTTCACATTTCTCCCCAGTTTAATCTACATTGAGCAATAATGTACTTTTCCAATAACTTGTGTGTAGTTCCATATGAAATTAAATTTAAACATCACATTTTCTCCATAAAACCACCTTGTCACCCATATCTGACAAACTCAAAGTCTATGTGACTTGCAACGGCAAAGGCACACGGCTGGGACTGCAGGCATCACCCTCAGCTGAATATAACAGGCAGAAGACCTGCCAGAGGACACACATTAGTACAGATACTGAAGGCGCAGCTTTTAACAGCTGACTTCTCACAAAGACTATATGTGCCGAGTCTGCGCCTACAGGAAGAATCATCTTTTTAGTAGCTGCAAAAACCATATTCTCTTTTGTCAAAAATGTGATATGAAAGGACAATAATAAGGTTTTTTCATGAATAACTGTGAAGAAGTAAAAGTAAGAAAACCATGCTGAGGATTTTTTGTCTCTCAGGGAGCCTGCATGCTGTGTTTTAAGGTGCCTTAAATGTTGACTAGCCTAGGTTTTCTCCTGCAAGAACATCATCACAAAAAAAAACATGTGAATGTGTTATACATTTGACAAACCATATTTCAAATTATCTTCAACAATTCCCCCAAAGTGAAAATGCTTCCTATGTTGAATAGTTTCAAATGAAGTCAAAGACTTACCATGGCGAACAGTTTTCTGAAAGTCGCACGTTAACACAACAACTCAGATTCACCAGCAAATGTCGAAAATTATGTGCCTTTTCATCTTATCATTCTTTTTCTTCTTCTCAAAATAAATGATTAATTTAGGGGCTAACTGTACCAGTTCAATTCATATGTGACTACTGTTAAATGGCTGTTACTGGAAAGTGCTGCCACTGAAGTTGTCCCCTCTGGAGAGAGGCGATAAAAACTCATAGAAGAACCAGGATCCAGCCTTGATATTTCTGCCAACATAGGATATTTCCCCACACTTTTCAAATGACCATGAGTTGTGTTAATATCAAATTAAACAGTTCCTAAGTCCGACTTTTATGGCGATGATCAAACTGACCATCCTGTGTCAGAAAATCAAAGAAGATGCCAAAGGGCACCATTTCGAATAATGCAGGGATGCCCCAAGCGGTTCTGCTTCCCTCTTCCACCCCCATTACTAGTGACCCTGGTATTTGTTGCAATGTGCAGACTTCTTGCTATGAATCTACACTCTACTCTCTTCTGTTTTACCCCATTTGTTTAATTTCCTTTCACTAAAACAATGCTGTGCATTGCAACTCCCTAAACTGATTTCATAAGCCAGTTAACGGGTCCTGATCTGCATTTTGCAAAATGTTGCTCCAGAATAGGATTTCCGGGACTCCTCATAGCTTTCAGTGCATTGATCAGAGCTTCTGTATTCATTCCATGGTGCTGCTCTTGGAACCAGTCTGGTCTGGGATGACCGGATGCTGGGCTTAACTCTTCAGTATGTGTTTGTATTTAATTTTGAGCTTAAGTCTTTTAGATCAGGAGAGGACTGCCCTCTGGAGCTATACTGATATAGGTTTGGGAGGAAGAGACTAAAGTTGCTCTGTTTTGTTTGATATCTGCCCTGGAGTGCTCATACTCTGGACTGCGTGAGGGCCCAGTCTTTCTTTTATGCCTCCTGATAAAGGCAACAAAAGAGAGTCTGGTAACAAATTTCAGCAGCACCATTTTGGAGGCAGTACAGATTAATGATTTAAAAATGCCCCATGTATTTCATGTTGACTGTGTAGGTTGAGCACTGTAGGACTGTTTCCAAAGTGGGGTGCCTATATGCTGAAGTACCAGAAATAATTTTAGGTAGAAAACAAAAACTTCATGCATTTATTTCTATGTTGCCTTCTGCTTATGGTAAGTCATCTTTATTTTTAAATTAGTGAAGATGAGAACTTGAAAAAAATAAGCTGGTATCAGGAACAAGATTGAGGAATAACAGTTGAAAGTGGATATGGTAAAACTGATGGAAGTCTCATGCAACTAACAGCACTATAGTGACAGATGATTTCTGTCCAGGTGTCCTGACAACACCCTGATTGCCATACACTGACCTATAGGGACCACCAGGCTGGGATAAATTTAAGAGCTGCAACTGAATTCCTAATAGTAATTACTCATACTGCCTGTTAGTGCTTGTAGGTAAGACCTATAATAGGGAGTCAGTTCCTTGGTTGAGTAATGTCTGCAGGGTTAAAGATTCAGAAAATGTTACTGCCCCAAAAACACGTAATAGACTTATGGGTTATTTGAACTAGAAGGGGCCTCAGAGATAATCACCGAATCTAATGCCTTCATTTTAGGTAGAGATTTCTTTCTATGGGTGCAAATTCACTTTGACAGACATACACCTGAGACCCAGAGGGTGATCGCCTGCCCCAGGTGACACAGGTGGTCTTGTGCAGAGCTGAAGTTATCAGCCCCAGTTCTTTGCGTTGTCCACGTGTGCCCCCCATGCGAGGGCACCTTCCCATGGCCCATGCTTCTCTCTGGTGAGACCACGGCCTTCCACACACTCTGTGATGACTGTGGTTACAGACCTTACGCTTTCACTGGGGTACTTCCTCCTTGTATCTACGTCCTGTCTATGTTCTACCTACCTATCCACTCTCAGCAAGTTTGAGGGCTTCTTCAGAGCTGTGGTAACATCTTGTTACTTTATAAATCCTTTAACATTTTAACAGAGTGCCTTGAAGAAGTAGAAACTCAATAGATGAAAAGATTGCATGAGAAGTATACAACATATTATACATCAGGTGTTTATAAAGCACTTGGCTTTGATGGTAATCAGAAACCGTTTGCTAACAATTATTTCTCTTTACAAGTTTCCTAGAAAAGAAAGTACTGGACATGGAAGACAAGCATATAGTTCAACTCCGGTCAATAAAAGAAGAGAAAGACCAGCTTCAGGTGTTAGTATCCAAGCAGAATTCCGTCATCGAAGAGCTTGAGAAACAGTTAGTAGTGGCGACAGTGAATAACTCGGTTCTCCAAAAGCAACAGCATGACCTCATGGAGACAGTTCACAATTTATTGACTATGGTATCAACATCAAACTGTAAGTAAAATTTATACATACACTCTTTCTTCAATCTTAACTGCTGTTAGTCAGTGAAACACTCAAATTCTAAAAAAAAAAAAAAAAAACCCTCTCATCTTTCAGAAAAGGCACTATTTCTCTTACATACTTCATGTGAAAGCTTTACTGGGTCTCAATACAGACCCAGTTAAAGGGGAGGAGGATGAAGAGGGGGAAGTAGAATATATATTTATAACTAATTAATTATGAGGCAACACACCCCAAACATACTTTTGGTTCATGGGTTCAAAAGGCCTACTTTGAGTTAGTTCCATCATTAGCTAAATGTGTAATCTGGGCAAGTGACTACACCATACTGGACCTCAATTTATTTTTTAAGGGGGAAAAACAATACTAGACCCATAGGACTGTTGTGCAAATTACATAATACTCCAGTAACTGGCATAAACCTGGTACTCAAAAATGCTAATTACCTTCCCTGGCCCCATCCTTACATCTATTTTGCTATCTTTGTTACTGTTCTACCTTTTGGCTTCTCATAAATATTAGGAGGAAGAAGGGAGGAATTGTCCATCATTGATGAGAGACGTGATATACAATTTGTGACATTTACATTTTAAGTGCTTTTGTTAAACAAATCGGACCTAATTCTCACTATAGTTTATTTTGTAATATCATTTCGACTTGTCTTTGTTTGACACAGATACACTTTATAGAGGAATCATGTAGAGATATTCTTTACTTTCCTAAGAAACATGTTCTCACATTTTCCTTCATTCATGTAGTTATTCCAATTTTAATAGAAACATTTAAACAAGGTTTCTACTTGGAAGAAGGAAACAAACAAAAACACACAATCTCGATGTTCTGTGGCAGTTTTCACAACAAGCAGCCAGTTTGCGGTATGTGCCTTCCAACTAAAGTTCCACTCTCTTATAATTTAGAAAAATCACATTTTTCTCAGTCATAGAAATGGACAAGACAATCATGTGACGTCTAGAGGGACTAAGAGAGGATGAAGTGTCAGCTTTGATGAGCCAGAGAAGAGAAAATCACATAGCTCAAATCCTGATAGGAAAGCGAGCAAGGACAGGCTTCCACGGCCCCCACGTGCTCCCGCGGACAGGAGGGGAGAGTCTGTCTGTCTGCCACACGCCCACACCTGCTAGTCCAGACACTTATGCTTTGGTAGAATGAAGTACATACACACACCTGCAAAAATACACACGCACACACACACACACACACTTTTTTTCCTTAATATGGCAAAAAAGGATTGGGAAGTCTAAATGTTGAGAGCAGAATAAAAATTTGAAGGAATTTCATAGTACCAAAAATTTTAGCCTTCGAGGAAGAAATTTCATAATCACAAATAAATAAGTGCCAGGTTCCTTTTTAACACAAAGTATTATTGGACATGTTAAAAAGCCAAAGAGTACCAAATGTCTTCACCCAGTGGTTTAAGGAAATATATAAAGATTTGGCCTCAGAGCTATAAAAAGAAAGAAATAAATACATACCAAGGCTTAGGAGGGAAAATGGCTACCGGGATCCACGGTTCAGCCACTGTGGAGGTAACACTATTACTGGCTGACTCATTTTTTTATTCTCTAACAACCTTATCTGATTCAACTCAAGGTGGGAGATTTTTAAAAAGCAGTAGTTTACTACAGCTGTTAGTGAGGTACCTGCATTTCATGTAGTTGATGATAAGTATGAAGGCGACATGGATTACTGGTAACCATCTGAGACTGAATACCTTCTTTGGAAAGGCTAAAATATTGGCACATCCTTTCTACTTGTAAAGGTTCAAATGTAATTAAACATAGCAAATGAGTGCATCTCAAAATAATGAATTTTTATCTGAATTTTTCATGAATCCATTTAAATATTTTCCTATTTTTTAAAAGCAGCTAAGAGCTCATTTGGCGCAAAGGAAGAGCAAACCATTTTCAGAGACTGTGCAGAAGCATTCAAATCCGGGCTAACTACCAATGGCATCTACACGCTAACATACCCCAATTCCACAGAGGAGATAAAGGTAAGGCATTAGGCCCCCCACCGGCTGTAAATAGGTTGTTTCAGGAACATAGTTCCCACATCTGGAACCCCCCAGCAGAGTGACAGACACTGTCTACCTCATACCAAGTACTTGCCTAGGGCTCAAGTCCCATCCCTGAACACAGAACATGGACACTGAGGACAAATGATGTACAAACACCTATCTTATGTACGTATCTATCTTTTCCTTGCATTCGGCTTAACTATGCATACTAGTTGTTCTCCTGAGTTTGTGTCACTCATTTCATTAATATTAAAGATGATATCTTCCATATACCAGAGTTTAAGTAACTATAGTTTGTCTTTCAATTGTTTTTTCAATTAACAGTGTTATTCCATCAAAAAATTAAAAAGGGCTCATTCAGCTCACACTAAACCAATCACACAGAGCTTTTCTTCAAGAGGACCAAGGCCCATCAGTACGCAGAGGTGATTCACACACGGCCCGTTTCACCACACAGAAAGTAAAAAGACACACTCTCAGCAGGAGAGGTATAATAAAATCAGTACTTTTTACTGCTTTGTCGAAGACATCCTGAAGTGAAACTGGCTTTTCTGCACATGCCAGTGTGTGGTTGGAGAGGAGTGACTCCAGGGACAGCTCAGACTGTCCCTTGGTTCATTCTGGGGCCCCCGTTTCACAGTGCAGAAGCCTGAGACGGCTTTAGCATTGTCATGGGTGTGCTTCCCCTGTGGGCTTGCTGGGGGACTTCAGGGTCCCCCAGGAGGCCATAGGTCACACCATGAGAATCTAATGTGGGCTGGAAGATGTAAAGCACCACTCAAGAGAGCCATTCATTCTCTTCCCAAGAACATGGGGTTTAATTCAAGGTGTGAGCTCAGCTAACAACCGACAGCCGAAATCTACCACCAGGAGAGGCCAATGTGTAGCCTAACTCAAGTATCCTTAGTTGTTCTGGATTTCTCAAGGAGTGTGGTCCCTTACGTCACTTTGGGAGACACTGCGTTTTACATGGAAGAAAAACAAAAATTCACTTCCCCAGGGAGCATTTCAATGTGGCTTCTCTTAGAGGTTGATAAAGTAAAATAATATTACATGAGAACCACTGTGAAGTGATACATAAATATCAGATGAGTGCATATATATATTAAATGTCTATAAATATTCTTGCATCTAACTGTAAAAATAGCTACACACTGAACCAAAGTAAACACTTAAATAGAAAAGGCACTTGATACTGTATCAAAACAGAAATTTCAGAGGCTCCTGTAAGTATTATCTCTTTGAACTCAGTATTATCCTTGGTATTTAACATGGTAATGAAGAAAAACACTTTAAAAATACAAGCATTAAGGGTTTAAAGACATGGAATTTGAAACAGTAACATACACCTTCATTACGAATTTAAAACATAAATATTGTGCTATTCCAGATAATACTTTACAAAGAAATCTTTCTAATTCATGCATGCTGCTTTAAATCAACCTTGAAAATCAGTTAATGCCCCTAGCGCCTCAGGGACAGTCCATGAGAGGGAGAAAAACAACCCCCAATGGTCTGCTGCAGACGAAAGAGTGATGAACAGACCCGGTGCGAAGGCTTTCCGTGCCTTTTCAGGATCTTTCTTTGTCTGCTATTGTCTGTCACCTGATGTCAGCCTCTCTTGGCCTAGAGAGTTAACAACAGGGGCAGGGGGGACAAGGAGGAGGGCAGTAGAGGATGCGAGGACAATGTGAGCACTGCCGATGTAAACCCAGTGGGACCCCTGCCCAGAGCAGTGCCATGCTGCTGCTGCATGAATGTCGCTCTGACTAGCTGCAGTGATCCCAGCCCAGGGCATGCCATCAGCCCAACGGGCTCTCTGGAACTTCCTGTGGAAGATGAAAACATGTAATATTCCGGGACGATATGAGTCTATGGTCATGGCTGGAAACATTAGGATTTATATTCCTTTCAAACATTTGCAGTAAAAATAACTCATTTACACAGCAGGGAGCAACGCCCTTTCAGAGCCTCAATCTTCTCATTTCCAAAATAAATGGTCCAGATTAAGTCACTCAAGATTCTCCCCCAGACCTAGGCCGGCACAATTCACTATCTGATCCAGGAAGAGAAAGTTGGACAGACTGGGGTGTAAATTCTGGTTCTGCCAAACTGTGCCTCACAGCAAGTCACCTAACTTGTGTGGGCCCTCAGTTTCCTAATCAGCAATGTGACATGCCAACCCCCGTCTTAAAGAGCAATTTCGAGCTAATGGTGGCGGTGCGGAACCCAGAGCAGGACTTGGTTCTTACCATCCATTCGATAAATTGGAGCTGTTTTTGTTTTCTGCCTCCCAAAGCCTGTGAAACAGCTCCTCAGCATGGCAATACCCAATTTTGCCCTGGTTCATTTAATTCATGAAAAGAACGTTCAATCACCCTTTGGGCAGATCTTTTCCAAAAGGGCCTAAATATTTCAGCTTTCTTTTTCAAGAATGCTTTTGGTTTTTGTATAAGACAGACACTGCATGATGGCATTTTTCAGAAGCATTAGCATTTGCTGTTGCTAGTGGGAGACATAATAGTTTCCTTGCCTAGATTTCACAGGACACCTGCCTCCTAATGTTTACGTGTTTGCTGTTTAATCAGCCATTCACTGTGACTTCAGAGCTGAAGCGCAACACGTAAATTGAGCACTATTTGCTGAAAGACACCAATTGGGAGCAAGAGATCAGGCCCTACACGATGCACTAGGGTATAAAGGCAAAGGACACCTGCCCGCAGGGTGTTGGCACTGGAGCCATGAGGCCCGGCCCCATCTGAGGACTCCTGTTTCTCTGGTCTTCCTGTACTTCGTACTTCGTCTCCGTTATCACGTTCACTCAGTACCTTCGGGCTATGTGGGTGACTCTTGGAACAGCATCCTTCTCTGAAAGTCTCATGACCTAATTAACCAAAATACTTCTGTTTTTATAAACTCTGTTTTTATTTCCTTTTTGTAAATTGAAGTATTCATGATACACATCTTATACTGGTTTCAAATGTGTAACATAGTGGTTCAGCAGTTCCCCATATTATTAAATCCTCACCGCCTCTAGTGTAGTTACTATTAATGTAGAAAGATGTTACAGAATCATTGACTATTCTCCATGCTGTACTATCGTCCTTGTAACCAACTTATATTGGGACTGTGAATTGTTAGGCCCCTTTATCCCCCTCAACCTCCCCAGCTGTCCACCCCAATGCCTCCCCTTTGGTAACCACTAGTCAGCTCTCAAAGTCTCTGAGCCTACTAATGTTTTGTTCCTTCTGTTTTGCTTTGTTTTTATATTCCACAAATGAGTGGAATCACATGGTATTTGTCTTTCTCCACCTGGCTTATTTCACTGAACGTAATACCATCTAGATCCATCCATGTTGTTGCAAATGGCAGGAGTTATTTTCTTTTTATGGTTGAATAATATTCTGCCATGTATATGTACCACATCTTCTTTATCCATTCATCTATTGATGGACACTTAGGTTGCTTCCATATCTTGGCTATTGCAAATAGTGCGGGGGTAACCATAGCGGTGTACGTCCTTTTTCTTCATAATCTGGACAAAGTAATATTAAGGAAATGTTCCAATAATCTTATCATTGTCCCTATTGGAGTTAGAGAACAGTATGGCTCAAACCATTTACACACCAGCAGTGACTCTTAGCCACTCGAGAGCCTTAACTCTGGGTTTCCTTAACAAGATGAACTTGTTCTCTGATTTCGCTAGCTTCATAATAGTGACTTTGACTCCAGAGAATCAAATATTCTCGGAACAAGGAGAGGTTCATCGAGAACCGTACCAATTCTTTCTACCCACCAGCATACTGTTTAGTATTTAGGGTACAGGGCAAATAACTTCTGTGCATACATGACTCCTCAGGCTAATGCAGCTTATTCAGCTAGTTTACTAAAAGGGTTTTCTAAAAGACATTAATATAAGTGAGCAGTAATGACTGTTTTTGTGGACCACAGGCATTATTATTCATGAACTGACTTCAACTTGGAGCCATGTAGAGGGACTTCTGGCCTATTAACGAAAGGGTCAAATTTCTCTGTTTTTGGCAGCATAGTGTAGTAGAAGAAACATTACAGAATTAGGAATTAAAGAGACCTTACTCAAATCCTATATTCTGCCTAGTAGCTGAATGACTCTGATCAAATTACTCTAACTTTGCTAAATCTTTTCTCCTTAAAAAATGCAGAATTATAATATCACAGCCAAGTTGCTGGGAGATTACAGGTAATATATACAAAGTGCAAGGAACAGAGTGGTATGTGGCAATGATAACTGATAATTAATAATAATACATGGTAATAATAAAGGGTTACCTTTAGCAGGTAAGTGTTATATGTCTGCATAAGTTAAAACAGGGATATCGTTTTATTCCTAAAATAAATGTAATTTTCTTTGATGGAATATATGTTTCCAAACTTGAGGATTATCAGGGAAAGCAATGCAGGCCAAGTGACCCCATGGAGAGAGACTGGATTTCGGTGGAGAGAAACTAGACAGAGAGCTGGGCTCTAACAGCCCTCTGTCCCATCAGCCATGAGACACAAGGTGGCTGGTTGAAATGAAAGGACAGGTCTAGGTGTGTGCTTGGTTCTCTAGGGCTTTAACTTACAAATGCATACAGGTCATATTTACACTTACTGTGCCAAGATTATCTCCGTTATTCCCCCAAAAGACCAAGGAAAACAACAAATGAAGACTATTTCTAATATGTTTTGAACCTTAACTTTCATATTTACTAACTTGTATGCTGTTGGGAAATTGGTCTTTCTGGAGAACTTGTTCATTCTACTATAATCTCATTATTTAAAACTATTTATGTAATGTTATTTTCAGGGGTTTTTAATTTCATAATAAAACTCCAGCTGAGTTGAAATCGAGCATGCATGCTCTTAGCCCGAGAAAGAATTCTGTGTTCTGAACAAAGTTTAAACCCACCAAGCCAGTTTAAAAGCAGAAATTTAGAAGCAAAATTGCTGGGAAGAGAAGAAGGGCAGTGGGCAAAGGGCAAGGAAGCTTGAAGTCATGATCTGCGGGTTCGGGCTGCAGGGCCAGGCCCAGGCCGTGCACCTCGTGCAGGGCACACGGGGACCTCGGAGCCCTTACCCTGCGGGGTGAGCCCAGAAACCTGACTTCTATCCCACAAGTAGGAAGTAAACAGCCCCACAGCATGACACAACAGGAGTCATGGGAGCCCTGTGTGTAATGCAGCCCCTCATGATGACTTTCTCAGGAACAGCCATCTTTGGGTCAGCCTAAAACAGACGATGAAAGTCCCATTTTCATCAACACATCATGTTCTATTACTGTTTATTTTTCGCTATTTTAAAATTCGTGGTTTTCCATTTTAAAACCATCTGTTTCTTGGAGGACCACAAAGATTGGCCCCAGAAAGCCCTGTCAGCACGAGCCTTCCTGTAGGGTCTACGTGCACTGTTTCTGTTAGTGCAGCCGAAGACCCGAGTCTCCAATGTTCCCTGCTAACGGCATGTCCCATTGGCAGGCTTACTGCGACATGGAAACCGGCGGAGGCGGGTGGACCATCATTCAACGACGAGAAGATGGTAGTGTTGACTTCCAGAGGACTTGGAAAGAATATAAAGGGGTATGAATATTCTTTAAACCATGTGAAAATCATTTTCTTTGTGAGAACTAATTTCAAGATCTGCAGAACCTTCACCACGCATCCAAAAGTGACTGATAATTTTTGACAATTTTTTTTTAACCAAAGGGTTCTCTTTAACTGGTTTTTCAGTCTCCCCATTATAAAGCTATCCTATCAGTATCAAAACAAGGTAATGTGAGCATCGGGCTTATTTTTAATGGCAGGCTCAACACTTTTTGGTGAGCCAGCTGTTTCATAGTGTTTCACACACCTCCAGACTTAGCTGTTTATGCTCATGTTTCCATTGGTGGTTCCCTGAGAAGTTCTAATTATCCTAATACTAATTTTCTTCCACTAACAGTTTATTAACCCTGACCTCTTGGAAGTCAACTCTTTTATGGGAGACCCCAAAGGGGTCTGGCCAGGAAGGCATTTCTGCTGAATATCTGATAGTTATTCCATGCTAAATTGATGGACTGCTAATTTCAAATACACAAAGAAAAAATAAATGAGGTAATTGAATTCTGTAACTTGGATCACAGGGCTTTGGGAACCCTTCAGGCGAATACTGGCTGGGAAATGAATTTGTTTCACAAGTGACCAATAAACAACGTTATGTGCTTAAAATACACCTTAAAGACTGGGAAGGGAACGAGGCTTACTCCTTGTACGAACACTTCTATCTCTCAAGTGAAGAGCTCAATTACAGGTAAGTCAATTTTATGTAACTGAAAAAATGTAAAGGATTTTGGGTGATTATTCCAGAAAGTGAAAATCCCATGGTACTAACAGGGATCTGAACTACTCTTCGACTATCTTAAATGAAAAAATATTTTGTTTCTTAAGAGTTCTTTGGCTGCCTTTAGGTAAGTTTCTCTAGTTCTAAAATTCTGACTTTGGTTTTGACAATGTAAGGGAAACTTCACGAGGACAGTACGTTGTCTGTTGTGTTTGCTGGGCATCCTCAAAGCATAGATGAGCCCCACCTAGTAGATAATGGGCATTCGACAACTATTTGTGAATGTCCCTAGTGGAAAACATCATGCCATATCAGGACAGGTGTAAACTTAAGGCTTTGTTTTCTTCCTAAAGGTTTAAAAGTTAAATCTGTCTTTTTGCAACTTTAACACATGCAGTTGCTATGTTCTATCCTGAAGTCAGGCCGAGCTGCCAAGGGTAAAAGCAGCAGAATTAGGTAGGACGGCTAGTCCGCCAGCCACTCTGCTCCCTGCCCTAGAGAGAACGGCCGATTCACAGCTCCTGTAGGATTTTTGCCATCCCACCTATTTGGTGCTAATCTTGAATGTTCTAAGAAAAGCACTAGCGAACTTGACTCAGAATTCACCTTCTGGCTCTAAAATGCTACGAGACTGAGAGGTTAGCACTTTATGGCCCCGTAAGGTAGGTGGGATGATGGGAAGGCACCACATGCGGTAGAGAGAGCCAGTGGGCCCTGCACCAGGTGGTGTCTCAGGACCTGGCCAGAGGGGGCACAACACAGTGGCGTGGTCACCAACACGGTCCTGGAGCACAGACCAGGGTGTTTGGTGTCCACAGCACACACATTATGAAGTGTCTACCCTGAGGTCAGAAGTGAGCTAAATCAACAGGGACAGCGTAGAGACAGTCATCACCTGGCCTAAGGTTGCATCTATACAAAAATTCGGCCTCTGCTCAACAGAAATTCTAAGATCCAAATAGTCTGGAAAATAAACATGATTTCAAAGTCCTTGAGCTGGCTCCCTGGGGGTGGGTCCTGATGACAGCACAGAAGAACAGGCTGAAAGCCACCTTGCCTGAGAACTATGAAATGCCCTGTGTGTTTTCTTTATTAACAGTGGGCCAGAAGTCAGAAGCATGTTCTGAAAATAGGTAACATACAACAAGCTCTGACATGACTTTCAAAAAGTCAGTGAAACACAGTTCACCAACTGTCCTAGAAAGAGCAGGGCCCTCTTGGAGAGGCAGTGGCTCAGATGAATGGAAAGATAGGTGCTCAGGCCTCACAGCAGCTCCAAATTCACTCCGAACAGATCAAGATGTCAATGAATTTTTATACACAAGTGGTTGGTCATTGTTTTACCTCCAAGCTAAATATTTTTTCAACTGGCCATAGCTAGGACTCTACAACACAAGAATTAAAAAAAGAAAAAAGAAAAAAGAAACACAAAAATTATGGATTAGATGGTTTACATAAGATTTTACAAAATAGGTCATTACCCTTGTAGGCTGACATTATGAAAATATAGTAAGCTGAGATGGTTCTTAACAGACATTTCCTTTGGAAATGCAACCAACTTTGGGATATGCCATTTTAAAAAGCACACATTTGAGTGCCTTCTTAGCATAGTAGGTGGTGCGTTAGTCTCATAAAAAACACATTTGTTTACAGCTCAGTTTAATTTACTTGGCAGTGTTAAGACAGATATTACATCGAAAAATTATCCTTATAAAACATGCTGTGGTAATAAGAGCTGTCATGTGACTAAATAATAGCTACAAATGTCTCAGAATGCTGACTGTATGGAGCAGCTGATGTGTTCTTTTTTTCTAAACATATGTTACCCAAATGTTGGAAAACTGAAAAATACATGTTATAAGGAATGGATAAATCCATCAAAAGAATATGATTCTTTTTAGTAAAACTTAAAACTTACTTGTACAGTAAACCTTAAAAACTGGCCGCTTTTCACCAACATTCTGGCAGTTCTGTACAAACACAGAGATTTAACTACTAAATGTTGTAATGTCCTTCTCCACTCCGCTGTTATAGAAAAGCAACTGAGACCAATTTGAATGCAATTTCAAGAATGGGGTTATTCTTAACCAAATTTTACAGAAAGCAACTTTAAACCAGTGGGCCACACAATAGAAGGATCTAAAATCATACAGAGACTAACAAAAAATAGTATTCTTCCTAATTTTGCTCACCTTAGGGGAAACTTAATGAGTTCCATGAGAACTGGAATTGTTCAAAGGAGACAGGAGAGGTGAAAAGGAGGCAGAGCAAGCAATGTGGTCTCCTCGGTCCTATCATGATGGACAAGAAAGGCTGGGAAGACAGGAAGTGTGAAATCCTGGTGATGAGTAGAACCCGTGCGATCCCTCCCCACAGGTATTGAGAGGCTGTACCAGGGGCCCAGAGTCATTTCTGAGACATGAGAACAACAGTGAAATTCGGAAACCAGCCAATGCCTCCTGATGGAGTTTCTGGGGCTACAATGATAATATAAACAATTTCAAATCTAAGTCATTAACCAGAAGTTGCTTAGGGCCAGAGCTTTATGAAACTGCATGTGCTCTTCTCCCCACTCCATCTTTTCAAAACTACTTCTTCCAATAAACAAGCACCCCATTCAGGTGTGCACCATGGAGGAACCCTAACAGAGGAGTTGGATGCATCTGGTGCAAATACTAGCTCTACAACATACAAGATGTTGCTTTGGACGAGTCCCTACCTCAATGAACCTTAATGATTTTATTTGTGAAAACAGGAATAACAGCTGCCTCTCAGGGCTGCCCTGGACACTGAGTGCCCAAGCTCTTGAAAGTATCCAGCCAGCCTGGTTAAAGAGTCCCTGGTGAACCTTCCTCTCTTTTCCATCCTCTGTTCCAATGTGAATCCTTAGAAATCATATTCCTTTCAAGGTACTGATGAGCAAAGTGAGCAAGTTTCAGGAAGATGAGCACCACTTTGCAGGCTTAAAACACAACCCTCCTCTGACACTGTGGGGTTTTGGTTTGTAGGACCCCCAGGATGGGAACACTCAACCCCCAGCTGCCCACAGGCCACATACCAACCCAGTAACATTGCATTCTGCCCAGCATGTGCCCTGAGCTGTGTGCTGTGCCATTTTGCCAGGGGCTCCTTGAAGCAGTGTCACACACCCTCTCCTTCCCCGCACACAGATCCCTGTGCAGGCCACACTTCTGCAATCTTCCAAAAGCATAGGCTATTTATTATCTAGTGTCTAACTTAATGTTATGTTTATTCCTTTCTCAATGTTTAGCAGGTCTATTACAGTATTATTTAGCAATGAGCCAGAGCAGCCATACGGATTTATTTTCTACAGTTCCAGAAACTCCAAATTCAATGCCCGTTCGGTGGTGTCTGCTGCCCTCCCCACCACACCAAAAATAATGTTTGAAGTTGTCTTCTCAGGACTCTCGTTTCTATGTGAATGATGCCTGGAGACCTGGAAAGAGGATTCCCATGTATTTCCCCCTCTTCTGTCTGTGGGAAAGCAGCAGAATAAATACCAGCACCCTGAAGCCCCTGCTGATGCTTGTGCAAGAGATATACACTGAAGTTTTCATGAAAACATCCCTCTTTGCCTAGAGATCTGATGATAAGTGGGTTCCTGTTTATACCAGTGCAAAAATATTTGTCCGGGGTACGCATTAGTACACTGATCAGCACAGAATGCCTTTCTGCAGAATGCAATTCTTCATTATGAAAAATTTTCCACCACAGTAAATCAACAGCGCAAGCCAAGAGCATTCTTTTCCTTTTTTCTCTGCATGCTTACAGGATTCACCTTAAAGGACTTACGGGGACAGCCGGCAAAATAAGCAGCATAAGCCAACCAGGAAATGATTTCAGCACAAAGGATGCGGACAACGACAAATGCATTTGCAAATGCTCACAGATGCTCACAGGAGGTGGGTGACGCTCTCGCTTCCTATTGTTTTGGCGAGCAAGAATTTCATAGAGGGAACGGCTGGCTAGTTGGACTGCAACCTGTCCTGGTGACCATGTCCACACCTCATGGACAGACTGCCTCATTCCATGCAGAGAGATTTGCTTCTCACTTTTTCAGACCGTTGAATTTTAAGCGAAATGTGATGTTGAGCTAGAATTGTCAACAGGCCAGCCGTGTCTTCTCAGGACCTATCCCAGAAAGGAGAGGGCACGTCTGATATTTGGCAAAATCTTTCCTGGGTTTGGGCTCAGGTGTTGGAGAGGTGGTTTAATCCCAGCTTGCTTTATATGAAAGGTTAAAAAACTCAGCATGGCAACCAGAACAACAATATAGGTTCATCACCATAGAAATGTTTCCAGTTCGTAATTTTTTGTTCAAACAAGGAATTTTCAGTGGTCTTTTTTCTACAGATTTCATTAATATGTATAGCAAATACCTACAAAAACAAAGAAACTCCTTAAGCAGTCTGAGTTCTTCGCGCAGCACATTAAAATGAGGATTGTTTAGTTGACATCAAGGCCTCTGTTTTCAGGCTCTTCTTCCCTTGGAGATTTCGAGTCACACTACTTTTTTAAAAAAGTGGAAATCGTACCCGTAAGCAAATGACTGCTGTACTCAGTCACTTAAAAATGGCTGGATTAGAACTCAGAAACATTTAAGAGTTCAGTGAAAGGAACCGACTATTAGAAAAACTAATTCTGAGTTCTAAAAGTTTAAAAATTGAATAACCAGTTAATGGGGCCTAAGACGAGAAAAACCTCTGACGTAGGCCAGCAAGTTAGTTCTTAAAAACACTGAGAGATTCAAAACAGCAACAAAATTTCTGCTGACAGTGCAAACTGAATGTAAAGGCAAACGGGAAATAAGCAGGGTTTAATTTGTGGAGACCATAAATCATGCTGCCAAAAACCCATTCATCACTCACCCGGGAATACCAAGGTGAGAGCTGTGTCCAGTACATTTTATAGATGTAAGGTACTGAAGAGACAAGTGAAAGGTCTAAGCTTAGCATGTATTTACACTTCATTTAAGAATCGTTTACAGTAAAAAGGATGGATTTATCTATCAAAATAACCTGAAATTCAGTAATTTTCATGTCGCTAAAATAACACTGAAACAATCAGGCTCCCTTAAGAAATCAATCCCTTGGTCCCTTAGATACTCTGCATGTGCATCAATATAATATATATTGGTAGCAAAGGCCTTCGCTATGAGCCACAATTATTTCAGCTATTGTTCCAGTGCAAGGAAGCTATTATACTGATTGTGTAAAAGCAGCTTGTCTCCTTTGCCCTACGGTGATAATCCTTTCTAAAGCCAACAAAAGGGGAACAAGGGTGGGGGACCAAATACACGGAGTCCTTCTGTCTGTCTGCCATTCCCACACTGAGCCAACTGTCCACTCGAGAGGGTGGCGGCTTCCAGACCACCCATGTGCCATGAGCTACTTGAGAGAGTAGAAGCAGTGCATTAATAACCAAGAAAACAATATATTTATTTACTCAAATCCAGATTCAGGGCTGAGACTGGAAGCAGAAAAGAGGGGAGAAGAAATTCAGGCCAAGAGAGAAAGTGGAGGGGTCTCAGCTGCAAGAGGCCATAGTCCACCCTGTGGTCTGGACAGTGCATGAAGTAGCCTCACCATCAGCTAGATTCTCGCATGGATGATAAATGCATAGTCGAGTCAGACAACAGGCTCCAGAATGGACAGATCTAGAAGCCTGCAATATCCCTGAATAGTTTGAAGGATACTGAGTACACACACAAATGTCCTATCAAACAGACATCAATCTGAATCAACTCAAGTCACGGACCTGTTACCATCAGGAAAGAATGAGGCGTCTGAATAAAATAATTGCTGAACATAGTCCAATGTGTAAATATAATAAAATACAATAATAGCAACAGAATATTTTCTAAAGAAATACAACCTCACAGGTATAACTAAAGCTGCCCCACTAGTATCTGCCCCTGGGGGAACTACCAAATTAAGGTTCATTCACCCTGGTTGTTTATTTTACTATGTATGGAGGTATTGATACTAGTCATGTTTTCTGTACCTTAGAATTTTATGTAAGTGGCATCATACAGTACGCATCCTTCTGATGTTTTAAGAATTTGCTCAAATTAATGCATGTAGATTGGGTCATTCCTTCTCCCCACCGAGGCCTCCGGCTGCCCCCGCCTTCACGGGGCTGCCATTCCGTCGCATCGCAGAGTGAGGGCGCTACCCACAGAGGCAGGGTGGGAGGCTTCACCTTGGTAAGCACACCACGACAACCTGGCCTTTCCCTTTTTTCTCGGGGACTTAAAATTTTCTTTTTTATATAGCTCCAATAAGTACTCAAAATTTGTAGTTATATTTTAAGCAAACGAGATTTCTTTGCTGGGGAAGGGAAGCCTTAATCAGTCTAGCCTACACCTTCTGTCGTTGTCCGTGTGTGGCACATCCATGCTGGGGTTGTACCTACGGCAGGCTTACCTGGCCAGGGTCGTGCAGGACAGTCCCCTCTTGCTGTGCATGGGGGACTGGCCTTTCCACACAGAACAAGGGAAAGGAGTAAGGAAGCTCCTGAAAGCATTTCCCGTGATGGAGTTAGGATCCAACTTGCCTGAAGTCAGAAAACCACACTTCTCTGTCACAACAGTGCATCCCACACCCAGGAATATTGGTGGACGCCTGCTGGCAGTGCACGGCCGTTTCCACCCCGTGCGAGATGGTGGGGCTCCCTGGTGCCTAACTCCTGCGTTTGCCTTTCACAGGCTGGTGGTTCGACGCATGCGGTCCCTCCAACCTGAACGGAATGTACTACCCACAGAGGCAGAACACAAACAAGTTCAACGGGATTAAGTGGTACTACTGGAAAGGATCGGGCTACTCGCTCAAGGCCACAACCATGATGATCCGGCCAGCAGACTTCTAGGTGCCTGCCCACACCTGAAGAGTGGTGTCCCGTGCTGTCAAGGACTCCCCCCCAAGGCTCTAAAAGACACAGCTGCACTGCCTGCTCTCCCACCAGAGGCAGACAGCATGCTCTCGGGCATGCCGGGGATGAGCGGGCTCCAACGGAGAGCCCTGGAAACTCCGTCACTTCGACCTCGTCACTGGACAAACAAAAGTGCAGCCCCAAAGAGACAGCCAGTGTTGGGACTTGACAGAAAGCCTTCACGAAGATAAATCAAGCTTGCAAATAAGACTGACAACTTACAGACTCTGTTGTCACAGCCAAGAATGCTGTGTGCAAGTTCATCAATAAATAACTGGAAAGCAGAACACTTACACTACAGAGGAGAGATAATCTTGGAACTATATTCTTCTAAGCACTGTTTATAGATTGTGTAAATATGCATATGGCCTGAATCCAGCATCAACAGTATAATTAAAAGGAAGAACAGATTCTCTAAGCCATAAAAATGTATTATATATTCAGGGACTTCCTGAGAAGTGATTATTAGCAGTTTATATTTGGAGAAGGAAAAACCTAGTAAATGCATTTTTACTCCTCCTTCTAGGTGCTTTAATTTTTCATTTTGAAAACCATATTTACATATGTGCTGATAGCTTAGTTTTAAGTTAATGCTCAAATATATATTTCAAGTTTATATGGTAAAAAATTCCAGGATCTCTGAAATTATGAATAGAAATGTGTGTTCTCTGGTTTCTATAGAGACTGTACTACTTTTTTTCTGCCTGGTTGTTAAATATGAAAGTATTTTTAGTTAATTAAATATAACTTATTAGGTGAGATGTCTACATTTTTGGGTAATACTTACAGTTTTGTAATTCGATTCTGAAACAACCAAGTGTGCCTCATGACAAGAAAAAGTTTGAGTTCTAATGATGAAGAAAATTATACATTTAATTCCATGACAAAGAGACTTTACTATCTTTTACTCACTATTCCATTAGAGATGTCTTTTTTCCCTTCTAGTAAAATGTGCTTTAGATAAGTAAACTACAATGTAGTCTGTGGCCGAGAAAGCCCTTCCATTTACAACAGTTACAAAGCTGTACTTCTCAAGCTGTATTCACCCCTAAAGTTATTTGAGGAAAACAATAATTTGCACTAGTTAAGATTCTTTTTTTTAATGTCCACCACCAAACTTAAAAAAAATCGTTTTGTAGTGCAAAAACAAAACCTGATGTTTATAAGAGATTCAAATGTTTACAGAAAATTTTGAGAGCATGGATCTGAACTCAGGGCTGCAAAACAAATTCCTAGAGTTTTAACTCTGGTTTTCATAGTACAGTTAGTGCTAAAAAACATTGTGTAATGCTTTGTAATTCAGAAGCAATATCTCATATGTTCACTTTTGAGTCAGCTGCTAGGAAGCTTAAGAGTCAGATTTGCAACCAGCATTTACCTCATGTCTGTCTTCTCTTTCTACTGTTCCATCACTACTTTTCCTTATTCTATTGTTCTCATCTAATTTATTTTTCCCCTATTTGCCCCCACCCTGATTTAGTTTCAGAAAACCCACGTGTTGCTATGCGTAAGGACTCTGGGAGTGTCAGGAGCCAGGCTTTTCCCACGCAAACATATTAACCGAGTAAAGGACTGCCCCATTTTTGAACAGTTGCCCTTATTCCACGTAATTTGCCCTACTTACTTATGAAGTAAGAAGGCTTCATAAATTCAGAGGTATCACAGACTTGTATCACATTAGAAAACACCTATGTGATAAGAAAATATCAACACTTCAAAAGAAACAATAGTTTCTATGATTGCTCTGTGACCACATGACAAAAACAACAGGAAAAACTGGCAACGACATAATTTATATCACTTGCCCGTGTATGCAGGTAAAATGATTCCAAAGACAAACTGTGCCATGTTATTCAGAGTTACATAACTCTCTTGTGGCAGAAAACGGGGAGGGGGGTTGTGTCTACACTTTAGTTCTTTACAAGGTATTTCAAATGACAAGTCTTGCTGAGAGGAATTATTTCTCCTTAAAACACATGTATAAAGTTGACAGGCAATCAAAACACTAACCATAACACTGAAAAAACACAAACAGTCCAACAACCTGGGTAACTTCAGTGGCTAGAGGACAGAGCTCCGCTTCCTGTTGTGTGATAGTCCTATGGCATACTGCAACGACTAAAAGAAACCATGAAGACTGGTTGTGGATAAAAATTAGCATCATCACCATTTATCTTTCCACATTAATCTTTTGAAAGAATGAATTGTGTCACAGACCAGTTAACATTTTTGAAAATGAAAGCCATCTTCTGCACAATGCTGCCTCCAACTAAACCAGAAATTATCTACTTAGTTATTATCATTCAATCTTAAAAAAAAATCAGAACCTGGAACTTTTCCATTAAACATTTTAAGTACTTATGTGTCAGTAAAGTTGAAGCTGAATTCAGGAGAAACAACAAAACATAAAGACCACATCAGAGCAGGTCACAACTTTTATACCTATCAGTTCCATCTCTATGAACAGTAAAAATATTTTTTTAAAGCAGCAAGCAAGATATTATATCTTAAGAATCTTACCTTTTCCATGTTTGTGTTTCTTAATCCTGAGGACTGTTGTAATTAAAAATTTCTGAGATTGCATTTTCACTCTCACATTTGTTTTCATAAACAGATAAAAGTGTTAAGTTCTAAAAACATGTCTTTTCGATAATGGGCATAATTACTCTCAATTAAAAAAAAATGTAAGTCTGTATCTATGCCAGTAATGATTTCCTAGAATACCAAATTGTATTTACCATAATAAAGTAAAACCTGACTTACAGGAGCTGCGGGGAAGTAGTCAGAAAGTTCATATGGTTCCTCGGAAATCCAATGACCCAGTTCCAAAGACCACAGCACCTGTTAGTGGCACAATAAGCAGAACATTTACTACAGATTTATTAGGCTCTTAGTGGACAATAAACCACTTTGTAGATGTAGCAAAAACAAAACGGGCAAAAAGCCCAGCAGTGACTACACACTCTGTGGATCTGAAGCACGTGTGTTTTAAACATCAAAGTGCCATAAATGTTATGACTATTAATAAATGCTTAAGAAAAGTCTCACAACGACTAGAAATCTGGGTTATTAGTCTAGTGAGGCCAAATACTAAATACCACCCCATTTGTAGACATACGAAATACTATATTTAAGAAAAAAATTCCAAGTTTCCAATTTAAGGAATCATTATAGGTAATCCTCAGTAAATATCCTGGGATTTTATTAATTAAGAAAACAAATTAGGAGAAGATAGATCATAAGCATGAATTTAAAAAACAACCCTTTTGGCATGTGACTGTTTTTCCTATCAGCTAATATTTTCAGGAGTTCGTCTAACATATCCTTCCCAGACACTGGAAGGATAAAATGTCTCATAAGCAAGTTTTCATCATTATTAATATTTATTATTATTATTTGAATCCACACATTTTTAAATGATATGATCAAAACCATGTTTTTATTTTTAATTCAACAGTTCGAGATTCTGCAGTCATCTCTACTCCGTGACCAAACTTCCTAAACATTACAACTAAAATAATCAAACTTGATTACATACCCATGTTTATTTTTTATCTGCAAATTCCCTTCTTATATTCAGTGAATTCACTCTTTTCTAGAGTTGCTACAAACATTAGGTTCATTTTGCTGATTTATTGGGAATGAGTTCAAGTGGTTTTAAAGCTAGTACTTATCTAACATGAGACAGCAATTTTTTGTTCCTAATAAAAAGTGAGCACAATAGTAGAATAAGAGCAAGATACAGAATCAGAATTACAATTGCAGCACTGGCCTGAATCTTACTTTAACAGATGCATATATTTATTCAACAGTTATTGCCTTCAGCTCACTGTCTGATCATCTGTGAAGTTAGGCAGAGCCTGCCATGAGTAAGAGCCCATGCTAAGTCCTGGAAACAGAAACCCAATCCCAGTGGGGTCCGCCCACTTCAGGGAGGCAGGGAGGCAAACCACAGATGGTGGTCTCTCCAGAACAGTGCTGTGGGAACCTACAGGAGGAAGCAAACTAGCTTAGTCTAGGAGAATCAAGAGAAGGTCCACAGATGAGCTGACATTTTAAATATCAAGAAATAGGGTTGGGCGGCTTCACAGGGGACAGTATAATATGCTGTTTCTATCCCCATGTGCACAGTGGCATTACTAGCACACGGCAAAAGAAATGTCTCCCAGGAGAACCAGAAGACAAGCCAAGAAGCCAGGAGGCAGACAGGGCACCGGGCCCAAGAGGATACGCGGAGCATGGAGGGCGACGTGGGAAAAACTGACTCCGCAGACAGAAAGGAATGAGCCGTGCTCTCAGGGACCCTGTTCAAGCTCCAGTTATCTGTGAGATGAGCTTTTGCCACTTAAGTCTCTTTGCTTTCTCTGATTTTCAGTGCCCAACCAGCATTAAAAAAAAAAAAAAAAGATATCAAGTGAAAGAAAGAATTAGAAAATTGGTAACTGTGTACTGAAATCATGTTCTACTTTGTTCCTTCTAGGTGTTAAGAACACCTAAGTAACAATGTTTATCTTACTTCTATCAATCAGTGTATGTTACCATTTACAGAGGCACAAATAACAATATGTGTGAGGTTCCCTACAAAGTCATGATTAGCCCAGGAAATACAATGTAAGAAAGTTTCAAACCCAGGCTCAGTTCAGCCATGAGGCAACAAAGTGAGACACAACGATTGTACCAGTGAGAGAATCCAGGAACCAGTCCTAAAAATGCACGTGGCATTTGAGTTCAAATGTAATCTACATTAAAATTCCTCTTGAGGAAAATTTATGTTCTCTGAATTTATCCCTTTCTAAATGTCATAAGATAAATAAAGCCATAAGGCATCTACAGTATAATTTTGATAAGTGAATTAACAAATTTAATGTATGTAGGTATGCTGGGAATTAATATTGAACAGAGATAGCAGAAAACACTAATTTGACTGTAATGAAATCATCAAATTAGAAACATAAGAATAAACTTTTTGATTAATTCTTTCATTAACCAAACTTATCTTTTCCCTCAGTAGAGTGCTCAAAATTGGGAAAATATACTCTGCAAGATCACAGTCAAGGTTGTAAGTGAACTTAAAAATAGAAGGTTAACCCAACATATTTCCCATAATATATGTGATATAATAAAAAGTAATTGAGAAGGTAAATAAAGCGAGGAATGGGATTTCGTGAATACAGAGAGTCAGTCCCATGTTTACAGTCCTTAAAAGGAGGGCTGAGCTATTTTGGCACCCACTGCAAATGATATGTTTGACATTTTAAAACTGTCATTTATAAAACTTGAGTCTTGTTGATGAATTTAAATAGGAACTGTTTTCTTGACTTATTATTAGATTAAGAGCTACTGATGAGACGACTTTGCGTAATGTGGGACTGACTATGCAGTCAATTCCATGCCAGGACAAATATAAATGGTCTTCTCAATTTATATACATCTCATCATTCTACTTGAACAATGTGAGGCGGTGTAGCTCCAGTGAACCCAAGCCAGAAAAGTGCACTAATATTAAATGCACATCAAGAATAGCATCATTTACAAGTAAGAAAACGAAGTCAGCTTACGGTTAAACACAGCAAACGAGCACCCATTCACCTTCACCATGTCCCAGCACGCAACTAAAATGATGGCATGAGAAGGAACGGGAAAAGGGCCCACAGCAGATCAAACACGTTGGTATTCGGAAGTTGCAAAGCAGATGGAGAAGGGGCAATGGGCTTACAGGGGCAAAGAGAGCTTGTAAGCGTCTGGAGAAGGAAGTCAGCAGAGGGCACTCGACTCCCTGCACAGATTCCCAGAAGGGCAGAGAAACTGGTGGCACGGGGTATGTCTGAAAATGAGTGTGCAACAGGGTAGAAAGGAGCCCTCTTCACCCCCCAGCCCGCCCTCCTCTGGAACAAGATGGAAGGAAAATCAGATGGGCTTTTCTGAGAGCAGTCAGAGAAGGCTGGGGGGGACACGGCCATTCTTTCTTGAGGACGTTGATCATCCTGGGAAACAAGACATACCAACACCAACACCTGGGCATCCCTCCACCAACACCTCCATTCCCATTGGACTGTCTGCCCGCCACTCAGGCAGGTGGAGTCTCAAATAGCTTTTCACTGCTTCATTATTAATCATGACTTTGTACCCACTTGATAAAAACCTTGAACATGAAAACACCAACCGAACCAAACGAAAAGGATTCCTGAGTCCAGGGTAACAGCTGCTCTGTAGACGCAGAGCACACCAGTTTCCAGGGGAGTAGAAGGCTGGGATTCATGGGGGGGGGGGTCTCCAGGACAAATGAATGGGGCTGAAAGATCATCTGGTGTGTAGACAGACTGGACAGAAGAATTATAGTGCTTTTAGAAAATTTTGAAGTGAATTAGTGATTGGTTTACAGAAAACTATAAGCAATCAAAATAACTGTCAGTGATTAGCTCAGGAAAACCAACCAAAAATTACCAGAAATGAATCATTATATGGCTCGGCTCAAACAGTAGTCACATACTCATTTATGTGTATGTGTGTGAATATGTGTGTGTGTGTCAGTACACACACATAAAATGCTAAACAAAAATTATAACCATATTCAGTAGATTGGGGAGGGGAAGCATAATGTAGTACTAGAGACAGCTATATAGTCACATTTTAATCTTCCATAAAAGGAGGTCTATGGATAATGTCTAAAAGTGAAATAAATTTTTAAATGGCAGGAAAAGCATTTTATTTAGAATTTTGTAGGTAAAATATCAGAAGGCTATTTTAGCAGTGAGAATCCAGGCTAGGAAACAATGGAGCAGGCAGTGCCATTTTTATTATAGCCTCTTAAGTTATACTTGATTTTTGAAAAACATTTTATTTTGGATGATTTTAGACTCACACAGAAGTTGCCAAAATAGTAGAGAGAGTTCTCATTTGCCCGCAGCCTAGACTCCGCTGTTGTGTGAGCCTCCAGCTTTGCTCTTCTTTTTCAAAAGTGCTCTGCAACCAGAACCAGCTTGTTGTCATCTACAGAAGATCTTGTTGGGCTTGTAAATGGAACTGGGTTGAATGCACAGATAAAAATGGGAGGAACTGAGAGAGAGAAATAGAGAGACAGACAGACAAATACCATATGATTTCACTTATATGTGGAATCTAAAAAGCAGAACAAAAGAACAACAACAAAAAATCAAGCCAGAAACAGACTCACAGATACAGAGAACAATCTGGTAGATGCCGGAGGGGAGTGTATTGGAAGAAAGAGCAAAACAGGGAGAGTAAAAAGTACAAACTTTCAATTATAAAATAAGACAGAGATACAATGTACAGCATAGGGTATATAATTAATAATACATAAGAGCTTTGTATAGTGACACATGGTAGCTAGGTCGGCCCTGGTGTCATGGTTATCAGTGGTGATCACTTCATAATGCATATAAATGTTGAATCACTATGTTGTGCACCTGAAACTAGTATGTCAACTGCACTTCAACTGAAAAACAGGTAGGGGGGGACAGCTTGAAAATACAAAATTTCACAATTCATGAACCTGGTATTTCTCTTTTTTAAGGTCTTCTTTGATTTCTTTCATAAGCATTTTATAGTTTTCAGCATGCAGATCCTGCAAATATTTTGTCAGATTTAACTTAAATATTTCAATTTCTGAGGAAGCTAAATGGCATTTAAAAAAATTAAGAAATCCAGTGGCTCATTAACAGAAATACAACTAAATTTTTTATATCACCTTTGTGTTCTGTAACCTTATTGACTACAGCTAACTAGTTGTGGGAGCTCTTTGTAGATTTGTTGATGTTCCCTATGTAGACAATCACATCTTCAATGAATACAGCTTTCTTTCTTTCTTTCCAAACCTATATGCATTTTTTTTGTCTTTCCTTATTGCACAAGCTAGGACTTCCAATACAGCGCAGAAGTGGAATAGCAGGAACATTAAAATTGCTTGTGAAGCAGAGCAATTTTGTGAGTCAGAGTGATTTTGATTTACCAAAGTAACCAGATAGCATAAACCCAAAGTGTTTGTGTGTACAAATTAATGTGTCTGAAAAGTACAAAGTTTTAGCTACTTCAAATTCCTATTCTCCAAAGAATATTTAGAAAATTCTAAGTGATCGAAAGTACCAAAGCTCAAGATCAGTAAATGTCACTTTCTAACCAGAACCAAATTAATTTTTAACATTCACTTTAATTTCTTAATATTTTCTTAATTGCCTAAGAAATTGCCTTCAGCTGCCTAAGAAAAAATTTATTCACAAAGCATTTAGTAGGAAAAAACGCTATACAAGTTCCCCATATTCCTGACTTCTCAAAAAAATTTTTTAAAGAGAGGGACAATACAGAATTATTTCAATGCATGAGTGATAAGAGAAGGTTAGGATGAGGGAAAAAGTGACATGTAAGAGGGATCTTAGGTTGAGCTTGAGAAAATTTAATTGACCTCATATGATAATTCACTCTCAGAATGAAAATGACAGCTTTAAAATGAAGCTGATTTAACTCACTTGGGAGCATTTATGATTGTGTTGAAAATATTAGCGTTCGCAATTTTTTGTTGTAACTATAATATTAAGTGTATTCCAAATTTCTAAATAGCCAGCCTAATTACTCATTGTTTCTGGACCTGTCTCAGAGCGTACTACCTACCACATAGAACTGCCGAATCTGACGGCAGCTGTGATGGAAAGAATACTTGCCAGAACAAAGCAGCTAAGGGAGAAGGGGCTGCCTGAAGGGAAATATTGGTAATATTCTTTGCATACAATGAACTTCATATTGTACCAAACACCAGCTGATTTAAGTCAACTCTGACAGTTAAAATTTGTTTCACAGATTTAACTCATGGGAATTTAGTTAATTTCAAATCATTCAGAAGTATACTTTATTCCCTAATTTAATCATTGAAAATAGATGGGGTTGTCTTCATCATGCTCTGCCCCACCCATCCTTACCCCTGGCAATTGTAGTAAAAAATGTAGTTGTAAAAGTTTACAGAGGTACAGAAACCTATATCCAGCATTTGCTAATTTCTTCTTTCCTATGTTAAGAGTAATAAAAGTAGTAATTACTAATTTCTTGCTACCTTAAGCTAACAACAAAATAATACAAATCAAATTACAAATATTTTTCTCATCAGAATTTATAGATTCTTTGTTTCAGTTATGAGGGTAACTGATTTTCTCAACACCTTAGGAGAATCTGTGGCTCTGTACATTGTTTTGACTTTTTCTAGAGGGAGAATAATATTTGTGTTTCTTCCACAGCTAGACAACGTAGTGTCTATACACAGCTAGACAGATTATGAGCATAGAACCCAGACAACTGGATTAATCAATATCTAGCTCTTCAAGGCTTTGTAACAATAGGCAGGCTAGTTAACCTTTCTGTCACACAAAAACATTATATGTCATTATAAATTATAAAAGTATACATACTGTTAATTAAATAGTTGTAGCAGTGAAGTTGTTTTTAGGTTAAACATCAGGAGAAAAAACTGGGTCTATCAATGGTATAATTTTTAATAACAAAATAATAGGGCGCTTATGTACTGAACATTTGGAGCCAGAAAACAGAGGAGGTCTAGTTTTCTGAAAAGACCAACTTGAACTGGCAAAGTTTCAAGGCAATACTATTTGTTCCAAAATAAGCCATTCCTCTGTATTTTCAACACATCTCAGAACATCAAGAAATACTTTCTATAATTCCATAAAGTTATTTTAAAAATACAAACCTATTCAGTAGATGAAATGCCTGCCTCAATGAGGCAATTTTCCATGATTTTTCAAGTGGAGGTGAAATTCAATGGAGGTGACACTCCCAGAATTACACTATCCAGCATTTTAAGGAACACTTTCACGGAACATTGTAAGGCGCAGTGGCATCTGGCACATCCCCAGTGTTGTGCAACCACCCCCTTGTCCTAGTTTCAAAACTTCTTCTTCATCTCAGGAATACACCCCATGCCACTAAGTAATCCCCCTCGTCCTCCTGCCCCCCATACCCCATAACTACTAATCAGCTCTCTGTCTCTGTGGGTTTACCTGCTGCAGAGACACCATGACCTTTTGCGTCTGGCTTCTTTCACTTGGCACAATGTTGTCAATGTTCACTCAAGTTATGATTTGAATGAAGGCTGGTACAGATGTCAAAAAATGCTTGTCTAATAATGATCGCAATTAAAATTTCTTGAGTGGGTGCTGAGCACTATATTTAGATGATCTTTCAAACTTTTAACAAGTAGGGAAACTGAGGCTCAGACAGTGTACCTTACTTGTCTGTCATACACCTAGTAAGTGACAGGGTTACCATTAAAATCCACTCTCTGATTCATGACTCTCTTAAAAACATAAGGTGGTGTCCAGTCACAGAATGGATACATTAAAGTTCAAAGCAGCAGAAGATAAAAATACTCTCTAGGTTATCACCAGAAGGAATATGGGCTGTGAATGGAGGAAAAGCTGAATTTAAATTCAAACTCACCATTTTTGAGCACTGAAACTATGAGCAATTTAATTAACTAAAACCATTTAAGTCTCAGTATCCACAAAGAATTACTGCCCCGACGAGCTGGGAGCGTGTGCCAATCTCCAGACTAGGCAGCTCCACCCTCACGTTTTCGGTGCGACTGACCGTCTGGAAGCAGCACCATCTCCACCCCCAAATAAAGCCACCTGGTCCCAGCACCTTCCTAGTCGGTGGGGTCCCAGAGCTAGCAACCTGCACACTACCTCTGGCAGCAAAAGCCGTAGCTTGGGACCCAGACCTGTAGAATCAGAATTGCATCTGAATCCGAGTCCGGGCTCCCCTCGCTCCATTCATATGTACTTCAGGCCTAAAAAGCCCTGCTCTTGCTGCCTCAGAAAAAGCGGCAGGAAACCAAACCTTCGCACAACCTGTTTAAGCAAAACAGAGAAGACTAAAAATAAGAAGTTAAGAACTCTTTTCCCTTTTTAAGAGATATTAACAGACAGAGACTAAATACCAGATAGCAAGAGGAAAAAGAAGTGGCAGGTTGATTTATGCCTGCATATTCTTACAAAAAAGTTTAGCTATGTTGTATACAGGCATTAGTTAGATTTACAGTGCTTGTATTTTACTCAATCTTTTCCAGCCTGTAAAAATGAAAATTGGTTATTTTTGGATTTTAGAGCTTAGCTGCCACTATTAGCTGCTTTTTACATATTGCTAAGCAAAGATCAGGGTGACCCAGCACTTCGCCAGCGTGCTTCCACGTGGAATCCAAACAACCTTATAAATAACACAAGCTCGTACTTTTCTTATCAGAATGAAAACAAAGAAATAAATACAACACATTCCAATGTAACTAAAATAAATAGCAGAAACATCACTTCGCTGTATGAAAACAAAGTAGATATTATTATTACCATCACAGACAATAAACTAAATATTTTGGCTACTAAGAGCAACCACCCTTTCTTGCCTTTTTTTCTGTGAATTTGAATTACAAAGATTTTTTTTCTTAAGTGAGCATCAGGTCATCTTATTTTCATCAATTTTAACAAGAAATACATGAACTACACAGATATTTTTATAATTTATAATGGCATATGATGTTTTTATATGACATTTTTAGCTTATGGGAGGCAAGAAGAAACTCTGAGGTTGTTTAAAAGAAATAACAAGTATGGTCAGTCATCCACCCACTCGCTTGTCCATTCAACAAGTGCTGGGCTCTGTGTTCTGTGCTGGCTCCCAGGCCATGTAACGAATGACAGGCACAGTCTCTCCCCAGCAAGTGCTTGTAATTGCTAAATAACCAGTATCTGTTAAAGAGATTCTGCTTGCATGTTTCAAATGCTATTTTGCCCTAGTCACTTGCTATCTCAAAGTTTTACTACCAAAAATTACTTAAATTGCTTAAAATTAAAAACGTTTAAAATTTAACAATGGAAGTTGACGTTCTATTCTAATAAAGTACACATGGAATATGAGAGATACTTAAAGGTCGAAGGGTACAAACTAGCGGTTATAAAATAAATAAGCCATGGGGATATAATGCACAGCATGGTGACTATAATAATGCTGCATTGCATATTTGAAAGTTGCTAAGAGAGTAGATCTTAAAAGTTGTCACCCCAAGGGAAAGAAAAACTATATATGGTGATGGATGTTAACTAGACATGCCGTGGTGACCATTTCACAATATATACAAATACTGAATCATTAGGCTATATACCTGAAACTAATATAATGTTCTATGTCAACCATACCTCAAAAAACAAAAACAAAAAAATCTGTGAGGAACACCAAGTATTTGTATACTCCTCTTTCTTCTTTGTTGTTATCCAACAAAACCAAAACCAGGAAGAATTACATGAAGCAAAACCCGGGCAGAGGTATTGCTCTCCTCACTAAAGGGCACTCTGTGGTGATGTGTGATCTGGTGAAGTGGGCAGCCCACCGAGGAAGGCAGCAAGGCCCATGTGACGGACAAGAGCACAGGATTCTGCTCTGGCTTCTCGAGAGCCAATGGCCGGCAATCCTGCCACCGCCTGTACATAAGGCCAAAGTCTGTAAGTCTGAGAACCGCTAATGTCTGGTAAGTCATGAGGTGATGCAGAACTTTAACATTCAAGGAGAGGAATTTCCTTTCAGAGGAAGAAATTTGATTCAAAAGAACTAAGAGATAGATCTCTCATGACCAAAGGCAAGCTACACCAGCTGACAACATCACTCTTAGTTACATATTTCTATTTCTCTGGTAAAGAAAAGTCTAGAGACTGTCTGTAGAGAACCTTCCAAGGCAATGAATTTGAGAAGAAAGGCACTGTGTGATGCACACATAAAAAGTGTCAGGTAGCAAAATGTATGATGTTGTCAATTATAGTTTTGAAAAAGGTACAACAGTTTACAAAAATCTAGTATTTTTTACATAAACCATAATATCTAATATTTTCACTAAAGCCTAACTCACAGGGGTACTTTGCAGACACTACTTGGGTCCAAGTACCACATTCTTCAGTGACCTATTTTAACTCAGGAATAGCATTTAGAAACCTAAAGGAATGGATACCTAACAGTGTCCCCAACGTCACTGATAGATACCCAAATACCTAAATGATGGAAAACTGAAGACAATTTTCAGAAGGTTCCAGAGAATCAAATCATGGCTGAATTTTCCAAAGAGAACCTAAAGTTAAGATGCTCCATGCTGTTACTCAAAGGAAGAACTGCTCCATTGGAAAACCAGGAACTCAACAGAAAGTTGCAAAGGTTAGCTAATAAAGATGTATATTTAGGTACAGCTCAGGTTTGTTCTAAAAACAGGCTTTGAGTATGTGACACAATTCAGCATGGATGAAGCCGAGGTCCTAGACTTTCCAATCACAAGGCAAGGAAGACATAATTTGAAATGCAAACAAATTTAAGAACTGGCATTACTACTCAGTTGCCCCAAGTTAAACAAAACAAAACAAACCAGTGTGGTCCCTGAAGATCGTAACTTTGAAAAGGATGTTCAGCAACCAGTACCGAAGCTAAATCACTCAATTTTCTGAATTGCAGCCTTATCCAATTAAACTGTTTGCCAAATAGAGCAACTTCAGTTTTAATATACATAAGTAATCTCCTTTCTTTCCTGCTAAGCCAATAGGCTCAGGTGCCTTGTCAAACACCAAGAATACCATCTTTCAGTTGGCCCATTACAGGCGTGGGTCCTACTTCAGTGGCCCCATCTAGCTACCAAGGCCCGGGTCTCTGACCCAGTCCCAGCAAGGGGCTCGAGATGGTCCTAAGCACGCAGTTGCCACTCCTCTACTTAGTGAACGGTAAGTCTGAATGAACACCCTCCTCATAGCACCTGCTCTTGGCAAGGTTTCCGACGACACCCATCCGGGCGAAGCCAGTGGCTGACGCTCCCTCTCCACCCTACCCGCCCTTCAGCAGCGTCAGCGGAGCCAGACACGCCCTCTTTCCCGAGGCCGCCCTTCACTCTGAGCGTCACGTTCTCCAGGAGCCCCACCCAAGTCACTACCCAACCCTTGCTGCTTTCCCTTGCTCCTCCTCCTGCTCCCCAACTTTTAAACATTGGCCCAGCACAGGGCTCAGTCCCAAACTCACTCCTCCCCACTGTACACACACTCCTTGCGTACCACGGCTTTAAACACCGTCTACACACCAGTGGCTCCCAAATGAATATGTATATGGTCTTCACCTGAAGGTTTGAAGACACTGAGATACAGAGAGGTGATTTCTCTACTAGGAATCTCATACTCAGTATGTACTGAAATTTTTATTGTACCCCAGACCCGCAAACATTTTCTCCCCTAGGGTTCCCCACCTTAGTTTAAATGGCACCACTATCTACCCTCAGTTGCTCAAGGAAAAAATTTAGGAAGGAGCCATCCTGACTTCTCAGTTCCCACATACCACCCATTATCAAATCCTTCTAGATCTTCCTAAAAAGTGCACCAGTCTGATCTCTCCACTACGTCCCCACTACCTGAGGCATGGCCGTCACAGTCTCGCATCCAGATGATCGTGCTGCCTCCCCCCCGTCACTGTGCTTCTGCTCCTGTCTCCTGCGATCCATTCTTCACACAAAAGCCAGACAGATAAAAACCCATCACTGCCTAGTTTAAAACAAACCGCTCCTGTGGCTTCCCAAAGTCCCAACCATTACCCCCGGAGTCACGCTCTCACCCCACGGCCTCTCCACCCTCAGTGCCTCGTTGCAGTCTTAGGACGGTGCACCTGCTTTTCTGTGCCAGGCGGATCCAGTAGATTCTATCTAGCACCTTTACAAAACTATACAATGCATTATTCCCGCAATATAAGAATTCCAAAAATGATGGAACCTCATTCATAATAGTCAAAGGTTGGTCCCAGAGTGGCTTCACAAGACTTCTCACTCAAAAAAACAACTTCCATTTCCTTGACTCCACCACAGCTTGCACCTGGATGGTGATGACCGTCCTGTTCACGCATCTTTCCTGAAGTTCTCACAAAGGGCAACTCCACAGGGGCCTTGATTTTCTGGCCAGTCACTTTTTCGGATCTGTTCTCGATCATGAGATAATGGAACTGGGAAAGTGCAGTGCCTCCAAAGGGGGGATTTGCCGAGATGAACAGAAGGAGGGTGGAGTGAGGGCAAGGAGCAAACAGGACCACCTGCTTCCTGTGTTCCCCAGGTCAAGGCAGGAGTACACAGAGAATTCAAAGAGAAGCTTGCATGGGTTCTGCAGAGGAAGAGTTGGGCATTTTTTAGTAACTACCTCAAACTCAAGGAGCAAAGACGTACAGGTTATGTGTCCGTCCACAAGTAGAACCCATTCTTTTAACACTGGAAGTTTACAGATTAGGTGTACTCTGAGATGACTCTTCAGTTACTGCCTTAGGACAATGCCTTGATCAAAACTATTTCAAAGCTCCACGTACAAGCCAGCCAGACAAGGTACTTCATCTGGTGTCGCCACCACTAAACAAAAACACAGTCCTTCTCACTTGCAAAGTGTTTGGTAAGGATCCAGTGAGGTGGTGGGTGTGAGAATGCTTTGTAAAGTGTAAGGACTTTGTTCAAGCGTCATCTGTGACAGAGCAGGAAGAACTCTGGAGTCAAGCTGGTGTCAGTTCAAAGACTCAAGCCAGAGAGCACCTAGCACATGGCCAGTAAGCTTGCTAGAGAGAACCTCACAGCTCAGGGGTCCTGGTCACAGATGCAGCCACCAAGGACATTCCAACTAAAAATGGTTCTTAGAAGGTGTTCAGAAGTTAATCCACCAATTTGGGGTTTACAAAAAAGAATGGCTTTCAAGATGATGATTCTTGAATGGTCTTGGGAAGGCAGTGTGATCTACTAGAACACTGGTGAGGAACCTAGACTCCAGGTCTGGTTCTACTGCTGGTTGTAATTTTAGGGGAGTGACAGCATTCTCCTCTGTAAAGGCGAGGCATGGACTGCATGAACAGCGTGTTTCCTTCTAGTTCTAAATGTTATTCGATGTTATTCTATGCTCAAGCCAATAAAATCAGACCCACCACTTACTGAATTCAGTGTGAGGAAGCCAAAACTGAATCACATTATTTCAAGAAAATTGACTCATCATGATACTATTTTTTGATTTATGAAACACTTGATTATAAAGTGGTGTTTTGTTAATAGTTAAGCACTTTGAAATCTGGCTTAGAACTGAGTTAGGTTCTCAGCTCTATATTTGCATGTTCAACTGATTTAGCTTTAAAACACCTTATCAAGCCATATCCATAAGCTATTCAGAATCAACCTTCTTAAACCTGAATACAGGCTAAGTCACTCCTTACTACTACACCATGTCCTTGCGGGGACAGGGACAGAGCCAGATGCAATCGGGGCTTCAGGGGAGAAGCCTAGGCCATAGGGCACACCACTACCTTTCATGGAACACAAAGTGGCGTGAAGGCAAAGTGAGACTGTGGACAAGTCAGGGAGAAGGTAGGAAACAAGTAAGTCAGAGTTAAAAGACAGACTATCTCAGAATTCAAAGGGCCCGTGCGTGAACACAATGGAACAAAAATGCTTTGGTCTAAAGCCTAAAGGGACACTTTGGCCAAATCAATTTCTTTATTTTTCTGTTGTGTTCCTTCCTGTCTCCCACAAATAGGAAATAGAGCACCTCCTGACACGGTTTTCTATTTCTATGTATCTGCCAGACGATTCAGTCACGAAGCAGGAAAAACACCAGCTATTCTCTTTGCTGAAAACAGCAGAGCTAACAATGGAAGGGGGACTGCTGTAAACACGGAGGAACTGCCAACACAGTTTAAAAAAAAACTAAATAGAAACTCAAATTGAATTTTGTTTTAAAATCACCATAATTTTTTTGATATGACTAACAGGGCCACATATAAGCAAGCGTCTAATTTTGAAGAACGGCTAGAACTCTCCTTTACAAAAAATTTCCAGAGAATACCACACAAACCCTGAAATAAAAACATTCTCAGTAATGTTTTTCTTGGAGGCAAGTGTATGCTGCTAGCCAAAAGGAATATTTTCAGAATCCCCCAAATTGCACTGGGGATGAGGAAAAAGGAGGAGGACCACAGAGAGAGAGAGAGTCATTCCTTTTACACACAGACCCTGTCACCCTGGAAGTATATAGTAAGGACACTTTGAATCTTGGTCCTAAAAGAAACTGCAACCTGTGAGGCTCATTTCTAAAGTCACCTACAGGTTGTAGATTGATGTTAAGTTGTGTGTGGGGATTTGGAAGTCATGTGAAGTGGCTTTACGAATGGCAGTGGCAACAATTCTCTCAGTTTATCACATTTGTCCTGTTGAATTTCTTTAGAAATTACAGACGGGAGGCCATGCAAGAAAAGCAGTTGTCTTTGTCTTATTTAAGGCTGAGATAAACAGAGAAAGATTCAGCTCATTTCTAAATTCTTTTTTCCTTAAGAGTGCAAGTCAGCGATTAAAATCAACGGGCTCGATCACCAGCCAGACGGCACATCTGACAGTCAACACGACCGAATCACAAATACGCGGACACACATTTGACTTTGAGCCACAGCACATCCTGTCCTTTTCATTTCCTGGGAGTTGGTATTTTCTCAAACAGTGATGTGTTTGGGCATCACTGGAAGGGCACCATCTGCAGCTGTTTTCGCAGAAAGATCCATGCCCCAAACTGTGACTCTACAATCTGTGTGCTCATTTGTAGCAACTGTGCTCTGACAATTCTGGAGGAGGTAAAGTGTATAACAATCAGTACCGGGGGCTTTGAGAGAAGCGGTGTTTCAAGTAACACTGACCACCTCCGCTGAGGAAGAAGGGCACTTCTTAGCTAGGGCCCTTAAGGAACCCACGCAGGCCCACTTCCTGCTGTCCGCCTGGGCCAGGCTGCCTTTCCAGCCCATCTCACGCTCCCCAGTGCTGCGCGCCAGATTCCCCAGCACTGGGGCAAATGGACTGGCCCGTGGCAAGGTTGCACCTGGCCCAGAGCACAAGTATTTTACTTTTAACTTTAGGGTGAATGTATTCTTTCTGGATTTAACTCTATGGTGACTAAATCAGTAGGTAGTAACTGATTTTATAGCCCTTTGGAGTAAGTTAACACGCTGTTATTTCTGCTGCAGGACTAACATTTACTAAGTCCTTGCTTTCTGCTGGTCACTGTTATGAGCCCCGTGCACGCTCAACTCTCTGCTTTCAGTCCCGTGAAGGACCTACTGTCCTTGGCTGTATTTCACAAATAAGGACCTGCAGCCCAGGGAGATGGAGCCCCGTACCTAAGGCCGCCTGCTAGAAGGTTTCCCACCTGAGCAGTCCAGCCAAGTCTGCTCCCACCCAATGTGGGGAGGAGGTTAACTTTCAGCGAGTGAAATCCCAAATCTGGGACCAGCCACATAGCATGGCATTTAACTATCCTGCACTGAATTTTTTATTGTTTCAGGTTATCATCCTACTAACTGTTAATACATCAGAGACCTGGATCTTATGTTTTGTGGGTCTTCTTCTATTTCAAAATAATTTTAATGTAAGTGCACTGGCAATTGGGACATTATAAATAATGATATTATAATAGAAATATGTAGGGAACCTCTAGACAGAGCACACATTTATATATGTGTATGGATGTGTGTTTTCAGTATCATCATTTAAAGAGCAACTACCTTTTCGTTCTGTTCTTTCTCTAATAGCTACTTGTTGATTTGTCTTCCTAGTAGAAGGTATTGGACATATGAGGTAAAAGATACATAAAATACATGAACCTGCAGAGTCATATCTTATAGAACTTGTGGCTTAATTAGCAGCTTAGTAAGGGAAAAATAATATTAAAGTTGAGTCTGCTGTTTTATCACTACCTAAAATCACTGTATTTGTATAGGAGATGTGTTATTTACAAACATGATTTGAATGCCTTCATGCTCCATCTTGCTAGCATTAAACCCTGAAGAAGGCTGGCAGGCCTCAGCACCCGGCGGCTCTCTCTCAGTCCAGCCCCGCTCTCATCTTGGCGGTCCGCAGGCTGGCCTTCCTTGCGGGTTGGCCCAGCTCCCTGCCCACCCCTAGCGAGCACTGCATCCTGAAGGGACAGCCGCAGCTTCGGAGTGGTTGGGGACCCAAGGCAATCCATTCTATTCTTCTTATAAGCATCTCTTCTTTAATTTTTTTCTTAATGTTCTGTTCCTCAACTGTCTTTCTTCTTGCTTACAACCAGCAAAGCCAGTTCTGAAGATCAGCTGTTCTAACGCAAGGGGCTGGCAGTGTTGGCTCCTTCTGCAGGCACTGAGGGAGACTCTGGCCAGGCCTCCCTCCCAGGTACTACTTGATGATCCCTGGCTTGCAGATGCATCTCTCCAAGCTCTGCCTCTTCGCGTGGCTATCTTCCCTCTGTGTTTTTATAAGCTTTTAGAAAGCATATCCCTACATAATTCAGCCTGAGTGAAAGTCATCAACCTGGAATGCAATAAGCTGTGTAATTAATGCACTTTGGAATTAATGCATGGTGGGTTATGCAGGTACCCTGAAATGGTCCACAGCCAAATCCCCAGGATGAATGTTGCCTTCCATGGGGAACGGGACTTTGCAAATGCAATGAAGTTAAGGACCATGAGATGGGGAGCTATCCTGGATCATCCAGATGGGCCCGATGGGACCAGGAGGTCCTGATCAGTGAGAGATACACGCTGAAAGTCAGTGGAGGTTGAATGACAAAGCAGAGGTCAGTGACTTGACCGCTGGAAGGGGCCACAAGCCAAGGACTGCGGGAGGCCTTAGCGCCAGAAAAGGCAGGAAATAGACTCTCCCTTGGCCTCGGGGAGGAACGTGGCCCTGACAACACCTTGACTGGAAGCCACTGAAACTTATTTGGACACCTGACCTCCAAGACCACAAGAGAATAGATCTGGGTTGTCTTTAAGCCCCTGAATTTGTAGTTATTTGTTACAGCAGCCACAGGAAATTGATACAGTCCCACGGACGCTCTAGGAACCATCCATGGTGACACCACCTTGTGCTTACTAAGAAAAGTGCTTCTGGCCACATTGGATGTCTGAGGGGTAACATGCGGCTGCCTGGGGCTACCCTCCCTCAGTGCTCAGCTGGGGAAGCCAGAGGGCACAGGGGCCCCTGTGTCAAATGGGCATGGCCCCTCACACTGGGCTTGCGCACCTGGGATGGAGCGCACAGTCTCGGCCACACCTGTCCCAGCCCTGGTGTCTCTGGGCTTCGGGATGTCTTAGCGTACAGGAGGAAAGGGAACCCCAACAAAATGTATCCCTCCTAAATCATTTTCGATCTTTGCTGAGACATATTCTTACCAGCTTGTATACAGCTGTCCAAGTCAACACCCCAGAATTACCCCCAAATTATTCCCCTCCCAAGATGCCACCCATCCAAGAGACAGTCATCAAACTCGACCTCTACAACATTGTCTAAATCAGAGTGCATCTTGCCACCCAATGCAAGCTGCGGTTTCATCCCCCTGGAATACTGGGGTACAGTGGCGCCCTGACGTCCTTCCTGCTTCCCTACAGTGAGCTCTGAGAGACACAGGTCAGACCACACCGCTCCCCCGACAGACACCGTCCTCTGGCTCACCACTTCCCACTTCCCACGCCCGCTTCATCCCCGTCCTTTAGGATCCAGCTTTCTCATCTCAGCGTCCACTGCTTTCTCTTCTGGCGTCCCCAATCAGCCTTCTTGCTGTTGCTGAAACACACCGTCTGGGCCTCAGGGATCCTGGTCTTGTCATGTCTGGCTCCTTGCAGCCTGTGTCCGGAGTGCTGACTTCATGGGAACTGTCCAGGATGCCAGCAGCGCATGCCTGAAGGGCTGAGATCCTGTGGGGCGGGGTCCCATGTCCAGTGGGGTGGAGCATGGGCCATCCTACCTGGGGGCCAGCTGCTTCCAGCAGGCGGCCCCCACGTGAGAGAGGTCCACCCATGTGGCAGCATGCATTGGCACTGCCCCTTATGACTGAGCAGGCTTCTGTCGTATGGATGAACTGGTTGTTCACCCCTCACCCTCTGAGGGACGTGGGCTGCTTCCAGATTTTGGTGATTATAAGCAAAGTTGCTACACACATTTGTGGGTGGATTTTTGTGTGAGCATAAGTTTTCATTTCTCTAGGGTCAAACCTAGGGGCAGGGTTGCTGGGGGACATGGTAAGTGTACATTGAACTTTGAATGGCTATACCAGTTTCCATGCCCACCAGTGGTGGAGGAGGGGTCAGGTGCTCTGCATTCTTGCTAGAGGTTTACTGATATATTTTATGATTTAGCCATTCTACTAGCTATGTGGTGGCATCTCACTGTGAGTTTAAATTGTACTTCTCTAATGTTTAATGATGGTATGTTTTCAGGTGTTGCGTGTCATCTGTACACCTTTGATAAAATGTTCAAAAAAATTTTTTGTCCAATTTTTTTGGGTTGCTTATTTTCTTATTTTTTAATCAGAGAGTTCTTTATATATTCTGGGTGAAAGTCCTTTGTCAGATGAGATTTGCAAATATTTTCTCCTGGTTTCTTTGTAATGTTCTTCATAGAATGTTAGTTCTTTAATTTGATGTAGTATAATTTATCAATTGTTCTTTTACACATAGTGCCTTTGGTGTTGCATCTAAGAACTCTCTGCCTAAAAAAAAGTCATGAACATTTTTATCCTGCATTTGCTTCTAAGAGTTTTACCATTCTATGTTTTAGGCTGATCCCTTCTGAGGTCGCCTTTGTGTACAGCGTGAGGCTCAGGCCCAGTCTGGCAGGTGGGTGTCCAAGAGCTCCAGCAACATCTGTTGAAAAGACTGACTTTTTCACTGAAATGCCTTTGCTCCTGCATCAAAACCAACAGGCCACATTTGTGTGGGGCTATTTCTAGGCCCTCCTCCATGGTGGCTGTCCCTTCCGACACCACGCTGTCTTCATTACTGAGGCCTTACAGTCAGGTGTGTTAGTCGTCCAACTCTGCTCTTCTCTCAAAACTGTTTGGCTAGGTGGCCAGCTCCCGTTTCTATACACACATAGGTTAGAATCAGCTTGCCTATCTTCAAAGAATTCTGAGATTCTGACTGGGAATTTGTTAAATCTACAGATTGATTTGGGGAGGAGTGACATTTGAGCTATACTGAGTCTTCCAATCCGGGAACCCAGTGTGTCTCCATTTCTTTAGTACTTTGAATTTTTTATTTCAGTGTTTTGTAGTTTTCAGCATATACATCCTGCACAGAGTTTTATGTTAGAAATACTAACGTAAAATTTATATTTAAATGTCTCAATGTTGACTTTGCATTACTATATCCTTGTATCTTGACAATGCTGAACTCATTAGTTCTGAGAGTTTTGTGTATTTCTTGCAATTGTTGACACAGTCATGTTGTCTGTGAAGAGGGTCAGTTTCGTTTCCTCCTCTCTAACCTAAATGTCTTGTTTCATTTTCTTGCCTTATTGCACTGGTACTTGGCAGAGAGGTCCAGGTGGGAAGTCTGGTCTGAGCACTGGAAGTTCACTTAATAACCTGTTTCCCATCCTGTCTGTCTCACCCATAGCAGTTGATACCACATGCAGTTATCGTGAACTAACTTTGCGTCTGGTTCCATTCCCACGTATGATGAGGGGGAGAGCATAGGCAGTGCACAGAGCAGGACACAAGGCATCCAGGAAGTCAGCCCTCACACATGGCGAGGGTCAGGGCTGATCTCGGCCTGACTTCCCTGGCCTGCCCAAAGTCCCCGAATAATAGCTTGGGTACAGAATCAAGTACAGATGCATATCCTCACAAAAGATAGGACATTTTTTCCTCTGAGACATGAGGGAAGGAAGAGCTAACTGATAAGATACAGAGACATGGAAACTGGAGAGAAAGAACACAGAAGCTAGAGTAATAAATGGTATTTCATACAGATAAATGTGGATCAGCGCTAACATATAATCAGGTAGGTAACGCCCAGTGGCTACCAATGCAAATAGTACTTTGGGAATTTTATCCTTTCCTACTTCATGACTTTAAACACTAACGCCTCAAACCTCTTGAACTAGAGAGATGCAGGGTTAAATCATGACATGGGGATAAGACCACAGCCTTTCTTAAGAGCACATCTGTGGATTGTTTGCATATTATAATTCCACTGGTTTAAATTAACACAGTATCAATATAATACATTCTCAGGGGGAGGAGGAAGGAGGACAGACAGCAGATGCAGAACAGTAACAGACAATGCTACTCCCCCATAAGACAGCAATGCTCTGGAGGGACCTCAGGTTGCAGGGCAAAGTAAAAATAGAAAGAGTAACAAACAATTTCAGCTTTCATGAATAATGAAAACAATAATTAAAAAGAAAATCTACCTTTAATGCACAGAAATAAGGGCAAGTAATGTTACAGATAGATATGCTTAAGATAAAACATATCCAAACGGAATTAAATGAACATGTTCCACCCTAAGTAAATCCATCTGTAAAAACAATCACTGGATTCTTTTGGCTTTCTAAACTGTCACTCGCATAGGTCACATTATTTCTTGGTCAAACACAGAAGAAAGTTCATTTGACTGTGAGAACACGCATTCTGTGCCTTCATTCCAAGTCTGCCCTAATCGTGTTCTGCCTGTAGCTCCGAGGTCTTTATCTGGGAGCTGGTTGTTCTCCGGCGCTCAGTGCTCACCACACCCCATCCCACAGGGGCCGGCAGTGGCTAGAGGGGGGGGGCCGGCAGTGGCTAGAGGGGGTGGGCCAAGGGTGAAGAGAGCAAGGAGAGGGTGGTGGTCGCTCACCGGACAGCGGGCGAGGTAGCAGGATGCATGGCTACCCCACCTCAGGGTGCCCAGACCCACCAGACACCCCGTTCTGGGACGTGCAGCTTGGACTCGCGCCGCGCCTACAGACCACTCACCCATTCGTAGGAGAGGACCCAGCAGCCACGTGCGATGCCCAGCAGCACGTTCAGCGTGCGCAGAGGCTTCCCGGCCAGCACGTGAGTGGTGGTTTCACACACTTCGGGGGCGAAGGAGAAGCCCTGCAGTTTATTCACAACCTGGATGATGATGTTCTGCTTTCTACCAGATGGGAGGAAACAACAAAATGAATATGCTTTCATTACCCTCCAGGAAAACCAAACCAGAGAGCTAAAATCCCACACTGACTTCGGCAATGGAGCTCATCTCTCAATTTCCTTGCCATCAGTGACGTGAAATTTAGGGAAATAAAAAGACTTTGCATCTCAACTCCAGTGGTCTGTTTTAGTGGCCGAGAAAACCGAGGCCCAAGGCTGTCAGTGGCTTCCCCCAGAGCAGCAGGCAGGAACCAGCCGGTGTCAGACCTGGGACAGCCCAGGACGGACTTACCACAGGGTCACATACTTCTCACACCTATCTGAGCCATCTGCATGGTCAGAACCAAGCTTCTCACTTGCTTATTTGAAAATACAACATTTACAGAGTTCAAACCCATCAGTTTTCTACGAATAACTGGGAAAGGGCCCTTTCCATTAAATCATCAGATCAAATCTTGGGGCAGATTTGACAGAGGCCCCTTATTTTCACATAGCTCATTATCACAAAGCTTACTTTCACAAATGGACCTGTTTATCTTCTGGTCTGTTATTCCATTACTGCCTTAAGTACCTTTTTTCAAAAAAATATTCTTCCTGTCCAACTTCCTTACAAAATAACACTCTATTCTCCCTCTCTTCCTTTTATGACCACCTTTCTAGTGACTTTGGTCCTGACACACTGCTTTTCCCCCTCCCAGCAAGTTTTGGAAATCCCCAATGGAATACGAAGGACACCAAGGACTTCCTAGGCCACACCATGAGTACACCATGAGTTAATAAACAAACTTCTTTTGTTTCCAAAAATTACGTGACCAAGGGAGAGGGGCAGTTTTCGCTCTCGCTGGTACAGACCAACCTCCCCCATCTACTTCATGTGTTTCTTAGTTTTATCTCTAGTGATCTTGGGTATGTCAGTCAATTGTAGGACCTGTTTCATTACAAAATGAAAGGGTTCGACTCTATCATGACTTTAAATTCCCGGAGCTCCCTAGGGTACAGGAGATAAATGAGCCACGACGTGGGCTCCATTACCACTTCAGCCAGACAATCTGTGCTTCTTGGGCTTGTGGAAAATATTAAATCTGGGGTAAAAGACAAAAAAAGCAAGAAGCGAAAATCCCTAAACTAGATGCTTCAGAACCCTTCATTTCTGTGTATCTGTGATGTCCCTCATTCCAAGTCCGGCAGCTGCTGGCTATTTGCTGGACGTGTTAATAGGTAACAAGTGTTTTTCCGAGACAAGCTAATCAGCGGAGCATCAGAACGCCTAGGTCTTGTTCTTAAGTTTAGACCAGAAGTGTAGGTGGGGAAAAAGAATAGAATGAGAACATGGCCTACATGGAAATTTGATCTTCAAATCTTTGATTGAGAACTAATTACATTTGTGGCAAAAATCCAGACATTTAAAAATATTATACCCATATTCATTTCTGCATTACACTGTTTAGCATGTTCAGCATATTTCATAAGAGATTAACAAGAATTGTGCGTGTGCTCCTTTTTCACGGCTAATATACGGTGTGTGGATGCCCTGTCCTTTAACTTCAGGCTGGTGGTAGGAGGATCCTGCTCCAGAAGTGTTCAAAGCCTTTGTGCAGCCTACTTTACACTGAAATGTCCCAAAGTTTTGACAAATGTCTGAAAATATATGATTGATATAAAAAACATGGTTTTCCCCTAAACAGGAATTCAAAAATCTGTTACAAAGAATACGGTGCTATATTTTTGTTGGACATGCTATACTGTGTTAAATGTTTAAGGAAAGATGATAAGAGCCTGCCAGCAAGCTATTAACTCCTTCACAAAATGTGCAGATAGCTGCTTGAATGCAGCTGCAGAAAGCTTCCCACTGAAGCATTTCTCAAAGGCCTTTAGGGGAAGCAGCCAGCAAAGAAAGCTGTATTTACTGAGCTTTCCAGGGGTGGAGGTGGTGGACACAGAGCCAGCAGGGAAGGGCATAGACTGCAGCACCTCTTAATACAGTCTGGACACCTCAGAAAGTCTACCATTGGGAACAGGTTGCAGTCTTTCAACCACCTTTATTTTCAGTGATCTTCTGATTCAGACGTTAACTATACAGACTAACAGGTACACAGTACAGATTGAGTGCCTGAAAACATGACCATCCCGTATATAAAAGAAAAGGCTAACATTGTACACTGAGTGGGAAGTTATCAAAACAATGACACTTACTCAGACGGCATGCTCGTCATGACTAATGTTCTTGTTGGCTAGACGTTTCAAAAGAGAAGGAACAAAAAACAGTCAAAAATATAAAAAACATTTTTTTCCCACAGAAATAAACTTGAACATGTTTTATGAAAAGTTACATCACTTAAAAATAAATATTTAAGCATATATCAAAGAAAAAAACCTTTATATTCCTGGAAAAAAAAACAGCCCAAGAGATAGAGACTTAGCTATTATCCCCAAACCAATCCAAAATTCAGGACATGAGTTAGAAGAGAGAGAGAGAAAAAAAAGTGTTTCCCTGCAGAAGCAGGTTCTACCAGTCAGCCTAGTGGAGCTCCAGAGGTAACATCCCATCTGTGGACTTCCAAGGAAGGAGAGGGTGAGAAGGCCTTTGTTTGCGGGCTGAGAACCAGTGCCCTACGGGTTCCAGGCAACCCTATCCTCGCCTTACACCCACATGCACAACAATCCTTATGCTTCTGTTCCGTGGGTCAAATTCTTCAACCCTTGCACGCACAAGCACAGATTCAGGGGACTGCTTGATTAAATGTGGGGCATCTGCTATTAACTGGCATTCAAAGCATGCTGACAGAAAAAAAAATGAAATGCTTTGGGAATATATCATTAGAAATATAAATTCCCCTGTAATTCCACCATCCAGAAATGACTATTGTTTAATCATCTGGTGTATATTCTCCCAAATGTTCTATGGGAGTTGTGGATATAAAATTTTCTCAAAAACAAAAACAGACTCACATTATTCATACGCTTTTGTAACTCAGATGAGATACTCCAAATGCAACCACCCGCACGGTGTGACCGTGAAGGAGCTGTGGCATGTTTCATTGTGTCTTGAATAGGCTGCGTGGTTCAGCGACACGAGGAACGCAAGGCATTCTGGGGGCCCCAGGTGGACACCATGATGGCCCTGAGGGCATGCAGGCTGTCTGGGTGTCATGGGAACGGTGAAGGGCGGAGAAGGGTGAGACAACACACACAGAAGACATTCAAAGGGACAGGTCAGGGAAGCGACAGACGAGCACCTGGGGCAACGAAGGACGCCCCATCTCCTTAGCTATCCATCCCTCTCACCTGCTTCAGACGCAGGGACCACCACAGTGCGGCCAATGAGTGTCTAGAGACAAGACCTGGACGAAGGAGTTCCTCATCACCTAGTGAATCTGGCTGAAACCACATCTTTGAATGAGGACTATGCTGGCTAGTGATGTGACCAGCCCCAAATAAAACCCAAGAGCAGCCCATTCTATGGCATCCGCGTTCTTCTGTGGAGCCATCCAAAGGAGACCATTGGGGTTTCATCTATGGGAAGTACCCCAGCTCAAGGACCACAGGGTACGGGGTGGGGAGGAAATTCTCTGACTTCCACCATGCTAGGTTTCTCCTGCATCACTCTGTGCCCACGTGTCTTTACCTACGCCACCTCCCTAGGTGACCTCTCACACAACCTCGTGGCTTCACATACCAGCTCCATGCTGACAACTCCCAACTTCCTACCTCCAGCAGAGACCTATTTCCAATATCCAGACTCAGATATTCTACTGCATATTTGACACGTCCATTTGGAAACATAATAAGGATCTCAAATTTGACATGTCCCAAACTAAAGTTCTGTTCTAGCCAGGCAATTAGGCAAGAAAAAGAAATAAAAGACATCAAATTGGGAAGAAAGCAAAACTGTTTCTATTCACAAATAAGATGATGATATATGCAGAAAATCCTAAAGAATCCACAGAAAACATTAGAACTAATAAATGAATTCAGCATATAATCTACCGATCTATTTTATTACTATCTACTAGTATCACTCAGGAAAAGAAAACCATGAACAGGACGTCTATTAGGTCTGAGTGAAAGAATGCTTGGACAGTTCAGTCAACCCGAGGCTTGATAGGAACTCTCATCAGAGGCTGCAGGGGAGGAACTATATTTATAAGGAAACTCAAAACCCAGAATGGAAGTCTGAATGGAAAGAAAAATACACAGAAGGCAAAAAATTAGTTCAAACAAGAAAGAGTATCATGCTTCTATATCCCTCTGACTTGCAGATGTCTGATAAGAAATCCAGAAGACTAAATGTTCATTTACATGGACCAGCCACAGAACCTAAAAGAGACAAGCTCTCCCTAGAGTATGATGCTAATGAATGCCAAGATAGATAGCACAAGTTCAGACCAACTTGACAAATGAGCCCCAGCCTGAAATATAGTGATGAAATGAAAAGAGCAGTCTTATTAAGAGTAAGCATACCTACTTATCTTATAAATTAGGAATTGGAAAATATATCCAGTAAAATGCTCTTGATTAATCAAGGAAGCTCCTTAAAAAATGACATGTATTGTTACCTGCAACTTATTTAGCAATGAATAACACAGTAAGATGGTTGATGGATGGAGGAATGGATAGATATATGATAAAGTAACTATAAGAAAGAGTTAGTTGTACAGTCAAGGCTGGAGTGAAAAATTGTGAAACACTTTTAAATGGAATTACCAGTTGTCTTGATGGAAAACCACGTTATTATTCAGCACACAGATGCCTCAGGACTTTCTGCTTACATGGTGTCTATACTTTCCACTCTCTTTGAGCTACTTTACAACTCTGTTGCAGAAAATTGATAGTAATGAAAATGATTCTTGTCTATAGAAATGCAAAATCTGCCCTGTGGAGGGGCAGCTTACTTTCCTCTCCCACTGAGGAAAAAGCCAGCTTGGGACCCATTCGCAAAGCCATTTCAGTACTCCTAAAGGTCCTTCTGAGTCTGCTCTGTGGATTCTCCTTTGAAGGACAAACACTCAAGCAATACCTAGTAAAATCAGCCTTAGTTTATAGTCAAGAATAATTTTTTTTGAGGTTATTTTGATCACAAAAGACAGAAATTGTACACAGAAAACACTGTGAAAAAGACTTTTGAATAGAATGAATGGTTACTGGGTGACTTTATGGGGAAACTATGAATTGTCTGAGGACACATTCTTTAGGGTTATCTGAGTCTATGGGCTTTATGATTTAATTGTCTTTGAGCTATTTACTACTCTGTCAATTGTAGTAAGCTGATAATGGAAGTTATTCTTCTCTATAGACACAGTACACAAGCCCAGAGGAGTTCAGATGACCTCCTTCCCAGGCTGGAAGAGGCTGTTCTTGCACATACGAAGCAAAGGCCTGTCAGCGTTCCCGAGAGTCCATCAACGTGCACAGCCAGTGGGCTCCGCTTTGAACTGGACACAGCAGCTGTCTGGTTCCTCCATTAATTAGTGAGTTAAGTAACACTCGCTTTATATTAGTAAGAAAACAATGATTGTAACCTTCTAAAAAAAGTATTTTTCAGGAGTGGTGGGTATGCGGATGTGTTAACAATAATTTCACCTTTTCTCTGTCTCAAAAAAAAATTTTGTTTGAGAAGGCTAGAAGACAGTTTTATTTAGCAAGGAAAAAGTACACTCTTGGAGATAGAGCAGATGTCCTGAGAGGTCAGGACCAGCCTGAAAATTTTTATAGTAAAATTTAAAAAATATTATTCAGGTGCATATATGTTTTTTAATTGGCAAGGCATATGACAACTAATGCAAAAACACCTCAAGGGCAGAGTTATTATAGTGATTAGTACATTGATCCCTTATAGCACCGTAATGCACCCAGCAGGTTCTGCGGCACTGAATAAAGTTTCTATGTACAAAAGCCAATGGATTTTTCTGCTTATGATTATGCTATCATTACTGGAAATTCCCCAAGTACCTCCTAGCAATCAATTACACAAAAAGAATATGTGAAGCATGAGAAGTTCAATCATTTGTTCAAGGACCCAGAATAAGAATGTAATTCAGGAAATCTTTCTGCAGCTCCCGTGTTATGATTTCATATTTGACAGGCCACTTGGCCTTTCCTTATCGCATGTGTCTCTTCTAAGAAATAAGATAATGAATTACTCCCAGAGTGCTACACGATTAGTAATTCTGTAGAAAGTAAATATTGAGCTAATAGTTGTAAATCATAGCCTTCACAACATGTAATTTCAAGAGAGTACCAGCCATTTGTAACTTGGTCATTATCTCTGTAACCTTTGCTACATGTCACATTTCACTGATGGCAATAAAAACGGAGAGAAGGTTTGGCCACTTTATTCTCTTTAGTAATAATAACCTGCTCCTCCAACCCCCCGACCAAGAAGAATTACATGAAAGGTGATATCTGCGGGGTATGAGAGGAAACCACCTTATGGACACCCTGGCTCCAGAGCCTCAGGGACGAGCCAGCCTGCACACCGAGATGCTTGTCCACTGGCCTCTGGGCCCACTGGACCGGTGCCCTCAGGGTTCAGCTCCTGACTCCACTGTAATACCATCTCCTGTGTTAATTTACTGCACCTTTTCATTTTAGGAATCCCTCAAGATGCCTGATCTCCAGGACCCTAAAACAGTTGAGCTCTGCCATCCTCTTAACAGATGAACCACCGCCGGCAAGGATCCTCACAGGACCATCTCGAAGACTCTGCCTTGCCTCACCCCAAAAGTGGGTGGATGGTTGCCTCTGAGTTCTTGGTGAGAATGACACTTGCTTCCAGTAAAAGGTAGGTCTGGGAACCAAGCTGACATGTCTCCTGGGAACCAGTGCTGCCTAGAAATTCCCTCTCCTTGTGTTCGAAGGCTGACCTTGCCAAAGGACTACTCTGCTGCCCAGTATTCCAAGAAGAGCCCCACCACCTTTCTTCCTCCATGGTTTGGATAAGACTATGCGTCCTCACTCCTGGTTCCCAGGGACGCCTGATGGTGCCCTTGGTTCCCCACCTGCACAGCTCCCCGCCCCCTCTTTCCCCCTGAGCATGCTACAGAAGGATTGATGTCCACGCTGCGGCGGTCTAAGTAAAATCATCTACTTAATCATCCTGTAAATGTTGTCTTTCATACCTACTATACATTTGTTTTAAGTGCCTAGGAACAGAATTTTGATAAAAGCTATGAATACCCAAGAAGCAATTGTCTCATCGGATCTTCTAATAAGATGTTTTAATTTAAAATTTCAAGTTTGTCCTCTTTGGTCGGTTTTGAGTAAAAAGTGATTAAAAGATGAGGAAATCCTCAAATAATTAATGGAAACAGAATCATCCAATCACCTAGAGAGAATTTCATCAGATACTATTCAGTCAAGCAATTTGATAAAAAAAAAGTTTATAATCCTTTCAAACTGCAAGGATCACCAGAGAGCACAAGGGAAGAAAACAATCTGTCTGAAATGGGAAATTTTAAAGAAATACATGACCAAGCCAAGAACCCCAGTGAGCAAAGCGGTCTGGCAGGTAGGGCAGGGGAGGGAGCCCGCAAAAGGACCAGCACAGAAGCAAAGAAACACACGGGAAAGGAAGTGGCTCCTCTGGGATACTCCGAGCGTCTGTATGGATTCGACAAGCTGCCCCTTACAAGTTCAACATGACAAAAGCTTCTGTAAGACAGCGAAGAAGATAAATTTCGTGAAGAACTGTGGTGAGGCTGGAGGTTAGGTGAAAAGGTGCAATGGTAAATTCCTGCAGGTAGCAGCCCAGGTAAGAGGATGGAGGCTGGCAGCAGCCCGCGGAGGTGACGGCACAGAGAAGGCTCCCGGGCTTCTGCTGGAGGGTGGGAGCACAGGACCATGGCCGTGTGAGGGCGCGCAGGGATCAGGAGGAAGATCAGAGTCGAAGCTTTGCCCATGCTGAGTGTCCAAGGGCTGTTTGCTTGAGTTGGAGGACTATGTCATTAGCAGGGAATATCTTTGGTTTCTCTTCAACACAGGACGAGAGGTCTAGAAATTCCTGGCACAGTTTAAAAAGAGCCTCACTATTGTAGTGGTCTGCTCTGTAGAGAATTTTGGAGAAAGAATAAGACAAATCACGTGGAAATGGAATGACCTGAGACAGGAGGGACTTGCCTTAATTCCTAACGGCCCAGTGGGAATGGCACCCACTGTTTACACACGTCATGTATGAGAACCACTGACTTTCTCCTCGTGTTTGAGGTAACACAAGGTAAGAAGCCTCCTTTCATTTTCTACTATGGATGGCCTTTAACAATAAGTCAACGAAACCACCACCTAGCTCAGGGGACAGCGTTTGATGTCACCCAGCACGGCCACTAGTTGGGGACACGGTTCGGAGGCCCAGGCAGTTCACTTGCATTCATGGGTTTAACTGTATGTACCAGACATTAGAAGAACACAGCATAAAGCACATATTTTAACATTTTAGATATAAGTATGAAGATCTCAGAAATGAAAGTACGGTAAAATTGTATCACAGGGCAGCCTCAAGAAAAGTTGAAAACTTTATCTTATTATTTGCAATATACGAATGTGTAAGTTAACATTCCCACTCTTATTCTGCTCACATTACTCATACACTGAAGCATTTTATGGTATCTATTTTAGAATTTTTATTACAGAAAGAAAAAATCAACTCCTGTATGTTTTTAACATTGTTCAATGAGAAGAGAGGTAGGGCTCTGTTCTTTAAAAAAAGCACTCATCCAAATGCAGCTGCAGAGCCCCAAAGGGTAATCACAGCAAACACTGAAAATGAATCATGTGAACTAATCCACTAGCCAGTGAGAAACAATGCACAAATGTCAAACTCTGCAGTGAATTTATGCAAAAGCGGTTTCTGGAAGTTCTGAAGCAGTGAGCAGTGGCGAGATGGGGCGGGGGTGAATATTTGGGAAATAGTCTCATTGGTTTTGTTTTGGTAAGATCAAAGGTAGTTCAAATCAAACAAATGTACTTGTTTCTTTAGCGATAAAAAGAAACGGTTTAAAAATAAAACATTATTTGAAATGTTTTGCGTTTCGGTACCATTCCATAACTAAGCAACTTCTTTTCCTAAGAGCAGTGAAATGAGATAACCAATGAGGTGACCCCCACGTGTGCCAGGATTACTGATTTTGTGCATCAGTAAGATAAGCTCACCGGATACACGGGCACCGCCGGAATTCTATGAATTGCATCTATTGGGAAAATAAAAAAGAGCAAATCAAATATGACAAAGGATAAACTCTGGAAAATATCTTCATATCCCTTCCTGGGGATATTCTGTTGTCTAGATCTCTGGGAGCTACATCACTAAAGTGTCTTCAGAAAGACTAAATCTACAGATCCAAGAGACCCTGACTTTTAAAAATAAGCTCCTCATGAGATGCATCCTCATATTGTTGATACCCCCCTTTTAATATGGTGATAAAGTCTGTGATCTAAAGCTGTATTCCCTGCAGAAAACTGGGACGAAAATCTGTAACTTTCTTTAACTCATTTTTACCTTAAGTGGTCCTCCTTCTATCTTCTCCTTACATGAAATTTGTTTTCTTTTGGACAATTTCAGAGACTCTTAATATTCAGGTTGGTTTTTCTAAAAAAATATATAATACCTTTCTAATGCTCTCAAATAATATAAAAATAGTGACCAGAGCATCAGTATCAGTTTTGAATATTCATATATTGGATAAAGATTAATTTTTATAGTAAAAAATATAAGCATAGAGAAAATGTGCAGCCAAGTCAATGTCCAATTTGTTAAAGAACATACACATACATCAGCTCACTTAAGATGCTTTATCTAGCCAACTCCCAATGGGTCTGTGCACACACTGTCTTCTGGCTCTGCAAGCAGAGAGGGGTGAGAGGCCATGAAGCTCGAATAGCAACAGGGACACTGTCAGGGACTGAAGTCTGCGTCCCTGGACATGCACATGTCGAAACCCTGACCCCCAAGGCAACGGCACTTGGAGGCGGGGCCTTTGGGAGGGGATCAGGTGGTGAGGCGGGAGCCCTGATGAGTGGGATTAGTGCCCCCAGGGAGCTCCGGCCCCTCTGCCCTGAGGACACAGTGAAAAGAGGCTGTCTGTGCCCCAGGAAGAGGCTCTTACCAGACACCACATATGCCAGGCCTTCTCTCGGATGTCCGGCCTCCAGAGCTGGGGGAAATGTTGCCTGTTATTTGTGAGACCGCATTCATGGTGCTGTGTCACAGCAGCCCGAGCAGACGAAGACACAGAATGGCAGAGTGTGTGTCTGCACAATCCCTTCTCCACTGCACATGCAGGGCTCCCTGGAGGAATGGGGCCTGGCAAGGAGGGCAGCGAAGGCCAGGACAGCTTAGCTTTCCAGAGGAGAGGTGCTGAAGTAGAAAGAATAATGTGTCAAAACAGGACAGTGAAGGGGCTCCCACTGGCTAAGTCTGGGACAACCTGAGCGTCCCCCGCCCCAGGCAAATGCCAGCAGTGGATCAGAACCCGCTGAGTAGCAACAGACTGGATGAGTCCACACTGCACAGTGGGAGAAGGGGTCCACAGCATACAAAGGTGGCCCGAGCAGCATTTCCACCACTGCAGCCCAAAGACAGCCGCTGGGCCAAGACTGGCTTCTGAGCTTGAACCCTCCCTCCACATGGCCTTGGAAAGAAACCTGCTCCAACTGTCACATTCCGGGAGGGGCACAGGCTCCTTTCAGGAACCACTCCAAATAGAGTCCTAAACTCATTGAGTCTGGGCCTAAGGAGACACATGGGCTACATATGGGAGGAAATATGTGGATTCACAGCATCTCCAGGCTGCTGCTGTTTTTATTTTGAGATAGACACACGCTGCTGTCCTCCAACCCTCAGGGGTCACACCGCCAACTGCACCCTCCTCAGCCAATTCTGATTCCCAGTCTCCTACCCATTGTCTCTCCTTTTGTTAAACGCTTGCTCAAGGAGCTGGAATGACACAGTAAAAAGTGCCACAACTTGATCGATGCGGAGAGATTTCCATGCCTTTTTTAAATGAACAGAATTAGATGGTAACTAGTGAGCTGACCTGAAACAGCACAAGACATTTCTGCAGAAACATAAAACGGCATAATTCAAAAAACGTTTTCAAAATTGAAAATCACCAATAACGAAGACCAGAGCATGAATGGCTCCAGACCCAGCTATTCCGGCTTGATGGCCGTTGCACATTACATTATTTTTTGACATAGGCTCACTATTGATATATTAACTAAATCTCAACTCATATCCAAAAGCCACAAAAACAGATGCCAAAATCTATTTGAGATGCCTCATATTTTATTTTCTCACAGTCTATAATGATGTCTTGTTGGTCTTGAGCTGTGGTTTTACCTGCCACTCTTCTACTTAACCCTTCTTCTTCAGAATCATACTGCTTTTCTGTTTATTTATTTTTTTAAACTACTAAAGTATCTGAGAGAATATCTGATATTTAGTTTCCTAAATACTGTTTGGAAAGCAGTAACTTTAAAAACAAGTGAAGAGTCGATAACTTCACACAAAGTGAAGCAATAAAGACCTCATGATTGAGGAGGAGTCTTGTTCCTCTAGAGGGGACACGGAAACCCTGCATGGGAAAACCACCCCCATCCATGGCAAGGGCCAGCCCTGAGGACGACCGCTCCCGGCTGGGCATTTCTATATGCACGCGCTCTAGCACAGCCCCGGAACCTAACCAAGGAGACAACTGGGCCCTCACTCAGACGTCTCTCTGATGTCAGTGGAAATAAGTGGTAAGACTTCCAGGCCCCCCTCCGCTTCCTCTCTTTGGTTCGTGCTCTGGCTCCATCCTCGGAGGCAGTGGTTCCAGGAGGAACATCCAGCCGTCACAAAGCTCTGAGGAGCAGGGGAGCGTTTCTTCCCAGGGCTATCTTGAGCCAGAGAACACTTTTTCCAGAAACCTCCCAGCAAGACTTTGCATCTTATTGGGCAGAAGTGAGTCATATTCCCAAACTAGTTGCTGATAAGAGGAACAGGACCACCACTGGCTTGGACTGCTCACGAGGAGGGGGCCGGTGGGGGGCGCGCACCTACTCAGGACACTTCCTGGAACATGGCTGCTCAGTGAAGAGTCAGCATTGACCTTAGGGAGGCACGGGGTTGCACATCTTGTACTCAACAGTTCCTTTACTCCCATAGAACGCTTTTATTTTTTTTAACATAAAATTTCAGATTTGCTACTTTAGCAAGGTATTGTCGAGCTTCTGCAGATCTGAAACAAACTGACTTTATATTTCTAAACCAGGTTACCACAGTTTGCTAGCATTTGGCTAACATCCCCCCCAGTGGTATAGTCAACAAGCAAGACCTTAGACACTGGCAGCCCAAACTATGAGGAAGGTGCATATCAGTTGGAATGTGCACCTCCGTTTGCCCAGTGCATGGAATGCCCACCAGCAGATCGTAAGCAGGTTTCTTCCCGTTCCCTCTCTGTGCCTGGTGGTCCTCTCCCGGCTGGCAACTGTTATACCCTGGCATCCACCTGACAAGGCCCAAGATGACCCCAGAGGGCACAAGAGGATGCGGCTCAGAGCCAACCCCGGCCCTCGCTGACCACCACCAGTGTAAAACACATCTGACGGTTTCTGAAGCACACATTTTATAATGCATACAAAACCAGTCATTCTGTATCGAAACAGAGCACACGTTGACAAAAAGGTGGTGCCCTTTGAAGATTATTTTTTAATGTTTTCCATATAAATATTTTTTTCTCATACATAACAAGAAAAAAAAACATATTAGTGGAGCTGAAGGCAATGGTCACACCGTCCAGAGGCAGCTGGTTCTCGGACAGCTCCACACATGACATTTGCTGGAAGACTGGACACCTGTCATAACGAGCACATTCCTATCATGGCTAACGTGATTCACACTTTGCCAAAAGTGATTTATCAAAGTAATTACAGATCATTCCAACAACACCTGTGTTAGAACTGAGGGCACCTTCCATTTTTGCAAGCCCATTTATCAACTTATCTGCACTCAAAGGCCCTATGCAAGAGACAGGCCCTATCTTACCACATACAGTGGTTCTGAACAATGGGGAATTATTTACATGGACATTTATAAAGGGTGTCATCCTCGAGGAAGTGTGGCAATTCCCCTAAGCAAGTAATAACAACATACTCATGCTGAATTTTCAAGAAACAAAATAAATATCACCTGTCATTTGGATGAGTCACTGCTCTTTCAACTTGAAAGTTACACTTAAAAACAAAACAACCCACAAGATTATATGCTTCCAGCCAAGTACACTATCTAATGGCAAACAGCCAAAGTCCTGGAATGACTGCATATTGTAAAAGCACATTCATAAAGTATCAGAGTCTCCAGCAGAGCGTGAAGGGGACTCATTCAGGCACCTTTTAGAGGAGAGGAGATATTAGGGGAAATATCTGATTTAGATGAAAAGTGGTTCAAATACCCTATTTTCTTTACTGAAGAAGGCTTCCACTGCCCTCCCTGCTCCCTTCCTGCTCTCTCACTGCCCCTCGTCAGGCACACAGATCACACGTGTGCGAGAGCTCTGCAGTGCTGACAGCCCAGTGTCTGTCTGCTCTCCTCTGCTAATGCCCTCACATCTTCTCTCCACTGCAAGGCTCCTCCTTTGGAGAAGCTGTTAATTCCACAACTACTGCCTCCACCATAAATGCAAGATCAGAGCTCTCTGAGATACACTTTTTTCCAGCACCTCTGTGTGATGGCAAAACAAAACATACTCTAAAAGAGGTCACAATGCTCAAGTATGGCAGCTATGAGGAGGAACAACTGGCATGTACAGCTGACATAGGTCGGTCGATACGTGTCGGTTATCTTCAGATGGCTCCAGCTGTATTAGAGAAGAGGAAAGTATATGTTGGGAACTCTGAGGAAGCAAATCACCAAAGCAGGGATCACTGATTACATAACCCACACCTCCCACCCCTGGAAGAGGACAGCTTCACGCTCAGGGCCCAAAGAGATGTGACTCTAACTAACCCCTGTGACAGGGAGGATGACCATCCTTTCAGGACCACGTGTGGAGCCTTTCAAATATATGCCCCAGCTCTCCCCATCCCCCGTGCCCAAGGATCCTGTTTTGGCCCAGGCAGGACTGCAGTCAAAATCCAGTAAGAGACCTAGTCTGGGCCAGCTGGAACGTTGAGGGCCATTTTCATTAGACACATGGCATTCTCTGGGGGTCGAGAAGAGGGCGGGCAGGGTTACAGAGACCCAGGTTACTTGGAGTCAGAGTGGCAAAACCAAGCACAATCAATATGTGGACATAGTTTTCACCCACAGTCGTGCTGGAAAATTAGCTAGCATTTATTGAGTGCCTCTTTCTATCAGGCACAATCCTCATGACCCTGAGCAGCTCCACGTTTAAGTAGCACAAGCCCTTTGAGGCTGGCACACTGTGGTTACCCCATTTATACACGAGGAGGCAGAGGTACAGGGAGACTGAGGAACTCGTCTGACCCGACAGCAGAGCTGGGATTTGAACCCAGGCAGTCTGGTTCAGGAGTCAGTGCTTTCAGCAACAATGCTGCAATGCCGAATGTCCTCCTTTCACGGATGCAAGAATGTTTCACAAGTGTAGGAAGAATAATCAAAAAGAACTGAGGTATATTGTGATGAGTATGACAGTATCATGTGATGGTTAAAAGCATCAGAAATGGTGTAACAGATTCACCCAAAAAGCAGAAGGGAAATTAATGCATCCCTGTGGACTCAACAAATGTTTACTGACCACCACCTATCTTGTGCATTATGTGTACTGTACTGAGTATTCAGAGGTGAAGAGGACCTACCGTGTCCTCAATGGCTCAAGAAATTAATGGAACATATGTGAGCTATTATTCATAAGTTGCTTTCTATTCTTTTGTAGGAATGTAAGCATTTGATCTGGTGTGCGGTGTGTATTTCTTTGTCTTTCCTTTTTAACCACTGTCAAAGTACATGTGCTTGTATAACATGGAGTATTTGGGCCTTCTCCCTAAGCCTCTAGGAGTATGAAAGCCAGCTGTAAACATTCTGGGCTCTGACCCACAGCTCGCCCTCTCAGGGGACAATCTTGCTTGGCAGAGACGGCTCCAAAAGGAAATTTAAAAAACAGCTGCTTATGAAGAGCTGTCCTGTTGATGACTTACCTTAAAAGAAAAATTCTACTGAGGATGATAATCTTGTAAACAACAACAAAATAACACAAGCCGTAGAATAAACAAGAAAATTTTGGAGGAAAACACCATTTTCATATATGTTTACCATGGTACTAACACTAATCTTGTATTTAGCTTCTTCCAGCTCTATATCTGACATTAAACAGCAACAGGGAATATAGGTTAAGATTTGTCCTAACATTTTCCAATTCTCCCTCTGCGGAGAGAAATATCTTTCCTTGTCAGTGACCTACACATTATAAGCTAAGATTTCAGAGGTAATGAAATTGCTTAGCTGGAGCCTCAAACTGAAGAAGGTTCAACAAATTTATTAACATATATTTAAAGTAGTAAGTCTAAAAAAGATAATTTCCCAATGATTTACAAAGTGACTTTTCCCCCTAAAAGGGGGTACTAAACCAATAAAACCTCTAATGGAAGTTACAGCTCTGAAATTCTACCTTTTTTTAAATTGAATTATACTTGTTTTCAGAGTTTCAGAGATGTTTAGTGTGTCTTCTGCGCCCAATGACTTGAATGCTCATCTTTAAAATCCTTTCTCTGACTTGGTCTCTCATTGCTGGTTCTCAGAGAAGGATTTATCCCATCTCTAGGGAAGCTTTTTTGTTTTTAAATGGCTGTGACAACTCACCCATTATTTCCAGGTATGCTGAAGCAAACACAGAACCACCCCCTCCTATGAGCACAGGTTTCCTCCACTACCTGAAGGTAGAGAAGTCCTATGAATCCTTCCTAAGCTGAAATGGCATAATTCAAAGAAGCAATTACCATTAATTCCTATGGAAAACGTTTTGAGCATTCCCAGACCCAAACAATAACTGCTCTCAGGCTTTTCTGATACCACAGGACACATCTTGCTAACAGAGTCACAAAATAAATGGAGATAAAGCACAGACGCTCACAGACACATTTCAGAGCTCTGGCGGCTGGATGCCTGGAAGTTGGTGGTTCCTGGGGAAGAAGCCTGACGGGGACCCTCTTGCTGTCTCGGGGACGTGCTGCCTCTGTAATAGTTCACTGAAAAACAAATGCTTGATGGCTATTTTCACTTCGTATGTTATTTTGTAAAATTGAAAATCCTCTTCAGACTTCTCTCAGTAAGCAAAACTAGTACTAACGTAGGTCTTCTGTAAAAGTGAGGTGGCCCAACGCACACTTAACAAAACAAAGAGTGGGGAATACTTGTAAGTAGAAAAGCTGGACAAGATACAAACAAGCAAGCAAACACCAGCTATTTGAAGACACTGTTGAGCTGAAAACAGGAAATTATGGAAAGAAGGAAAATCCTCAGAGGTGAGCCAGCCTCTGTGCCCATTTCCCCTGGGGAGAGTTGGCCTCCTAGAGTTAAAGCCCACTTTACGTCATCTCAATTCCCAGTTGGAGGTTAAATAAAAAATTACTAGGTGTATTAGAGGAACATATGACTGAAAACTGAAGAAACAACAGATAATAAAGGCAGAAACTAAGAGAAGACAGAAAATGGAGTTAGTAGGCATAGACTTCAGAAAAATTGGTTATCACGCTCAAAGAAATAGAGATAAGATGAACAATTTTGACAGAGAACTGGAAATGATTAAAAAGAAAACCCAAATAGATTTATGAGAACTGAAAAACACAATAAATGAAATTTAAAAACTTCATCAGAACACATATATAAAGAGGGAAATGTGAAGTGGAAAAGAAGTCAGTAGAAAATATATTCATAATGAAATAAGGAGATACAAAAGAATAGAACTACAGAAAAGTCATAAGGCAAGGGATACAGAAGGCAAAGGGCATACGTGTCAGTGAATTCCCAGAAGTGGAGGAAAGAGAAACAAGAACTCTCCAAAGCAGATCAAAACATGAAGTCCTGAGACCTTGCGGCAGGGCAACAATAAAAACACCACGCAGGTGCAACCATCACAGAAAAACTATAGAACACCAAGTAAGAGAAAAATGCACTAACAAAATGCCTGGGCCGATCTCAGCACCTATTTCTGGATATGCCAGGATCCATTCCCAGGCCACACCTACCAAGACTGACTCCTGCCCAGAGGCTCATCCTGCACTGTTACACCACACGGAATTCAGGATTAACAGCTCCTATCAGGTCTGCTCTGCAGGGCTTCCCAGGTAGGCCATGACCTACGGGTACTACTCCAAGTTTAGGATTGAAAAAAAATCAGGGTCGTGAGATACATCTGTTTCAAGCCATTTTTGTAACTACAGGAAACCATGGAAGTTGGCTCCCACATGAAACACAAAAATGCCAATACTATGCTCTAGATACCGGCATTCTCCATTTCAGCAGAGGCATGTGCTTTCATAATGAGCTGATGAGATTTCCTGTAAACTTGCTTTTTTTTTAACATTAAAATTTAATTACAAGATACTTTTTAGGAAGTAGCAACAATGTTTCTGCCCGATGGAATCTAATCCCTATATATATATTTAAAAAATGTCAAATTTCAGTTTAACACGGGTTGTCTTGATATCTTATAAGGAACAAAAACAAGCAGGTAAGACCTCAGTTTCAGTGGGGAAAAAAAGGAATGATGGAGATCTTACCATGCCCTCAAGACTAATATTATATTTGTCAGTGGCAGATCAGAAACTTCTATTTAATTTGCCATCTGAATCCTTCTACAACCCCATTGTACACTTTGAACACCAGGCAGCTACATTTAGTGCTCGTGACTCAATACAACACAGGATTTCGATATAAACTGCTCTCCTCACACTCACATTCACAGTGCTGGGAAGTGCTGTATCTTTAAAATCTAAAGTTGCATTTTAAGAAACCCCGATCATTCTTTGTTTGAACCTGTATGATGATAAACCAGGACCATTTCTCTCTATATACTGCCATCTAAATCTGAACTTCTAAAACACTTAACTCATAAGCAAACAACATCAGGATTTTAAGATTTTGTCTTTGGTTTAAGAATCTAAACAATGAAATTAGTTTATATGAGAAGTGTTCAGCATCAAACAAAACTTATCCCAGAGTAAATTATTTGTTTAAATGACACTAGACAAAGCCCCTAAGGTACAAAAGGTGGTTTCCAGACCTTGCCTCATGTTAGGGCTTCTTGGCATTTGTGAAAGTCCTCAAGCCCAGGGGCCCCCCCAGTGATGACCATCAGACTGCGAGGGTGCGCCAGGCACACGCCTCTGGAATTCAGGTCCCCAGGTGGGAGCCACTGCCCCAGGGCATCACGAACCCTTGATTCGTCAGAGAAAAGGCTGTGTGGCGACCGGGGTAAGAAATGGATCAGGAAGACTGTCCTGCCAAAGGCAGGAAGTCCAGGCTCTTACCCCTCCTGCCGTTAGCAGGACAGGACACCCAATGCCCATTACTTCCCCTCCCTGAGTGTTTGGTTTCCTCCCTATAGAAAAGGGGACTGTACTGAACAGGTGGCTTTCAGGAGCTGGTATGTAAGCAGGACCAGAGGATTGGCATCTTTGCAAAGCTCTCCAGATGGTTCTTCCACACGGAAACAGTGGCCCCTGTGGGCACCAACCCCCCACTGTTCCACTTCACCAGGGCAGAAAGTTTATCAATGCATCTAAAGGCCTTCCAGAGCAACAGTTAAACTTGAGCAAATTACCTAATTAAATTTAGTAAACCAATTTTGTCCCTAAGCATGTCGGCTAAAGGCACATATATATGTGTGTGTGTGTTATTTTGTATTTTGTTTTCCCTTTCAACCACTTGTTTTTTAACTAACATTCCTGACACCTACACCACCTTTGACCACACACCTGTGCAGCACAACACAGGACAGTGCTGGGAGGTCAGACACACAATCTTCCCATTTCGTGTGTCCTTTAAGGTGAGGTGCTTCAGAAGAAGGACAATGTCCCCACCCAGGACACAAGGCTCCAACCCAGTGCTCTCCTATAGACCAGCTCATCAGGCAGAGGTTATCATCAGGTAGAACAAGAGCGACAGCTGGAAATACTAGCTTCCATGTGGGCAAAACAGAAAAGTGAAACCTCGTGCTTTGTGATCAGACAGGGTAGAGCTTCTTTATGGTAACAAGCAACTCAACAATATTTACTGGGCGCTTTTTTTCAAAACATTTTGGCCTAAGACCAAGGCGTGGAGCAGCAGAGATGCGCAGGCCAGCTGCAGCCCTGAGAAGAGCTCCATGGGAGGGCAGAAAGCAGGTCAACAGGGCGTTAGTGGCACCAGAAAGGAGAGGCGTGCCCAGGCTGCCACGGGGTGCCTAGGGAGGCGGGCACAGACGGCAGGGCCTGCTTGACAAACACCGCGGGACGGACGCCAAGGTTTCTTGATTTCTTCCAAAGGCAAAAGGTGTGGCAGCCCCACAGCCACTGAAAGAAGCCAGGGCCCTGGGAAACAAAACTTAAACGCAGCCTCAGGGCCACCAGCGGTCCACGGAGGCACGCCCAGGGAAGCCAGGAGGGGGGCCGTTTGTGCTGCACCCAGAGGGGCCCTGCTCAGTTCTCTCTGCAAACCTGCTGCTCTACCTGAAAGGTGGTTCCTTTCCTTTTTAAACCACCCCCCCTTTTTTTTTCCTGAGACAAACCAGAAAGCATCAGGAGAGCAATCTAAGTTTCTACATCTTAAAAAGGACTTCCATGCACTCTGGGTCATTTTCAACTTCTTCTAGCCACTGCCAATGTAAGGAAGGCATCGCCTCTCGGCGTCTCCTCCGCCCGCCGGAACCCCGGGGCTGGGGTTCCCCTGGGGGGCCCCCACCTGCCGTCTCACCTTTCCTTGCCATTGGCTACTTGTTTATCAGCACTGTTTTCCTGCTTTTGGGAATTCAGCTTTCACTACATTCCAATACATTGGAGAAGTATTTCCAATACCTTCTTGGCCTCACAGAAATGATCATCAATGTAATCAATGAGAGAAGATGTTGAAGAATCAGAGAAGGCTAGATGCTGACATTACCCAGGAGAGCCTGCCGGTGGAGAGCCTGCAGGAGCGCCAGGTTCCGAGGTTGAAGCACAGGCAACGGCGCCACCCGCACCCTACAGCCACGGCCACGCCTGGATCAGCTCCCATGCGCTGGACGTTCGGGCTCCTGGCCTCCCACCCAGTGAGTGTGTATTCTGATCATACAACATGCACAGTGCTGGCACACCCACACTCTCTGCTCGAGAGAAGCCGTCGGTATTCTTACCAGCAGGTGATGCACTGGAGAAGTGCAAGGAAGCTTTTCCCATCAACAATGACTCTGTCCTGAAGGCGACCGGCACTCTTGGTTTTACTGCCTGAGTTTTCCAACATCCACCCATAATTAATTTTTTAAATAAAATACAAGTTGGACGGGCTAGTTTATGTTTCATTAACCCAGGGTAGAACACTATGATGTAGCAGCCCTGGAAAGTTTAAAATAATATTTTCACACACTGACCTTTCGGCCTTTCCCTCTTGTCTTCGATTCCTCATGAGGTCCGTGGAGATCCTTAAAATCTTCCCATGAGCCATCTAAAACATCTTGTCTTTTTGGTCCATTTTTAACACCTAAAACCCAAGTGGATTGAAGATTAGTTAGAACTTTATATGAACTGAATACTAATGCAACTGAAGCGAAATAAAAAGTAAAAAATTAATTTATTTATGGATACTGACAATATTAAAGTACAGTTCTTTCAAATACACGCTGCCTACTTCTTGCTCTTTGAGATCTATTTGGAACTTTCAGTTTGTTCCAATACCCCAAGCAATTCACTTAACTCAAGGGTCAGAAACAATTGTGCCTCCCTGTCGGCACTAATTCTACAGGGTCCCATGTGTCCATTTGATAATGCAAGAAAATGCAGGCCTACATTATGCACTATTCAACCTCCAATTCTTAGATGTTTACATAATGATCCAAAAGCAGCTACTCAGGGAAGGCGATTCTCTGTTAGAGGAAATAAGCAGCCTTAGCTTTGGGGTCGGAGTTACTCTAGAGAACAGTCTTCAGTGCAAAGCTGCCAATCTACAAATGACTGATGATTCTACTCCCCACAAATTTCCATCTTAGACCAGCATCTTGCCTTGAAAAGACACAAACCAAGAAGACACGCATCACATCGAACGTGGTTTCATTAGATGCTAAATGATGTAAAATCCTAAGTAACTCACAAAAAGGCATGGGTTTGAATTGACCTGCCCGCTGCCGCAACTGTACACACTGCTCCTTGTGTTCACCCTTTCCTGCCAAAACAGTTTGCCTATGATATACTAGACTTATGGAGTCTCAGTGGGAGAACATGACATGAGGGGCATATAGCTGCTTAGGGGACACTTAGTCCCAGCCAGACAAGTGATGGTTGGCCATCATGTACAATTCATCCTCAACATCACCCCAGAGTCACTGATGCACCTAATCAACAATATCTAATTAGGGACTGCCCACTAGAGATGCAAAGATGCAACAAATATTATTTCTGCTTTTACAATCCAATAAGCAGTGCAGACAAATGAATATAATAGAAGGCAAAAATAATTTAAGTGCCATCAGGAATTAAAAGTCATGTAATGTGAGCATGACTGGTTTGCACATATCCCAGATAAATAGGATGCTTTAATAAAACAAATACCATTAAGTTTGGAGCATCAGGTTTGAAAGCTTTGGTTCATCTTTCAAAAATAGAGTTCTACTAAGTGAAAACAAAATACATAACAAGAGTTAAATGTGTGCTTGAATTCAAACTTTTATTTGCAACTTGGGTCCTAAAAATGTCTTAAGGTCAGGTTCTGGACCACCTGTAACCCTAACACCGGATGCCCCTGGAGACACACCAATTACATGCGGTCCCATGAGCTCCTCTGCGGTCCCTCGTATCTGATTTTATTTCACATCTCTCCCAGTTCTGCGCCTGGATGACTGCCTGTCCTCAGTGACGGCCTCAGCTAGCTAAATAGAGACCTCACTTGGAGCAGATGGGTGACCAGACCACATAAAGGGATTTGCAGTCAACAGCTTGTTCTGAGATCCAGCTGTGCTAAGTTTGTTACTTATGCTTATTTGAAGATTATTTTCTATCTATGCATTACCTTCTACTATGTTCAACAATCACTTATTGAAAATGCTGAGAACGCCTAATCCATAGGAGGCATGGATGCAATCTGTTTTCTCATCTTTAAGATCTAAGATTAAATGTCAGGTTATTAGAAATAATATTAATTGTACCCACGATTTACTTTTCTTTTTAAATACAAATACTTACTTAAAGCATGAATGTGTGAAAATTAAAAAATAGTGGACTAAAGGTGTAATTTGGGATCTAAAATGCTCCCATTATTGAACCATGAGTAAGTTTTCAGCCTGTAGTGTATTTATGTTCAAAAAGGTTTCATAACAGCCATTTGCTTCAGTTCTAGCTGAAAACAAGGAAATAGGTTGTAAAGAATTTTGTAATACTAGGATCTAGAAAATCTATAATAATCTTTTAAAACTTAAGACTGACTGATATTGTCAATGACATGCTTTTTTATTTTCACAAATCCTGCAATCACAAAATGACATAAGCAGATTTTTAGTTTTCAAAAAATCATCAAATACAGAGAGAAAAGAACCTCACAGCCCCCAAATTTTTATCATTGTTATACTGCCCAAAATTTCACCAATTAGAATTTGAGTTAACAATATCATCAAAATATTGACTTAACGATGATGGGGTTACATCCTGATAAACCTATTGTTAAATTGAAAATATTGTTAAGTAAAAAACGCACTTAATACACCTAACCTACCGATGAGAGCTCAGCCTAGTCCACCTTAAGCATGCTCACAACACTTCCATTAGCCTACAGGTGGGCAAAATCATGTCCCACAAATCCTATTTCAGACTGAAGTGCTGAGTTTTTCATGTAACTTACTGACTCCTGTACTGACAGTGAAGAGCAGAATGGCTGTGTGGGGACAGAGTGCCTGTCAGCACGTCGGGTGTTGACCCTCGTAATGGTGTGGTTGCTGGCCTGCCCAGCATCATGAAGAAGATCACACTGTATATCACTAGCCAGGAAAAGATCCAAATTCAAAGTCCAAGTACAGTTTCTACTGAATGTGTATCACTTTTGTACCACCACTGTAAAGTAGAGAAACCGTAAGTCAAATCGTCCTAAACTGGACTGCTTGTAAATTATTTGTGGGATTAAGACAGTATCTCACAAACTCAGCTACAGTAACTTACTAATGTGCATTTTTTAAGGATGTTATGGGTAAACCAAAAGCAGCTGAAAGCACGTAGGAGTGAGCAGTCAACTTTGTTCCTTGCTATGGCTCAGCAGAGGAACCTCTCCTTCCCAAGGTCCTTCTCTCCTTCCCCGACTCAGTTTGCTCCATTTGACAGCCTTGTCATCAGCTCTCTTCCTTCTCCCTAGGGTGACTTCATCCCATCCCATAAAGTCATCCTGCTGAAGAGCCCTAATCCAACCTCTCCTGCCAAGACCCCCCAGCTGAGGTGCTGCTTGACACACAGCTCCCCAGTAGACATCTCAGAGACGTGGCAACTGACAGGCTGTGGTCCCTGGCGGCATCTCTTCCTGCAGCATACCCCAGTTTGATGAGTGTTACGAAGGTCATAAATCCTCGACTCCCTTCTCTCCCCTCATTGTCATTCTAACTTCATTATACAAATGACTCATTGTCTTAGTTTTCAAAAAATTATCAAGTACAGAGAGAAAAGAACCTCACAGCCCAGTACTTTTATCGTTAAGTTATACTGTCAGAAGTTTCACCAATTAGAAATGTGAGTTAACAATATCAGCAAAATTCAAATACACCAAAGAAGTTTAGAAAGTGAACTCATCCACCTCTTACTGTGAATTAGTCAAATTGCTACCTTCACTCACCCAAAGGATAAGCAGGGTTAAGAGGCTGTTTGATACTGAGGGACAGTCCTTTTGGAGGCAGTACTAGGCTAAGGCAGCATAAGGACATATATAAGAGAAACTTGGTCCATGTCAAAGTTCTGCCTCAGGCAGAGACATAAGAAATAAATCCTTATTTCCAACATCCAACATCCTCCTGAACATCCTACTTTCCTACTGCCAACACAGTTAAGACTAAGAGTACATCTAAGCAACACTTATTGGCACAAGACACTCTGCAAGATCAACTACATCAGACAAAATTAAGGCTTCCGAAGGCTGATTTAAGAACCCATAATTTTAACATATGAAAGCATATGCAAAATTTTATCATTGTCCCAATGGGAAATTTCTTCTGAGCTCCTAAAATCTGAATAATGAATTATTTAAGATCAATGTAAAATGCAGAATTTCATGACTATAGATATAAAGAGCCTTAAAAGACAGAGCTAGAAAACATCCTTTCCATATGTACTTCTGGTGTTTGGGATACAAATTACTTACTGGTTCTATACAAGCAAAATGCAGCTAACAATAGGAACACACACACACACACACACACACATATCTGGTAAAATATCAAATTCATTTTGTTAACAATGAAGGAAACAAAAAAATCTGATCAGCATCTTCAAAAGATGTGTAATCTTTTCCTTTTTAACCATTGTAGAGCTAACTGAAATATGGATTTTAAATATGTAAATTAATTTTAATACTATATAAACTTTCCCATTGGGAGAAATCTGTCTTTTGCATGCACTAATCCTAGTATATAGATTATCTTGACTATATCTTCCCTGCCTAAGCTCCTTAAGGGATACTGTATCTCCCCGTGTTTATCCCAATATAGCAGGTGTACAGCAAACATGAATGAACAAACCAAACCATCAGATAATCAGTAGGTTGTAACAGACTTCCTTGTGGCCAGCCTTCCTGTCAGCGGCACCTGACCTATATTCACCCATCTCCAGTGAGTGGACTGACAGGTTCTGGGGAGGTGGGTTGAAAAAAACACTTCTGAATACACTTGTGTGTTACTTGAATTGTCAGAAAGTACCTGCTTACTCTCCAATTTAAAATATTTAAGGAATACATGTACATGTCAATCTACTTGGTACAACAGTAATTCACACTTTCTTTTGATAGAAATACTCAGAATATGCAAAATATGGAAGAATATCTAAGTGCCTATGATTAGATGGGCTGAGTTCTTATAAAACATATATTTTTAATTCAATTTAAAAAATGGTATTCCTCAGGATTTCAATGAGATGTACCAAATGTATCAGTAAGATTATCAAACCTCATACAGCTGCAAAACAAATCTATAAATTATAAAAGTAGTTCTCTGCCTTGGGATTGTGAATATACAAAAATGTATCTTTTTCACACAATTACTAGAGCATTTTTGGCTTTAATTCTTCATCAATTAAATAAAGTTACAATCCAAATAAATGCCCTGCTGAATCTAAATATTAATAATTTCCCTAAGCAGACACTATTTATCACATGACTTTTTCCTGCAAACCGAGGATGAAGCTTCAACCCTTCCCAACCCAGAACTGCAGGCACTGACTCCCAACCAATGCATGTCAGCACAGACACTGCCTGTCATTTCTACCACAGGGATTAAGGCACTAAGACACAAACCACATGTTAGGAAGGTGTAATTTCAAGTATATACTTCATCACAGACTGTATGATATGAAGAATGTGTGTCAGTTCACCTAGATCAAAAACACTCCCTCCACAAGTGGTCAGCTACCAGGTAACAGAAACACCATGTCCAGAGATGCAACTATAAATCATTCTGCCCAATATTAGATGCTTTGCAAATTGGCAAAATGGATGGAAGAAATGAGCTATAACTGGGTGACATCATCAGCTTGTTAATCAGCATAATGGATGTCAAGAACTGTTTTGCAGTTGAATTCATGGACTCGAGAAAACTGGACTGGCTAAGATACTACAGAAGGAGCTGCTTACCTGCGCACAGAGAGCACAGTGACCTAGAGGAGCAGAGCTGGCATCTCCGCAGGTGATCCAGACTTGATCCCTAAACGGCCCTGTGGGAAACTACAAGATCATAGGGTAGCTGGTGGCCTGATGCTGACAAGTTCACAGAAATGTGCTCCTAGAAAATTGTCCAGCTTTCAGATAGGGTAGGGACAGTTCACCTGAAGGACAAGACCTGGGATTTCAGCATAGTTGTTTTGGGGACAGGTCCTCATCTGCTTGCCAATCAGTGACTAATACATATCTGCGTGTCTGAGTCTTGCTTTCAGTAAGATCTGGGAGACAGACTTGTAAAGTGCTAACCTTAATCAACTTCTAATAATTGGTGACTATTAGCTATGAAAAAAAACCTAACAATTGGGCATGGCCCAACTGTTTCAATAAGGCACATGCCTGTGTCAACATGTAAAATTTCATTCTGCACAAAGATGGCCTCTATTAAACAGTGGACAAGAGCGAAGGTGTGGGAAGCTTTCCTTGGTTTTTGCGGGTGGGCATATGGTACCAGTGGACCCACAGCCACCACTTTGGTTACTGAGAACCCAGTGGAGGCCAAGCTGTGTGCCAACTCCCAACGTCCAAAAGGTTTTTACCTGCTCGACAATTAAAACTGACTTCAGGCGGTGATCTGAAGAGCTGTGACCAGCAGAGCCATGGGGGTGGAAAGCCACTTCAGTGATTAAGTAACATCAAGCAGCTTTATATACTTCCTGTCCTGTGGTGTCCAAAATTAAGACAGAAAGTGAGATCTCCATTCCCATGTAAATTTGACGTGGACATACTTCCTGCACACATGCTACAGCTCCAGCAACATTACTCAGACCTTGATGCAAGAGCAGAGGGTATTTATTTCAACATCCACCTAACTTCACAACTGAGGGTCTTCCTTCTACTTAACCTTCACTGGAAGTGCTTCATCTGCAAAGCAAGGACACACTAAAAGGCATATATCAAAAGAAGACTTAATTCCATAAATGCCTTCTAGGCAATGGATGTGCTCCATGAAAACCATCTGCATATAGATAGGTATCAGCATTTGGCTGCACCTATCTGCATGAAAAGGCATTTTCAAAGGTAAAATACATAAAAAAGCTTACAGGTCAGCCTTAATAAACAATGGGAACTCTCAATTTGAATCTCAATTTATTCCAGCCCCAAAACAAAATTCTATTGTTATGAGACTTCTTTTACAAAAAATTATACTCATTTTTGTCAATAAACATTGTGAAAATGTCTACTTTCTCATTACATAAACACCTACATACTTTGATTTTGCCTCCTGTCCCAAAGCCTAAAATATTTACTATTTGATTCATTCCAGAAAAACTTAGACTATATTGAAAATAAGTTGATCTAGTCCTTTATTGATACGAATATAGAAACAGGACATTTCTTAAGAAAGCAAATTTTAAGGTACTAGGATAATATAATTCTATGTATGCAGTAAAATCCCCTTAAAACATGTACTTGCACTTGTACACACACACAGGCACATAGCACCTGGAAGGAAACACACTGAACTGTTGACAGGGACTGTTTCTAGTGGACACTAACCATCTTGTTCTCCATACATAAAGCATCCAGGATGACATCTAACAGTACTCAGATCTGCCCATAGCTTCTCATCGCACTTAACAAAACCAAACCCTTCCCAGGACACTGGGGCCTTGAGGAGGCTGCTCCTGGCTGCCCTTCCGACCTTGTTTCTGTTCAGTCTTCCTTCAGCCCAAGGAATCCTTGCTGTCCTGGCTCTGTGCGGGTCCTGCCAGCGTTCTCTTCCCAGGACATTTGGACTTGATTCCTCTGGCTGCAACATGATTCTGGCAGTCATGGGGCTACCTCCTCACCTGTGCCCAGGCCTGTGAGCTAAGGTCCACCCCTTTCAGGAAGCCTTCCCTGGCTGCCTTATCTAATTGCGCGTACTTGTATGGTTCTGCACGTCACACGTTGCTCACAACCTGGCATCCTGATAACACTTACTCACTGTCCGGCCTCCTCACAACTTCAGCATGTACATGACTTCTGCAAGGGGCACAGGCTGTTTCCTTCTCTGCTATCTCCCTGAAAACCAGAAGAGCCCCTGGGACAGAACAGGTGCACACAAACAGCTGTCACCTGACCTAGTTTGTGCAAGGAGGATGTTTGTGTACTGTTTGAAAAATTAGAGAATAGAAGTTTAAAAGGAAAAAATCACTCGTTAACACAATTTCAAAGATTATTTTTTTAAATAACAAAATTAAAAGCTTTTCCCTCCATCCTGGTTCTGTTAATGTTTACTACGGAATCTCTTTGTGACTCGTTCTTGCACCCTTTCCCGCGTGCTGCATGTGAGATCTCGACAGGGCCAATGGGTGAAAGTGAACAGAAAACAGAAATGGAAAAGAGACCTTTATTTCAACATAAAAGATTTGGAGGTATAACTTGATGTACAGAAGAGTCTTTATTGCTTCACAACTTCAGCATGTACAGACTGCCTCTTTTACCTGTGTTAGGCTCCCAGAGAGATGGAATCCAGGTGGGGCCGAAAGTGGGCACTTAACACATCAATGGGTTTTGACTGTATCATCATAAAACTGAGGGGTTAGATTCAGGCTAGACAAAATTTAAGTCCCTTCTGTCTTAAAATGGAATGACCTCTGTCTCTTTGGAATGACGTAAAATAAGGTGACTCTAGAAGATATCCTTATATTAGAGCCAGAGTAAGTCTGTTTCTGCCTTGGAGTCAAACTGAGTCACAGAAAGGCCCTGCCACACTCCACTGTGTTGACAGCGCATTACCACACGATCGCTGAACTCTGGAAGGTCTGCCCCCGCCAGCCCCTCATCCCCCTCTATGTGCCCCAGACCCCAGGGGGCGGCAGACACTGAGTAAGCCCCAGCACAGACTTACGCCTGCCTTCCCAGAACCACTGCACTCTTTCTTGACAACACTGGCGTATACAGTGCACCACAGTCTGAAACCAGATTTTTTTCACAAAATTTGTATCTCCGTTTCACTATATATTATTCAAAAGCTTAAAAAATACACAAGATAAAAACTGAGAATGAGAATGTAGGCTTTAAGAACATGATATTCTTAACTACCAGAACAATTCTACATATCTACTGTTTTATATTAACTTTAGAGTAACATCTTAAAATAAATATTTTGAAAAAACATTACTCAGCCTAATGGATCATAAAATATAGTTTCTTGTCAAAATTTATTTTCAGAAAGCTAAGAACTTATAACAATTTTAAAATTAGGTTAAAAATATACAAAATCAATTCTTTCTGTGAGATGACTGTGAGTTGATTTTGGGGGGTTTATATACCCAAGGAAAAGACATGAAAATAAATGTGATTATTTTAAGCCCTAACTTCTCCTCTTGCAAAGGGTGGTTAAAAATTTGAAGAATGGAGAAATGATGAAAAACTAAAATAAACTGTCTTACTGAAATTTTAGCCCAATCTTTAGGTAAAGATGGTTAAAGTTCAAGATTTCTTCCCTCCTGATTGCTGAAACCTATTTGTACTTATAATCAGAAGGCAGAAAATATTTCTGACTGCATCTACTTTTGCTACAATTACTACAACCACACAGTTCTACTATGTTACTATGTTACAATTAAATTACAGATGGGAACAATCTATTTAAATGACATGCTTAAGGCAAAATACAGGTCAAACTAGGCCTGTTTCTTGAATGAACTTCTTAACTGAGCAAAAACATTAAAAAAAAATTTCTTTACAGCTGACAATGCCCAAAATTTCTTCAAAATAAATACTGATATTCCCATTTACTTTTTCATACCTTCTCTTCATAGAAACAACAGCTTATACTACCTTAATTTCCCTTCTAAAATAAACTGCCTCACTTTGACCCACCAAGATTTTTAAAAATCCTCTTAGTTTGCCTCTGCATAGCAATCATTTATAGCAAGAGGCTGCAGTGAGACATGGAGCAGCAGTCCCTCCAGGCTTATTCATCCTGGGGCGTCACTCACTCTTTCCATAGGCAGGAAAGAAAAGGCCTGGGGAGACCTGTGCCAGCAGATTTCACCAAGAGGCCCAGGAACGCCCAAGGGTGGTAAGTCATTTATCCCTGGAGAATGTATAATGAATTTATCACTGGAAAATATCAAACACACATTCTTTAAAATTAAAATAAGGGAAAAGGTAAACAGTTTAATTATGAAAAGGTTTGTGAGAAATTTAAAATATGAGTGCACTATTACAGGTTCCCATAATAATATCTGGAAAGGAGTCACATACTTTTACTTGTACAGCCCCTGGGGAAGTCCTCCCTTCCTTCTCCAGAGTCTCCCGCTCCCTGACCACCCTCGGCAGGCGGCTCGCCACCACGCTGCGTCTCACCCTCGGCAGTGGCATCCTCCTGAACACTCTCCACGCCTGTCAGCTCTTTCAGTGCTTTACTGCTTCCTCTCAAGGGAGTGAAGTCCCCATGGTGTCCTTTCCCGACAAGTTCTGTGTAATCAGTGAGCTCATCAGTGACATGAGGAGAGTCATTTCCATCTGGGCCTCTGTCTTTTCCTTTCTGGGCGTCAGCCTCGTGACCACACCCCAGAGTTTCTTTAGCAGGGGATGCTTCCTGGGAAGTCATGCAACCCAGAGTTGGATCTGCGACCTCATTTGTGGGCATGTGAAGACTGCAACTAGAGTTTGCTATTGAATCAGTACCGTCACCTGATCTGGGTTTTTTACCAATACAGGAAAAATCAGACATTTCTAATATGTTTGTTCTCTCTCTCTTGGAAAGAATTCTGCTGTTGAGCTGAGCAGAGCTTGTTAATGACTGAAATCCAGGAAGATTCTCTGAATTCCTTTCCTTAAGATTATCAGGTGAAAAATAGTCATCATATGTGGAGTCCTCACAGTCCAGAGCCCTGCTGACAGGCCTGGCTGTGAACTGGCAGCTGTTTTCCGGCTGGAGAGGCTGCGGTCCCGGCAGAGGGGGTTTCCCCCGGCACCTATTCTTCTCCACCTTTTCTCTGCAGAGGGAATGTAAGTTGTCTGACGTTCCTTTTCTCTTTGCCAAGGGACTCTTGGGCCATGCCTGTCCCAGTGGGTGGCCTTTTGTTGCAGAAAACATGGGAGACAAACTATACTTCTCATCCAACATCTCCTTAGATCCTCCCTCACACTGCCTGGCAGGGGCGACTACTGCGCCTGCAGGAACTCCCTGTCCCTTTAGCGCGTCCTTTGCAGGGTTACCCATGGATTTCTGAGGAGGTAACTGACTGAGGTAATGGGGAGCTCCTGAGGCCTGCATACTACTCGTTTTCAATATAGGTGAAGAAACACCTGTATTGCTTTTCATTTCATCAGTGAATCCTCCCAATTTCCTTTCCTGATTTCCACATCCCGAATTCCCACAAAGATCGTGAAAAGATGTATGCAGACCACCAGCAAAGGATTCATCTGGAAAATATTAAAAAAGAATTAACTTTTTAAGTGGTTTAATGGTTATAAAGGTACTTTTCAGTTGACCAAGTAATACTTTTAAGCACAGTTATTAGTTAAGAGTATGGACCATAACTGCTCCTTCTCGTTTCCACTCAAAGACACCCTAAAGGGCAGCATTTTTAACCAGGGAGCCTGGGCTTCAGTGTGCAGATGGACGGGCAGGGCGGGAGAGGCGAACCTCTGAAACTGTTCACACTCCTGCTGCAGGCCCAGATGCACCTGCACGTCCCCAGGAAGGGCGTCCACCCCTTGTCATTAAATTCTCAAGGTTAGATTCTGAAAGTTAGGGACTGCCACTACTGTCAAAGCCAAGTTCCAGTCTTCCGCGAAGCAGTCCACCATTGTCACAGCCCGCCTGACTACCCTACCCCCTACTGAAGTCCTCACATTATATTTATAGTCAAAAGGAATCCACTGGGTGGATCTTATGTTCTGACTTCCCATATATTTTATCCATTTCTTGAGAGTAATGCTAAACTGCCACTATCTCTTGAATCTGTGCCCATGTTTATACCTCCAGGCCTTGCCTTGCTCCACACCTTAATCTGTCTAAGTCCTAATCTTCCTTCAAAACCCACTGTAGGTGCCAAAACATCTGAGCTCTCACACTGACTTCACCAGCTCTTCAGTGCTCTGTTAACCTGGTTTCTGCCTGAATTTATGAAAGAATGTGATACACTGTCATTCCTAGTATCTGTCTCTGTCACTAGACCAGAAGTTCCCAGAGCACAGACAATCCTTTCTGGAATCTGAAGCCCCTAACCTGGTGCTGGCCCACCAACAAGGGCCCAGCCTTTGCTGAACAAATGGAGGGCCTCCACTTCAGGCTGCACAACACTGGAAAGTGTGATCAACACTACAAAAGCTGTACATTTAGGGGAGAACAGAGGACTGCCAGGGAGCAGGGGGCAGCTCATGGGGTGTGGTGGCATGGTGCCCATACCATGCCAGGGGGCCTGATGACGCCAAGTTAGGGGCTGGAAATAGAGGTCACTTTTGATTTCAGAGGCTAATAAGCTTAGCACACTTTTCAAAAAGCTGACAAGCAGTGTAACATGTCACTAAGAGTAAATTCTTAAGTTAGACCTCCTAGGTTCAAATCCTGGGCTGGTAATTCACAAGCTGTGTGTGACCACGTAGTCTGACCTCTCTGACCAGGTTTTCTCAGGGACAAAATGGGGACAAGGGCACCTATGTCACAGGGCTAATGGGAGATCTTGATGAGCTCCATCACAAGACCGGGAACAGGGCCTGGCCCAGGAGAAGTGGGACCCACGTTACTTGTGATCATCACCTGTCTCCGAGTCCCAGGCAGGAAATGCATCAAGCAGGAAATACAAAGATGGGCTTGTTTGAGATAAATGGCTAAATAACTTCAGTACACACCAAAGACATCACATGAATAAGCCACACATAGAAAAGGAAGTTTTAGTTTAGCTCCTGCTACCTTGATACTGTGATGTGATCTGTCTCTGTCACGGGTTTCATACTAAGATCCCATAACATTTCAAACACTTTGGAGCCCAGTTCTTTGAGGGTCATTGATACTTACTTCGGCCCTATTGTGGGCTGGGTGAGAAAATTCTAAGAAATGTGATATAACCAAAGGAAAGCTACAGCCATGAAAAATGATCGTTCAAAGAGAAACAGGACTCCCACACTTAAAAAAATGTATGTATTAATATTAACTCTAATTTTTTTTATTTTTTATATTAACTCTAATTTTGTTAATTCTTTTCAACACTCAGCTTCTAATTAGAAACCCTCCGTGTATTCCATAAATTTTTTAATGATCTATACATACTTCACTGACCCCATGCAAACACATGTCCCATATATTCATCATGCCTGGTATGAAACGATTTTTCCTTGGCATTCTTACTTGGCGTTCTCAGGAACATACAATTTAAACTGTGTACAGATTAGTTTCACATATCAACAGAGTGAAAACAAAATGAGCAATTGATTCTGTGCCAAAAAAGCAAATGCCCAGGAGAAAACCATAGGAATTAAAAACAAGTTTAACTAATGTCGTTTCTCATGCCTTAATTTTATTACAATACCCATTTTTTCTTACAATACCTAATTTCAGGGTGAAATTCATGAGTTCTAGTTTTCAACTAACTGTTCTTCTCATCAGAAAAATTCCAAATAAGAAAATCATACTATTTTCAAAGCTTAATTGTATCATAGAGGACAAAATAATTTTACCTGAACACAAAGTATCCCGTGAAATCTTCAAAGACGCTTCCCAGGAGGAGGCAACTGAGTCATCAGGAGAGTTTTCAATCACTTGGGAAGCTGAAAACATGATCACAACTTTCATGAGACATGACTTTCATTCTTTAGTAGACGAAGGCCACCAGAAAGCTACCACAATGCTCCCGTCGCAAACCCGCATCTGCTTGGGCCTCGGGCTCTCGGTCCCTATTTCTTGGCTTGCCCAGAGTAGTGCCCTGCCTCGCAGCTTCTCAGCCATAAATGCCCGCTCTTAGCTTGCAACCAGGGGTAGCCAAAACTGAGTCCTGATGCCTGGACCTGGGAAGCAGCATTGGAGAGGGCCTCTGTTAAGGCTGCTCGGCAGGGGGCTGGCTCACGTGGGAGGCACACACATTTTATAACAGAAGTCAGGGGCCGAGGAAGGCAAGGCAGAAAGATGGGAGCCTAGACCCCTAAAGACATTGCACCCGTGACTATCTACCCCTGGCTTCTTTGCCATTACAGAGAAATGCCTTTCTATTGAATATAAACCACTGGTTTTGTGTTTATCTGTTCTGTGTAGCCAAAACTCACCTCAGCTGATATAGGTGTCCATGGCATATTACATACAAATATAAATTCAAGACAGATTAAATACCTACCCTTCAAAAACAAACCACGAGAGCAATGGAAGAATATATAGAGCCATTTTAAAACCTTGTGGTGGGGAATTCTAAGGATCACAGGAATCTGGGACGTCATAAGGAAAAGACAAACAGATTTGTCTACATCATGTATGTTTTGCCAAAGTTGCTGCACACGAAATGACAAACAACAGATCTTGTGTATTTTATTCAATAGTATACTTACTGAGTGCCTACTACATATTGCTCCACACTGGACTACAGCTAGATTACAATGTTTGCAATGTACAAGTAGTTAAGTGTGCATGACATATAAAATACTAAAAATCAGAAATAAAAAGAAAAATTTATAGGCAGCTGTACAAAGACGTATAATCGAGAGGTAATAGCATGTTTCATCAGTGAGTCACAGTAACATGAAAACACATTCAGCCTCATTAGCAAATTCACTATCCACTGCAAAAGGAAATTAGACCAAAAAAAAAGCAGTTTTTCAATCTCAAATTGAAAAAGATGTAAAGACAATGCCATAGAGTTTTCCAAGTGTGGAGAAACTGTGGAGTTCTTATAGATGACTGGTGGGAGGCAAAACATGGCATCAACTTTTTTAAGGGCAACCTGGAAATACCCATCAAAAATTTGAAATTCTGCCTTTACAAATTAACATTATTGAAATACATGAAAAACACAAATGTACAGGTTTATGAAGAAGCATGTCCATTAGCATATGGATGTTAACATTAAAAAGTGGGAAGAAGTTTTATGTCCATAGATAAAAATGGCTAAAGAACAACCATACCATGTAGTTTAAAATGAATAAAAACTGCAGCACTCTCTCTAATAAAGAAAAACTGGGAAAATACCTGCCAACAGATGATTCAGTATCAAATGCCTAGACTACTTTGCAGCACCTTAAGAAATAAAGAAGAAAAGGAAAAGGAGGTGGGCTCACACCTATTGACCTGAAAAAAAACCCCAGGACACTTTTAAGTAGAAAAAGAAAGCTGACATTGGCTGTCATAACCCAACGTCAGTAAAGGAAAGCAACACCTCCACACAGGAAGGTAAGTAGCCTGCATCTTCTGCATACATTCATAAATATGTGATGCACTGAAAAAGGTAAGGAAAAGCATATCAACTTAAAATGTGGGTCACCATGGGAAAAGAAGAATCAGGTGGAAATCAAAATGGGTTTATATTATGAACCATATACTGGTAAACGTTTTATGAAAATGTGCTTATGTATTACTTAATTAAAAGATTATTATACAACCAATACATGTTTAAAAGATCTTAAGGTAGCATAAGATTTTCTGGAAAATATTAACAAAGTCTACCCTGAAATAAGCCAAAACCTGTTAGAATCAGGATACGAGAAGGAAAAAAACCTTTAAGCCACAATTCATTCACCAATTTGTATACTTTTCATGTCATGAAGTATAAGCACTTACAGGTGGGGGAGAGGTTTTCCCTCTTCTCCTTCATCTCCTGTAATCTCTTCTCCATTGCACTGTGCTGCCCACTGCACATTTTAATTGTGGGACTATACAGCAACGAACCACGAGGGTCAAATAAGAGAACAGGCACACCATTATCTGAAAATGAACAAAAATCCAAGTTTAAGCTTAAAAAAATGCTGCTCTTCTTCAAAAGTAACACCCCCCCAGATTTCCTCTTCTGGTTCAATGTCATTACCATGCCCACCGACACCCTTCCACCACCAGCACTTCCACGATGGGTAACTGCTGGCCGACACCTGCTACAGACATCCACGTGCCAGCCCGGGGCTAAGCCCAATGTGCCTGGGCTCAGTGGGCCTTGCCCCAAACCCAAGGCCCATTTAAAGAGAAAGAAACGAGACGCAGAAGGGACTGACTTGAGTACCAAGGATCACACAGCTAGTGAGGACATAAAGCCGGAATGCAACAGGGCTCCTAAACATGAGGGCAGCAGAGTATACCACCCTGAAACATGACATTTTGGCATAAGTAGTATTCTGAGCTAAAGGCATTTTATGGCAGGTGCAAGAGGTCTGACTCAGCCCCTCTTTCTTCCTGCAGGCTGGAGATAAAACTCCTGGTGAGAGACACACTTCCTGTACCAGAAAGAAAGAAACATTCTTTTCACCAGAGATGGGAGTCGAGGCCAAGGGAATTCTGTGTAACAGACCTCATTAGAAGAACTCTTATCTTCCTCTGGTCCCCTTACATTTTAGTTACTTTTCCACAGTTGCCTCCCTTTGTACAGCCTAGTGTATAAGCATTAGGTTTTGCCATGTCTTTGAGTCTTCGTATCACATCCTTATGAGGGCGTCCATGTCATGAACAACTGATGCAAATGGAGTGCTTTCTCCTGTTCATCTGGCTTTTGTAACAGAGCCCCAGCTGAGCAGCTTGGAGGGCACAGGGAAAATTCTGTCCCTCCTATGCTGGTTTCAGAAACAGCCACCACTAACCTCCTTGCCACCTGCCCTCAAGAGTCACTCACAGACACACATGAACTTTGGGGTCAGGGGATCCTTGAGCCATGAAATGATGGGCTACAGTGTGTACGGGTGCACAGCCCTCAGGTGCTCAGAGAACTTTGGCACTCTGACGACTCCCCACCCCCAAGAGCAAGAATCATTCAATATCCTCTCCTTTGCATCTCAGAAACCTGAACAACTTTTACTGCACTTCCAACAAATGCAGAGATACATTAGTTGTATCTTTAATACCTTACATTTGTAGTTTTTAAAAGGTAATTTTTATCAAGATACAAATTTGGTCTAAAATGAGAATATTTTGTGTCAGTCATTACCTGTTTGGCAAATTATTTTCAGACATCCAATGTCTGATGAGGGAAAGGAAGTACAAATGGCAGAAGTAAAAAGGACAACAGGCCAGTGGGGCGCTGCTGACTGGGGGTGGGGCCAGATCACAGGGGCTATGGCAGGCTGGTGCGTTACCATAATAGATTCACAAGAAGCCTAATAATTCTACATGAATATTCAATTTCAAAATACAGAGGAGAGAATTTGTGACATAGCAGTACAGACTAAAAAACAACACTAAGGAATTAATACTTCCTACTTCTATGCTATACATTATATATTTACCAGTGATGCACTGGGATTGATCTTAAACAATTTCTTTATAGGGTACTGAAAAAGGATAGTGATATCACCTCACACTCATCAGAATGGCTATTATCAAAAAGACAAACAAATATCATATTGGGGAGGATGTGGAGAAAAGGGAACCCTTGTGAGCTGATGATGGGAATGTAAAATGGTGCAGCCACTATGGGAAACAGTATGGAGATTCCTCAAACAATTAAAACTAGAAACACTATATGATGCAGCAATTCCACTTCTGGGTACTTATCTGAAGAAAATGAAAACACTAATTCAAAAAGATATCTGTATGCCCAATGTTCACTGTAGCGTTATTCACAATAACCAAGACATGGAAGCAACCTAAATGTCCATCAATGGATAAATGGGTAAGGATAATGTGATACTTAGACACAATGGAATATTATTCAGCCATGAAAAAGAACGAAATCTTGCCATTTGCAACAACAGGGTTAGACCTTGAGAGCACTATGCTAACAGAGAAAGACAAATACCATGACTTCACCTGCAGGTGGAATCTGAACCACCACCAGCAACAAAAGCAAAGAAGCCTGAGTTCATGGATATAGAGAACAGACTGCTGGTTGCCTGATGCAGGCTGGGGGCCAGGTGAAAGGTTAGAAGGTATAGACTTCCCGTTATAAAATAAGTAAGTCATGGGGACTTACAACAGTTAATAATTCTGTACTGCACATTTCAAAGTAGCTAGGAGAGTGCATCTTGAAAGTTCTTAACATGAGAAAAAATATTTTTTGTAACTATGTATGGTGATGGATGTTATGTGGACTTATTCTGGAGCTTATTTTGCAACACATACAAATATTGAATCACTGTACACCTGAAACTAATATACTATACTTCAATTTAAAAAATGGAAGAAAAGAAAGGACTTTGTGATTAAACATATGATGACACAATTTTCCCTATTTTTGATTCTGTAAAGCCTGTTGCTACCTAGAGTTAAAAAAAAGTAGCTAATTTATCGTCTAAATTCACCGTGTAATATTTGTAGTCTTGTGTAAGACACAACCGTAAACAAAACTGTGTGCCACTGTTTAAGTGTTTCAATGTTTTACAAATAATTCAAAACAAAAGAGTAAAATATCTTGAAGCCAACAAATTACTACACAGGAAAAAAGAAAAGCTATATAAATAATGCCTACTTCAAAGCATCAGGGAACTAATGAAGAAACAAGGACCAGAGGGGTCAGGATTCTGGAGAGGATAAACACGGGAGGTGACTGACAAACTATGGATGCTTTTACCACCAGGATTGTCAGCATAGACCCCACAGTAAGAGGCTGAGTTCCATCTTTATGCAGGCAGAGTTCCTGCTGAGAAACCAAGATGCTAGCTAAGTGCTTGTCAGTATCACCAAACTGGAGAGGAAACAAAGCTTCAGGTCACAAATTCCCAACAGAAAGGGCACAGTAGAGAACTGGTACTTGCATGTATATATATATATATATTTTTTTGTTTTTTTACAATTTATTTTATTTTAGTATCATTAACCTACAATTACATGAGCAATTATTGTGATGATTAAACTACCCCCTTCATCAGGTCCCCACCACCAACCCTATTACAGTCACTGTCCATCAGTGTAGTGAGATAAGAATCACTACTTGTCTTCTCTGAGTTGTACAGTCCTCCCCATGCCCCCCCACCTTATGTCTGCTAATCGTATTACCCCTTTTACCCTCTTACCCTCCCTTCCCGCCCTTCTTCCCCAGTCGCTTTCCCTTTGGTAACTATTAGTCCGTTCTTGGGTTCTGTGAGTCTGCTGCTGTTTTGTTCCTACAGTTTTTTTTCTTTGTTTTTATACTCCACATATGAGTGAGATCATTTGGTACTTGTCTTTTTTGGCCTGGCTTAT
>JAQQAC010008525.1:28714077-28743016 GCA_029783875.1 Phataginus tricuspis
TCTTTCCTCACTTCCCTCACTTCCTCCCTCAGCTCTTGCACATTTTTCTGTAGATCTGTCAGCATGGCTATGACTTTTATTCTGAATTCTTTTTCCGGAAGACTATGCATGTCCATTCCTTCAGATTCTCTCTCTGGGTGATGTTTGTCTGAAGCTTTGTCTGTATCATATTCTTCTATCTTCTCATGACTATAGAATTAGTTGTTGGTAGTTGTCACGTATGTCCGCTGGGCTCTTTATGACTTTAAAAAGGAAAGAGAAGAGAGGAGAGAAAAGAAAAAAAGAAAACAAAGAGAAAAAAAAATACTACTACTAATTAAAAAAGTAAAAAGAGAGAGAGAAAAAGTAAAAGAAAGGAAAGATAAAGAAAAAGCAGCAACATGTTAAAAAAAAAAAAAGCCCACCCAGGGTGGTTTCTGTGTGAATGCTGCAGGTGGCGTTATTGCTCCACTATTCCAGAGCCATGGCCACATCGCTTTGCACGGCCCTTTAAAGCTGCGGCCGGGGTGTGAATGAATGGGAGGCTGTTGAGCTCTGTGGGAGTCCTAAATATGGCTACCCTTTCCCAGTCGCCCGCTATGGGGTCCGAGGCTCCCCAGGACTCCCAGCCTGCTGGGTTGAGTGTGCCGCGGCGATGAGGTTCTCTGCTGGACTCCTGTCTCTTTAAGACCACTGAGAAACAAAGCACGCACTTTTCTCCTTTTTTTTCCCCTTTTCTTTCTTTCTTCTCTCTTAAGCTGGGCTGTTTATGACTTTAAAAAGGAGAAAGAAAAAAAAAGAAAGGAAATAATAATGGAAAGTAAGGGAAAGAAAAAAAGGAAAAGGGGAGAAAAAACAATAACTAAAAACAAACAAACAAACAAACAAAAAACAAAAAACAAACGCCACTGAGAGTGGGTTCTGTGTGAATGCTGTAGGTGGCACCATTGCTCCACTATTCCAGAGCCATGGCCGCACCGCTCCGCAAGGCCCATTATAGCTCTGGCCGGGTTGGGAACGAATGGGAAGCTGTTGATCTCTGTGGGGGTCTTAAGAGCAGCCACCCTTTCCCAGTCGCCAGCTAAGGGGTCCAAAGCTCCCCAGGACTCCCAGCCTGCTGGGCTCAGTTTGCGGGGCTATCCAGCCCCTCTACTGAGCTCCTGTCTCTTTAAGACCGCTGAGAAAAAGCGCGCCCTTTTCTTCCCTTTTTTTTCCTTTCTTTTTCCTTCCTGGAGCCTGCCGCGGGCAACTTGCACGTTCCCGGCTGGGACCCTGTGCTCTCTGTCTCTCCAATCTCTGCTACACAGCAGACTGTGTGTCGGCGCTCCCGGCGCAGACTTCCACTCCCTCCTGGCTCTGAATCCTCTCCTCCCGCTGGAGCGCTGGGGGGGAGGAGCGCTCGGTCCCACCGAGTCGCAGCTCCGTATCTTACCCGCCTCGCCGGGACTCCCGCCGGAGTGCTGGGTGGAGGAGCGCTCGGGTCTTGCTGAGTTGCGGCTCCGTATCTTACCCGCCTCGCCAGGTGCCGAGTCCTCTCTCCAGTGTGTCTGACCACCGGAGCTCTGGGGGGGAGGAGCGCTCTGTCCCACCGAGTCGCGGCTCCGTATCTTATCTGCCTCACCAGCTGCCGAGTCCTCTCAGGTGTACCTGTACGCTGTGCACTTTCCTGCGTATTCTGGTCTCTCTTTTAGGGATAGTTATATTTGCTGTGTTTTCGTGAATAAATATAATGTTGGGAGGAATTTTTCTGCTGGTCTGTTCATGTCGCCATCTTCCCGGAAGTCTGCATGTATATTTTTATCTTCAAGAAATTTGCCAAATTCTAAAGCTACAAGTGGCAGGTCAGCAAAAGGACTTTGTGATTAAACATGTAAGTCCTCTGAAGTGGTGACGTTTTCTGAAGTTCACTGTTGCTGAGAGATGAAAACCAAAGTTCAAGGCGAGCAGGGAAGGGTCCCGGGTATCAGACCAGGCTCTCAGTGGAAGGTCTAGGTGGTTATATGCTGGCATCAGCGTCCAGACAAAAGTCTACCCAAAAGCGCAAGGAAGCTCCTATTCAAATCAGCCCCTATTCCAATTACTGTGAACATGCCCCTTGCCACTGGCTTACAAAGGGAGTTGGAAACCTTGTGGCTAGGCAGAGTATCACCTGGATCTTCAAACATATAGTATAACTAATGACTTGCCTTGGGTTAAAAAAAAAAAATCACTCCTACTAAGAGACAGGACTATATGACCAAATGCAAGGGAAAAACTCATACAAAGACAACAGTGGGATTGTACATACTGCAGACGGAAGACAAAGAAAGATGAGAAAGAAAAACTGTGAGTGTTTTAATCAGAATTAACAGTATCTATAAAAAAGAATTGGGAATTCTAGAACTGTAAAATAAAATTACTAAAATTGTGAACTCAACAGATGGATTTTATAGCAGATTAGATACAGCAGAAGAACATACTAGTGAACTGAAGAAAGGTCAACAGACACTACTCAAACTGATGCACAGAGGAAAAAAAGAATCCAAGTGTCTCTGTGAACTCCAGCTAGGATACTGAAAAAGAGAATTACACCAAGGAACATCATGCTCAAACTGCTGAATTTCAGGCAAACAAACACACACACAAGGGTAACCAAAACATACACACCTTTAACACAGCAAAATTAAAACTGTGAGCCAATCTGTCAATAGGTATTATGAAGGCCCAAATTCCAAAAGATGATGGAATGTCTTCCCCCACCCCCACCCGAGCTTTCTTGAGGTATAACTGACAAAAATTATACATATTTAAGGTAGAAAAAAAAAGAACATATCATCTAACATTTGCTTATTTTGAGTAACAGAACAAAAAGATTGAGTATTAGGTAAAAACACAAAGTTACATACAAAACAAAGAAGAAATAAATAGGGATCTATTCTAGTAGGGCTTATTAGTCAAAGCTTGCTTTTTTTTTTCTTTCTAGAATCATTCCTAAAAGTAAAACCTCCATCAGTCTGGAAAGTGATTAAGGCTTTGTGGTATATTAGCTCAGCTATATGATGGCCCTATATATACCTCTACTCAAGTGTCCTCTGGGCAACTTATATTTTGTTCTCTCCTTCCTAGGCTGGACTACTGCAGTCCTCTTAGCTGTGTCATCCCAGATGCCACTGGTCACCAGGCAAATTAAACTGCAAGTGCGGACACAGGTGTAAAGGGCCATGCTGTATTTCCTAGCTACCCAGACACAAGCACAAAGAACCATGTTCTATTTATTGGCTTACCCATAGTTGTTTTTTGCTTTTGTAGCTCTTTAGCCATTTTCTCAAATTTCTTCTTAAGTCTTTTATCATTTTCTGGTGTTTTAGGGACAAAATCTTTGGGCTGCATACACTTACGCTGTGTAAAAAAAACATAAAAATGAACAATGCTATATTGCAATTGTGTGAGACAGGAAGAGAACCCTTTTATGTACATTTCTGATATCTTCTATAACAAATAACTTTAAAAACTTTCTTTAAAAGGTATGTCTTGCACTACATGTGAAATGGCAATATTTACTTTTGTGCAATGTTAAAAATATGCACAGAATTTTAAGACTGAATAAAGGGCTGTACACTAAGTAGCTGGGTTTTCTGAGACATTTTTAGGATCCCAGCATTCTTAGTTTCCAGGAAGGTTGTCAAACAAAATTAGTCATTTTCCTCATTTCTGCTACTCTCACATTATCTCCCCTCCCCTCAAAAAAAATCATGACATAGTACTAAAACACAAAAACAATTACTGTTTAACTACCAAATGAAAGAACCATTACTTTTGCCTTGTAGTCTTTAAATTACAGTAACTCTATTCAGCCAGTAAAAATTTAAAAAAACCATACATGTACAAGGTGTGACAAACAAAACCTCAAACACACGGGGCACAGGCCAATGTAATATCCAAAGGAAGGCTTGGGTGAACTTTCCCATCTCACCATCCTCAGTCCTTCAAACACACCTACATTTACAACCCCCACTTTCTCTTCTTTAGAACTCCCCATGTAGCCTGGCCACACCTCAAATATAAAAGTGGGCCTGTATGTTGACTTTACCTACTATGGCTTGGGCACCTGAGCTCTCCCTTAAGAACCCTGGAAAAACAGGTCTTCTTTCTAGGCCTCTCTGGGTTTTCAGGTTGAAGCTCCCAGCCCAAATATGCTTACACCATGTGTAGTCTAACCTGCTTTGTTCCAGTCTTAAAAAACTTCTCCTAGCCACTCAAGGCTAAAGCCCACTCTTGACTTCATGATTCAGCATCTTTTCTATCCTTAGTTAGTCACTCATTCACCATTTAACAGAAATATTATTATGCGTCACGTATCAGTCTTGAAACAAAAATACAACAAACAGAATTCTGAAGAAGTTACCAAACAGCTGAGCTTACTGGTCTCTTGGCAACTTGTAGTTTTCCCTTGAAATACAGTCTCTTCCATTTCTTACAAATTACATCAAAACATTTATGGGATAAAATAACCCCTATAATCGACTAAAAAATGGTCTGTGAAAAGAATAGTATCATCAATGCAATATTTAAGACAACTCCTGAATATATTTCTAAAAGTTTAGGAATAAAAAAATGAATTCATAGTTGTCACTATCTTACTGAACTGCATACTTACTTTCCTTTTAATTAGGCTTGGTAAATGGTCCTTAGTATGAGCTGCAGGGAACAGTGACTCGTCAATGTGGACCCCAGCTGTCCTGCATCTGCGTGAGCAAATCGAAGCAGCATGAACATGTGTTTGTTATATTCACAAAGCATTAAATCTATACATGTGTCAGCAAAATAAGGAATCTATGCACAAACATGTCTTTTAAAATAAGTACACTTATTACTAAATACAAAGGACAATATAAACTCAACTTTCCAAAATCTTCTATGTTGTTTTTTAAGTATAAGTGTAGAAGCAAGAAGTAAAAGAAATATTTTTATGAACAGTTTCAGACTTCAACACACTTAATAATGACCAGCACACAGCACTCACACAGGCAGGAGCACATGCCATTAAGTGTAGAGTAAACACGCCATAAAAGGACTACTCTGGGGCTAGAGCATCCTAAAGAAACCAAGCCCAGATGCTCACTTTTCCTCCAAAGCCGGGCTCTGTCCGGTGTGCATGGCCACAGAGAGTGGGCTGTGCCGCCTGCTGCTCCTGCCTGCACCCATCCCACTGCCACCCAGCGGCACACCCTGTCACCTGTCCTCTCGAGATCTTTATCTTCTTGCCCTTAGGAATCCCTCAACCATTTCCTGCTTCTACGCATGTAGTCGCTCAGTCTAAGCAATCACAATGATTTTCTAAATAATCTCCTTGCCTGTGCTCTCTCCTAATTGATTAATGTATTACTGAAATAACTAATTTTAAAATGTTTTATTCATCACTCCACAACCCAGATCACCCCCGTGTTTATAGAATAAGCCCACCTATCTTAAACTGAAGTTTAAGTTCTTTTGAAAACACGGCACCTAACCACATCTCAAACTGTATTTCCTAAGACTATCACTGTTCTACATTTAGATGCAAAGTGTAGTTGAAAATAAAATGAAGTATAGGGCGACTTTAAAAAAAGAATGGGACAAACATATGCATATTGATATAGAATATCAAACACATTAAACATTAAAAGGAAATAAAAGAATTGTGTGTACTGAAAGACAATAAAGAAAACAAAACTCACAGACTAAGAAAATTTTATAACATTTATATCTGAATTTAAAAATTGGTATGCACAATATGAAGAGAATGAGGACCTAACTGCTCTTTTAAAACAATTCTTTCCTTGAGCAGGGCTTACTAGCTTTTCCCCATTCAAGCAAAATATCCCTATTTCTCACTTTTATAAGCAACAAACTAGCGAAGGGGGAGGCCCCTCTCCCCAAAAGCATCCAGATAGAAGACTTGGATGAAAAGAGCCAGCATCATGCACCATCACCCCATGACACTGACATTACAATTGTCGTCATAAAGCTCAGGCAACTCAAGGGAGCCTCACACCATCCTGGTGGGTCAGTACTATTGTTTTCTCCAACTTTAGCTGAGGAAACAGGCTCACAAAAGCTCATTTGTCCAAGTTTACAAAACCAGTAAGTATGCCCCACTAGTTAACAGTTTGGGGAAAAGCTTGGTTCACTTGGGTAGAACGGGTACCCGACCCAGGTAACATAGTTACGGTATGTTCTGTCACTGTGGGGAGTAAGGATCCAAAAATTTGTCACATGGTAAGAAGCAAAGCTGCAGGGAGACACCCCCTGCATCTACCTGGGTTTAAACATGCTCATTCATGAGAAAGAAACAGATGGCCTGTAACATTGGTAATGTCACTGCACACATGACAATGTGTGGGTCCACAAGCCTAGTAAAATACTGACGATCTGACATTAAAGCCCACAGTTATCAGACAATCAAAATCCACTGAATAAACAAAAAAAAGCTCATGAGTTGGATTTCCGCTTTTCCTCAGAAATGTAAAATGATAACATTATCCCCCTATCTAGTGGTTAAGAAGTGTTCCAAGAGAGTCCCCTGAAAGCAGAATCAACTTTCTGACCTTCAGTCTGGAACTGCTGCTGGGGAGCCACTGGGAGCGAAGCAGCAAGTCAGCCTTCCCTCTGGGGTCTCGCTTGGGCCCCCCTCCGATGAGCCTTGTCGCCTGTGCACCAAGGAACCCTGGCACTTCCCAGCAGCCTGCCAGGGCCGCCCACCCCTGCTCCCCTCTGGACAAGCCGGGACTGCAACGAGGCCTACTATGCTCATGCCTTACCCACTGCACATCACCACCTAATCTCCTAAGGCAGGCGGCAGGAGCATTTTAACCTCTCACGCAGGACCGGCAAGCCGAGATGCCTTTGTGGAGGCTGACGGCTCCCGCGGCCACACATAAACGCGGGACAGTCCGCGTCTCCAATGGTCCAGGTAAGAGCCCAAACCACAGAAGGTTAGGTCACAGCCCTCAGCGAGCAGCAGGGATGGGCGTGAGCCCCTCCTAGGCTGGCAGGTGGGGTGTGCGCACTGCAGGATGAAGCCAAGCTCCCCGCTCCCCAGCCTGGATCCCTGCTCGTCCCTCAGGCTCCAGAGCTGCACCTTTCAGTGCACTGCTTCCTCAAAGAGGTGTTCAGAGAACAAGGACAGGACAGGAGAGAAGTGTGGGAACTGGATGCCAGGGAAGGGCGTCTGAGGGAAATGCCAGAGCCACCAGCAAAGGAAGCGCAGGACGCCAGAGCAGCTTGGGATGCCCCGGCATGTGCGGCTCGCACCTTCCCTTTCCTCCCGCACAAGGAGCAAACCACTCTCACTTTTTATGAGCCTAAGGTGCTGAGGCCACGTCCAGTGGCCAGTTCCCATCCTTCCCCAGGAGGGATCACAGTGGTATGCCCACCCCTGTCCATGGACCTTCGGCTGGAGGACGTATGTGCCAGACAGACACACAAATATCCGAACCCTAACTAGACAGGGACGGCTCTAAGGCCACGCATTTCCTGATCCCCACCTTCTATTCCGTGTTCCTTCTGAAGACTCACCTGAGACTGCGGGTTCCTGCAGACCTTATTCTCCCCCCATCACTGCCCAGGCCACAATGACCCCTGGTGGCTCCTCAGACAGAGACCCCAGCCCCACTGCAGGGCCTACAGACCAACTCCATCCTGAATTGTGTCAGAGTACATGCTAGAGGAGTAAAAACCTCTGGGACAATAAAACTGGTTTGATGATATTAATAATTTATCAAGAGAATATTACCAATGACATTATAATATCTTGGTATGATAATGGGGTATCTACACTGGCAAGCATTTAGTAACATATATAATTATCAAGTCACTATGTTGTATATCTGATTATCAATATAATATTGTACATCAACTATATTCCAATAAAAAATAATTTACCAAATTCTAATACACACATGTTGGTCTATCACAAATGTCTGGGTGAAGAGTGAAATAGGCTTTAGAGCCACAGGATCCCAGCCAGTGCTGAAGTTCTGATATGCTGCACAGTAGGGTGGAGATAAGCCCACTTCCTCCGTCTCCCTACCACCAAGGGCTGCACAGCCCTGGGAACCTGCAACAGCAAAGCAAACATCTGGGGCTGGAGTGGCACTTCCCCTATCTTTAAAATAGCAAATTGCTTGGCAATCTGGATGCCTGTTCATGTGCCGTGTCATGAACTGGCAGGAAAGGCACCTTTGGGTAGTGGAAGCCATTCGCACCCTGGCCATTACCTGAAACCAGTCCTGTTGTTCTGCATCTAAGAAGTCCTGTCCAATCCCGACACCATCACCCCGTCCCTCTTGAAAAGCCAGGGCAATGGGAAGGTACAGATCTTCTGTGGGAAAAGGACACCTCCAGCAACAAAACAAGAGGCTGGAGGAGCTCTCCCAGGAGGGCAGTGCGGACACGCACGTGCGTGGCTCACCTGGCGCAGAGCAAGACCCAGTTATAGCAGGGCTGCTGCAGCCAGAAGCCATCGACGCACCCCAACTGTACAGCAGCTGTTCTCAAACTTTTTGGACATAAAGGCCCTTTCACTCTAAAAAATGTTGAGGTCTCAAAATGCTTTTTTACATGAGTTATTTATAGATATTTATTGTAACAAATTAAAACTGAGCAGTTCTTAAAATATATATGTGAATTCATTTAAAAATAATAAACTGAATGTGTTAATACAAAGAAAACAACTTTTATGAAAAATAACTGGGTTTCCCAAGACAAAAAAAATTAGGGAGGCAAGTGGCATGGCTATACTTTTTTGCAAATGACAACACATAGCTGGATTCTCACATCGGCTTCAGCATTCCATATTCTGCGTGTGCCATATGGCTCCTTAATTGCAACGGCACTCTCCTGACAGAATAACGGGGAAAAGGCAAATAATGTCATACAATGAAGTTTCAACTCTGCTGACCCCCTTAAAGGGCCTTGGAGACCAAGAGGTCCCTGGACCATGATTTGAGACCTGAGGCTCTAAAGCTACAGAGACCCACTGCTTCAATATCACTTATGCATGATTCACGACCCAGGTCTGCCTTCTCAATAAACTTGTGTCTGTGACAGGGGATCGGTAACGCCCTAACTGGCAATAGCAGCTATTCTGTGTATTGCTCTGCTTGTTTATAACCTACACAGGAACACTCAAAGTTGGCTACGAGCGGAAAAATCTAATTTGGCAGGTTTTAAAAACACCTGTCCTTTCAACATACAGCTATCAATCACAGAAATAGGCTTTAAAAACTTAAATGTTTAAGAGCAGTTTTGAACTTTTTGATCTCTATTCCTACCACTCTGGCAAGTCCTCTGCATGTGCCTCCATGTACCAGTAGACAATAAATCTGCCCCTCCTGCCTGCACTTCCCAGCCAACAACTTATTCCTAGAGCCACAGGGACAGAGAGTGGACACCTGCAAGCTGTGTCTACATGGAGACGGCCCAGGTGGAGCCCAGGCAGGGTGAGGAAGGCATCCATGCAGGGGTGGCAGTGAAAGCTGTTAGAATTTTAGCAGGTATGGAGAGGGTCCACATGTGGGGGTGATACGGGCAAGAGGGATATCTGTGCAGAGGAGGCTCAGTGTGCAGGGTGGTGTGTGGTGGTGGTGGTGGTTCAAGCCTGGTGGACAAGGGGCTGCAGGGAGGAGCATGGCCTTGCAGAGGAGACCTGTCACCTAACTATTTGATTAACTGCCTTGTCAGTTAGGATAATGGGCATCAGGTTTCTCACCATCTGAGAAGGAAGTTACAAATAGGGGGTGAGAGACTACAGGGCTCAGCGGTAACACACTGACTCCCTATCTACGGATCCTTACAAAATAAAGGCAAGGGCAGCCACACACATGCCAGCCACCAGCCAACCGCAAGGGGCAAGAAGCAGCCCCAACCCACGCAGGAGCGTGCGGAACTCCCAGATTTGGGGTTCAAAATACCATTTTCCACTAAGAAGAACCAGTGTTCCTGGGAGACATGCCTGAATCCAGGGCTGGGAAAGATGAAGTACAAGCTGAGTCTGGGTTAAGTTGTACCAGAGAAAAGGACATTCAGAGAAGATGGAAGCAGTGAAACAACATGTCAACCTGAAAATGCCACCACTGGCCAGTCAAGGAGAATTTAAACCTTAAAAGGAGCACTGATAGCAGTGGGTTGCACTCTGCTGAATAAAGCAGGGATGGATGTGGGCGGACACACACACACACACACAGTGGGGAGGTTCCAGGGTTAATTCCTCAGGGTGGATGGTCGTGCCCATGCACAAGCAAGAAAATGTGCTTGTTTGTAGGAAATCCTAAATGCAAGGGTGATGAGGCATCCAGGCAACAAATATACTCTCAGATAGGCAAGGACCTGTGAATTGTATTTCCAACTTAATGATTCTTTAAAAAATGCAACATTCTTCAACACAACTTAAAGGGAACAGCCAAGCTGACCTGTATTCCTTGTGCCTTTATTTCTTCTTTCTTCAATATAAACATGTCTAGTGTCTGATGGAAACCTCAGAATTTTATCGGTTGCCTCTATATAGTTGTCTGCTCTTAGAATGGGCCAAGAAATAACCCAACAAAATGGGATTCTAGTGACACCTAGTGACCTTATGTATTTAATGTTCACATTTTCAGGGGAAAACATGAGCAATGGCCTGACAGGCAGTTAACAAAGACAAGAAATATAATATCAAATAAATGTCAGTTTGGCTATTATCTCCAAGTTCTGTTCAAGAAACTTCAGGCTCACTAAAAATCAAAGAAAGGCACATGAAATCAATTTTATTTTTTCCACCTGCAAAGAAGGAAAGATGAAAATGACTGATAATTCTCAGTATGAATAATGGTTTTGGTAAACAGGTATCCTTTCACACTGCTAGAAAGAATGAAATTTGGCACTCTTTCCAGAGGGTAATTTGGTGGCATCTATCATAAATGTAATATGCAAGCCCTCTGAACTCAAAAGTCCACTTTTGGAATTTAAACCTAAGGAAAGACTTATACAACTGCAAGAAAGTAAGGTGCACAGAGGCATCAACGCTGTATTATGTCCAGCTTGGAAAAAAAGAATGGAGAACTTCATACTCATTCACAGGAGACCGGTTACATAAATTACTAGACATCTATGATAAAAGTATATGTTTTAAAAAACGAGATAGATCTCTAAATACAAACATGGAGAGATGTTCTCTAATGTACTGTTAACTAAAAAAGTATATGTGCATTCCAGTAAAAAACACCTACTTATTTGCATAGATGTATATAAAAATATGAATGTGTAAGTGCCTATGTACACATTTTTTATATGCTTAGTAAAAAATCTGAAACTATATACTCCAAATTCTCAATGGCAGGTCTCTCCAAACTGAGAGGAGAGATGGTAAGGCAAAAAGTGGATCAAATGCAGACTTTTCACTTTAAAAATGTACACACATTAAATATAAATACATGTTATTCAAAATAAAGTTTGTTTCCAAGAGTAAAAAAAGCCAAACAATCAGCAATTAATTGCATATCATTAAAATCTGATTGCATTACAACAAACAATAAGAAGAATTTGTATAAAAAACGTGATTAAGTTCACTTTCAGGACCTTCAGAGACTCCTTTGGATAGTTATAATTGTTTTGGAGTTTCCATAAGCCCTTGAGAAACAAGGGCTAAGTGGGGCAGAAACAGAGGGAAGGGAAGTAGGGGACAGAGCAGCGAACGAGAGCCAGAGGGCAGGACCCTCAGGAAAGCGGTGTGAGAACCTGTCAGGGAGCAGCCAACAGGCCTCATTTCAGTCATTAATTCCTTCAGCCAGTTTACATCTTTGCCCAAGCACCACCTCTGTTCACATCAAGCTCTCAGGAAAGATCTATTTTTCTGCACCCACCTGCTCCACATCCCTGTGCCACCTTCTACACCTAAGTCATGTCACTTCCCCCAAGAAATTTTCTCTGATGTGTATCTCCAGGCCAATGTTAAGTATAGGCTCCTCTGCTCACTAGTTGTTGGGACAAATGCTTACTGAACACTATGATGAGCCACAAACACCTACTCAGTGGAAACAACCATAAAACAAGGCGAACGCGGTGGCTACATGGGAAGGGTTTACACTATAATGGAAAGACCAAGATGCAGGATTAGGGAGGCAGATGCACGATCGGGTAGGCAGGAAAAACAGACAAATGAAAAAATAAGTTTTACTAACACAAAAGAGAAACAAGTAGTGGAGATTGAGAGTGTTAAAGAGGACTCTACTACAGATGGGGGATGGAGAGGGCACTTCTGGGAAAATGACCCTTGAAATGTGACAAACCTGAGGGGCTGAGAACAAAATAGGGGAAGAACCAGGCAGAGCAGACAGGGCTCTTGTTAACACGGGCCAAGAACTAGAGGTCTCCGGAGAACAAAGACCAGACTCTGGAAGATGCAAATAGGACAGTGGTACAGCTGCGGCTGGCATGGGCAGAGAACAATCAAGATGTATCATGCAGAGCTCTGAACTGGGGATCAGCAAAGTTTTCCTGTAAAACAGTGAGTATTTTAGGCTAGGCAAGCCACACTACTCAGTTCAGCAGGTGTCATGAACAAGCAGCCATTCACAATTCATAATCAAATGTGTGTGTTGTGTTCCAGTAAAACTTTATTTATGGGCACTGAGATTTGGATTTTATATAATTTTCATGTGTCAGGAAATAACTGACTTTTCCCCCAACCTTTCAATACTGTAAAACCCATTGTTAGCTCATGGGCCATGAAAAAACAGACAAACAGTGTGGTGGACTGGATTGGCTCACAGGCCAAAATGTGCCCTTCCCTGTGGGAACCTCTTAATTCTAAGCCACTTTACCTCAGCAAGGATTTAGGTGTTCAAAGTGCTGTGTTGGCTAATGAGCACGAAGCAAAAGGAAAAGCAGGTGGGCAGGAGGCTGGAGCGGTAATAAGGCAAGTGACAAGATGCCTGGACTGGGGCAGAAGGACCCAGGAGACAGAGACAAACCAACAGCTGTTTCACTGGGCTGCCTAAGGGTGGGGGAGAGGGAAGAATGGCAGTGCTTCACTGTGCTCTGCCCCTACAGCCTCCCAGAAAGACCAAAATAAAACAGGCACATGAGACACATGTGACCCACCTTTCACCAAACTTCTAATGACATATAAGTAGAAAACGAATCCAAATCCCAGTGTAGCCAAGTCTGTGGGTACAGAGAGCAGAGGAGAAAAGGCTTACAAGTCCCCAGAAAGGAGGGAGGGGCATGGGAGACACAGATGAAGCATGGGTGAAGTAGCTGAAAAAAGAGGACACGCGGCAGTAAACGCCAGAATACCACTGTTAGTTCACAGCACCCCTATGGGGATAGGCGTGTATGTGGGCAGGCCAGTCCGACAAACACTGATTCCCGGGGCATCAAACATATCAAGGAGGAGGTGACCCTGACACCAATAGTGAAGGAAAAGGAACTACGAGGAAAACATGCAAGGATCCCACAGAAAAAAGCAGCGGCCCCTGACATGTTATCCATAAAGGAACAATGCCAAGAGCCAAAATGACCCAAGGGGGCGCCCGAACTAGGAGCCCTGCCTATAAAATGCATGGGAATACAACAAAGTAGACTCCGTCAATAAAAACTGTTTGAAAAAGAAAATTCAAATAAAACCATTTCAGCTGATAGAAACCTACCCTCCCTCCCCCACCCCAAAATAAAAACAAACACAAAGCTGAAGAACAATGAAACAAGACTCTCACATCTGAGTCAAATACTGTATTTGGGAAAATCCATCCATACACATGATAGGTTATTTCTTGAATCATAAACATAAAAACTAAGAAAAGCAACACACTGAAAAAGTACTGATTAAACTCAGGAAAGAAAAAGAAAAGTCAAAATCATGTCACAGATGAAGATTAAATTATAATATGGCAAGGAATAAACAGATACAATGAAAATGTAACAAAGAATACTGAAGAAAAATAGAAAATAAATAAAAATAAGATCAAGAAAAAAGTAAAAATGGTCAGAGTCAAAAATGGTTGAAATAAAAGACAGTTTAGTAAAGGAGGCCCAGCACACATGCAATTGAAGTCCTTCAAGAAGAAAAGCAAAACAATGGAACAGAGCAATATTTACAACTGAAATCCAAGGAAGTTTCCTAGAAATTAAGACCCGAATCTCTTGAAAAGGGTAACCTAGAATTGGAATGGTTAACTGGATCAATTTGAGACATATTAAAAAAAGAATTAGACTTTATAAAGAGGGGAAAATATCCTTAGTGTTCCCAAACAGATCAAAAGTTTATCAGGGCAAAGGCAGAGAAAGACAAATACCAAACGACTTCACTCATTTGTGAAGTATGAAAACAAAGCAAAACCAAAGGACCGAAACAGTAGCAGATGCAGACACTGCGAAGGGACAGGCGGTCCCCGTGGGGGAGGAGTCAGGGAGGGAGATGGGGATTGAGGGGCACTATGATTTGCAATCACACAATATGGGTAGGTCATGGGGATGGCAGTACAGCACGGAGAAGACAAGTAACGACTCTATGGGATCCTATTATGTTGATGGACAGTGAATGCAGTGGGAGGGGTGAGGACTTGATAATATGGGTGAATGTTGAAACCACATGTTATTCATGTGAAACCTTCATAAGATTATATATCAATGATACTTTAATAAAAAAAAGTTTATGAGGGCAAAAGAATTAGAATTATGCTGGCATGAGATGCTTCAAAAAGAACATATGAGGCTCCACTTGTGTTTAGTCCTAACAAACCAAGTCTCCCACAAATAGATACACCGTAAGTTATTAGCCATCCATACTATAAACACAAAAAACTCCAATACCAGAAAGGCTTTGGAAACCAACCAACAAACAAATGGCAAATTTTAAAAGGAAGCAGAAAATGTGTGGCTTTCCCACAGTTTTGAGTCTTTACCCTGAGGTACAGCAGTGACAAGCTCTGCAGGCAGTGGTGACTGGCAGCTCAACGCCAACAGAATCCACTGTCCTCCTGCCAAAGGAACCACAGGGAGGGGCGTGGGCGGCCAGGGCCACCAGTGGGGGAAAGGAGCAGATGCTGGGCCTCAGATTCTGAGTGTGGGAGTCCAAGTCCCGGCTGGCGCCTGACCTACTGGTGCCTGAGAAACTGTAGTCAGACCACAGCTAAGGCTGAAAGAGCAGAACCGAATGACCAAAGCAGGTAGTTAAATGATGACCCACATTTTACAGCTGAACAGGTACCTGCCTGCTGAAGCCAAGTCATCAACGGCTCCTCAGAGAAACGTAAAAGAATCCAAGGTCTAATGTTTATGATGGCCAAGGTAAAACCCAAAGTCATTCCTCATATCAGGAGCCAGGAAAATGTGACACATTCTCAAGGAAAGAAATAGTCAGGAGACACCAACCCAGAGATGCTGAACTTATGAGACAAGGTGGTTAAAGGTGCTCCTGGAAGCATACTCCCCAGGCGATGGCATATATACCAGTAATGAAACGCGGGAAACCTCAGCTGAGAATCAAAACATGCATACATAAGAAAGAACCGAGTGGAAATGTTAGGACTGAAAAACACCTGAAATAAATTTACTGAACGGACTTAGCAGATGGAGTTGATGGAGAAAGTCAGCAAACTTTAAAATCAATGAGCAGAGGTAAAAAAATGACGGAAAAATAACTAAGAAAACCAGGGCATCAGGACCAAGTGGGAAAATGTAAAAGCTGTATTACACAGGAAGGACTGGCAAACTATGGCCACGGGCGGAACTGGGTCAGCACAGACTTTATAAAGTTTTACTGCAACACAGCCACACTCATTTGCTCACTTTCCAGGATTCTTCCACACCACAAAAGTTGAGCTGTTGAGTAAAGACTATATGGCTCCCTAAGCCTAAAATATTTATTATCTATCCCTTTACAGAAAAACTTTGCAAATCCCTGATATGCAGCTAATTAGAGTACCAGAAGAAGAAATGGGGCAGACAAGATACTTGCAGAAATAATGGCCAAGAACTAATCATGTTTTTAGAAAAAATATATAACCTTATTCAAAAACCTCAGCAGAATCTACACAGATTAAATCTTAAAACACCATACCTAGACACTTAACATTGAACTTCTAAACACCAAAGATAAGGAGATAAACTTGAAAGAAGCCAGAGAAAAAAAGCATTGTAAAGGTGCTCTTTACAACATAGAAATGATCTGAATGCCTACAGGCTCTTTGTGAGCCTGAAGACTGTGGGAAAACATCCTTAAGTGGTTAAAAAAACAACTAGGCCTGGGAAACGGGAGGAAGTGCCAGACTTGGAAACTAAGACACTGGTTTCAAAGGAAACAAACAGTACTTATACAGTGGAAAAAACGAGCAAACACCTTGCCAGGTGATGGCAAAGCATGTCCAGTAACAGGCACACACACACACACACACACACACACATACACACACACACTGCTCAGGAGCACCCTGGGTGGAAAATCATCACTTGGGTCTAATCAGAAGAAACCAAAGAAAAGATAAAATGAAAAACATCTTTTTAATGTTTTAACAAAGAATACTGAGCCAGTGATGCTGGAGTCTTCATAATTGCCTACAACATAAAAGAATACGAGACAGTCCAGCCTAAGGAGACAGGCAATGCGGGGCCTGCCTGCATCCTGCACTGGAGGGAGAAAAATCTGCTAGAGGACACTGATGGGGTCACTGGACAAACCTACACATCCCAAACAGATTTCCCAGAGGCATTTTCAGGTGAAAATACTCAAAAAAAGAAATGAAAAGCAACATGGGATTAAAGATGGTGGCATGAGAGGTGAGACAGAAGCTTCCTCCTAAAACCACATATAATATGAAAATATAATTAATACAACTAATCCTGAAAGAGCAACAGGAAAGAGGACTGCGCCAAACTGCATACACCTGGAGAAAAGAATAAACCTCTCGGAACAGGGTAATGTACCAAAGCCGTAGCCTGGCGGGAACCCAAGCCCTTCCCTGACCCCAGCTCACCAGCAGGCAGAAGAGAAACAGAACGGGGAGGAGTGGAGGCCTGGGATGCTGAATACCTAACTCCGGAGATCTCATCTGGGAGCACAAACCTACTTTTCATGGTGTTTTCATGGTACTCTCATGATTACGGGGTTGGAAAGCTAAGACAGGCAGAATTCCTGGAGAGACTGAGATTCCAGCTGCTTGTGGAAAGCAGGGATCCATATCCAGCTAGCTGCTCTGAAGAAAGGTGGGCAGACTGAGAGACTTCCTAACAGCAAGAGGGCTGCTAAAGGGGTGAGGATTGCACAGAGCTTACTGCTCAGGAGAAAGGACAGGTAGAAAAAATTGTCCGGGTGCACTCTGCCCAGCAGGTTGGGAACTTTCAAGATCTTCAGGAGCTCCAGCTCCCTGGCTGGCTACAGAGCTCCAAGGACCCCCTCCATGATACGCAGTCTACTGAGCCTTTCTCCCAGCCAGTCCCACCTGGCTCCCAAACTGGCAAACCCTACCCTGGTGTTAGGCCAGCCAGAGGGAAGCCCCGTCTACAGCAACTACAAACGCAAATCACAGAGGCTTATACCTGTTTGCTTGGCCCACTGGTTCTGGCAGTGGACACAGGCACAGCAACCAGGAAGCAGGAAACAGCTCCTTCTTCCCCCCAGGCACCAATACCACTCCCCTGCGACCCCCGACATTGCTTCACGGGTTGAGCAGCTCCAGAGAGTAGAGCTTCTGGGCACTAGAGGGCGCCATATACAAATATGAAACGCCAAAGGAACCTGGTTCAAAGCAAAATAATGAATACAACCACTGAGAAAAATTCAAATGAAATCGACCTCATGAATCTGCCTGAAAGGGATTTCAAAATAAAAATCATTAACATGATCATGGAGGTACAGAAAGATATTCAAGAACTCGGATGAATTCCGGTTGGAGATCCAATCATTATGGAACACAGTATCAGAAATGAAACATACTATGAAAAGTTTTAAAAGCAGATGAGATACGGTGGAAGAGACGATAAATGAAATAGAAACTAGAGAACAGGAATACAAAGAAGCTGAGGCACAGAGAAAAAAAAAGGATCTCTAAGAATGAAAGAATATTGAGAGAACTGTGTGACCAATCCAAACGGAACAATATTCGCATTATAGGGGTACCAGAAGAAGAAGAGAGAAAGAAGGATAAAAAGTGTCTTTGAGGAGGTAACTGCTGAAAACTTCCCCAATCTGGGGGAGGAGATAGTTTCTCAGGCCATGGAGGTGCTCAGATCTCCCAACACAAGGGACCCAAGGAAGACAACACCAAGATGTAGAGTAATTAAAATGGCAAAAATCAAGGATAAGAACAGACTATTAAAAGCAGCCAGAGAAAGAGAGTTAAGATCACATACAAAGGAAAGCCCATCACCCTATCATCAGACTTCTCAGCAGAAACCTTACAGGCTAGAAGGGAGTGGCATGATGTATTTTAATGCAATAAAGCAGAAGGGCCTCGAACCAAGAATACTTTATCTGGCAATGTTATTATTTAAATTTGAAGGAGGGATTAAACAATTTCCAGTTAAGCAAAAGCTGAGAGAATTTACCTCCCCCAAACCATCTCTACAGTGTATTTTGGAGGGACTGCTATAGATGGAAGTGTTCCTAAGGTTTAATAGCTGTCACCAGAGGTAATAAAACCACAGTAAAGAAAGTAGAACAGCTAATAACTAAGCAAATGCAAAATTAACTATCCCCAAAGTCAATCAAGGGATAGACAAAGAGTACAGAATATGATACCTAATATATAGAGAATGGAGGAGGAAGAAAAAGGAGGAGAAAAAAAGAACCTGTAGACTGTGTTTGAAATGGCATATTAAGTGAGGTAAGTTAGACTCTTAGATAGTAAGGAAGTTAACCTTGAACCTTTGGTAACCACAAATCTAAAGCCTGCAAAGGCAATAACTTCATACCTATCAATAATCACCCTAAATGTAAATGGACTGAAGGCACCAACCAAAAGACACAGAGTCCTGGAATGGATAAAAAAACAAGACCCATCTATATGCTGCCTACAAGAGACTCACTTTAAACCCAAATACATACACAGACTAAAAGTGAAGGGATGGAAAAAGATATTTCATGCAACTAATAGGGAGAAAAAGCAGGAGTTGTAGTACTTCTATCAGACAAAATAGACTTCAAAACAAAGAAAGTCACAAGAGACAAAGGAGAACATTACATAATGATAAAGGGGTCAATCCAACAAGAAGATCCAGCATATAAATATCTATGCACCCAACACAGGAGCATCTACATATGTGAAACAAATACTAATAGAATTAAAAGGGGAAATAGAATGCAATGCATTTATTCTAGGAGACTTCAACACTCCACTCACTCCAAAGGACAGATCAACCAGAGAGAAAATAAGTAAGGAGACAGAAGCACTGAACAACACATTAGAATAGATGGATCTAGCAGACATCTACAGAACTCTACACCCTTAAGCAGCAGAATACACATTCTTCTCAAGTGCACATGGAACATTTTCAAGAATAGATCGTATCCTAGGTCACAAAAAGAGCCTCAGTAAATTCAAAAAGATTGAAATTGTACCAACCACTGTCTCAGACCACAAAGGTATGAAACTAGAAATAAATTATGCAAAGAAAATGAAAAATCCAACAAACACATGGAGGCTTCACAACATGGTCCTAAATAACCAATTATCAATGACCAAATAAAAACAGAGATCAAGCAATATATGGAGATAAATGACAACAATAATTCAACACCGCAAAATCTACGGGATGCAACGAAGGCCATGCTAAGAGGAAAGTATATTGCAGTACAGGCCTACCTCAAGAAAGAAGAACATTCCCATATGAGCAGTCTAAACTCACAATTAACAAAACTGGAAAAAGAAGAACAAATGAGTCCCAAAGTCAGTAGAAGGAGGGACATAATAAAGATTAGAGCATAAATAAATAAAATCGAGAAGAATACAACAATAGAATCAATGAAACCAGGAGCTCATTCTTTGAGAAAATAAAACAAAATAGATAAACCCCTAGCTAGACTTATATCAAGAAAATAAGAGAATCTACACACATAAACAGAATCAGAAATGAGAAAGGAAAAATCAATACGGACACCACAGAAATACAAAGAATTATTAGAGAATACTATGAAAAATTATATGATAACAAACTGGATAACCTAGAAGAAACGGACAGCTTTCTAGAAAAATACAACCTTCCAAGGCTGACCCAGAAAGAAACAAAATCTGAACAGACCAATTACCAGCTATGAAATTGAATTGGTAATCAAAAAACTACCTAAGAACAAAACTCCTAGACCAGATGCCTTTACTGCTGAATTTTATCAGTTAGTGAAGACCTAAAACCCATCCTCCTTAAAGTTTTCCAAAGAGCAGAAGAAGAGGGGATACTTCCAAACTCATTCTATGAGGCCAGCATCACTCTAATACCAAAACCAGGCAAAGACACCACAAAAAAAGAAAATTAAAGACCAATATTCCTGATGAACATAGATGCAAAAATACTCAACAAAATATTAGCAAAATGAATTCAAAAATACATCAAAAAGATCATCTCTCATGATCAAGTAGGATTTATTCCAGGGATGCAAGGATGGTACAACATTCGAAAATCCATCAACATCATCCACCACATCAACAAAAAGGACAAAAACCACATGATCATTTCCATAGATGCTGAAAAAGCATTTGACAAAATTCAACACCCATTCATGATAAAAACTCAACAAAATTGGTATACAGGGCAAGTACCTCAACATAATAAAGGGCATATACGACAAACCCATAGCCAACATCATACCTAACAGTGAGAAGCTGAAAGCTTTTCCTTTAAGATCGGGAACAAGACAAGGATGCCCACTCTCCCCACTTCTATTCAACATAGTACTGGAGGTCCTAGCCACGGCAATCAGAGAACACAAAGAAATAAAAGGCATCCAGATTGGCAAGGAAGAAGTTAAACTGTGCTGTTTGCAGATGACATGATATTGGACATAAAAAAACCCTAAAAATCCACTCTGAAACTACTAGATCTAATATCACAATTCAGCAAAGTTGCGGGATACAAAATTAATAAGCAGAAATCTGCGGCATTCCTATATACTAACAATGAACTAGCAGAGAGAGAAATCAGGAAAACAATTCCATTCACAATTGCCTCCAAAAGAATAAAATACCTAGGAATAACCCTAATCAAAGAAGTAAAAGACCTATACTCTGAAAAGTACAAGACACTTATGAGAGAAATTAAAGAAGATACCAATAAATGTAAACACATCCCATGCTCATGGATAGGAAGAATTAATATTGTCAAAATGGCCATCCTGCCTAAAGCAATCTACAGATTTAATGCAATTCCTATCAAAATACCAACAGCATTCTTCAATGAAATAGAGCAAATCATTCTAAAATTCGGATGGAACCACAAAAGACCCTGAATAGCCTACACTCCCCAACTTCAAGCTCTACTACAAAGCCACAGTAATCAAGACAATTTGGTACTGGCACAAGAACAGACCCTTAGACCAGTGGAACAGACTAGAGAGCCCTGATATAACTGAACCATATATGGTCAGTTAATATATGATAAAGGAGCCATGGACATACAATGGGGAAATGACAGCCTCTTCAACAACTGGTGTTGACAAAACTGGACAGCTACATGCAAGAGAATGAAACAGGATTATTGTTTAACCCCATACCCAAAAGTAAACTTGAAATGGATCAAAGATCTGAATGTAAGTCATGAAACCATAAAACTCTTAGAAGACAACATAGGCAAAAATCTCCTTAGTATAAGCATGAGCAACTTCTTTCTCAACGCATCTCCTCGAGCAAGAGAAACAAAAGCAAAAATGAACACATGGGACTACATCAAACTAAAAAGCTTCTGTATGGCAAGGGACACCATCAACAGAACAAAAAGGCACCCTACAATATGGGAGAATATATTTGTAAATGACATATCCGACAAGGGGTTAACATCCAAAATATATAAAGAACTCACACACCTCAACACCCAAAAGCAAATAACCCGATTAAAAAATGGGCAGAGGATATGAAGAGACAGTTCTCCAAAGAAGAAATTCAGATGGCCAACACACATATGAAAAGATGCTCCATATCACTAATCATCAGGGAAATGTAAATTAAAACCACAATGGGATATCACCTCATACCAGTAAGGATGGCCACCATCCAAAAGACTAAGAACAACAAATGCTGGTGAGGATGCGGAGAAAGGGGAACCCTCCTACACTGCTGGTGGGAATGTAAGCTAGTTCAACCATTGTGGAAAGCAATATGGAAGTTCCTTAAAAAACTAAAAGCAGAAATACCATTTGACCCAGGAATCCCACTCCTTGGAATTTACCCAAAGAATATAACTTCTCAGATTCAAAAAGACATATGCACCCCTATGTTTATTGCAGCACTATTTACAATAGCCAAGATATGGAAGCAACCTAAGTGTCCATCAGTAGATGGATGGATAAAGAAGATGTGGTACATACACACAATGGAATACTATTCAGCCATAAGAAAGAAACAAATCCTACCATTTGCAACAACATGGATGGAGCTGGAGGATATTATGCTCAGTGAAATAAGCCAGGCTGAGAAAGACAAGTGACAAATTATTTCCCTCATTTGTGGAGTATAACAATGCAGCAAAATTGAAGGAACAAAATAGCAGCAGACTCACAGACTCCAAGAAGGGACTAGAGGTTACCAAAGGGGAAGGGTGTGGGAAGGCAGGTGGGGAGGGTGGGAGAAGGGGATTGAAGGGTACTATGTTTAGAACACATGGTGTGGGGCGTCATGGGGAAAACAGTGAAGCACAGAGAAGGCAAACAGTGAATCTATGGCATCTTACTACACTGATGGACAGTGACTGCATTGGGGTATGGGTGGGGACTTGATAATATGGGTAAAAGTAGTCACCACATTGTTTTTTCATGTGAAACCTTCATAAGAGTGTATATCAATAACACCTTAATAAAAAATAAAAAAAAAAGAAATGAAAAGCTTCAGATGAAAGCTCTCCTTCTTACTTTAGCTGTAATTTAGCTTCTTGTGGCCGCCTTCCCCAAGATGGACCTCCCACCAGTGGCTGACGCCTACAGTCACCGTGGTGACGTCCTGCTACACACACACAACAACAAAGGGCTTACATCCCTCACATTACATTGGGAACATATGCCCAGGTATTTTCTAACAATTGGACCTGTTGGTCTTGTCCCTTCTCCCCACCCACAGTAGGAGATCAAACCATATGTATCTACAGAGACTCCCCTTCAGCACCACACTCTCCAGCCACATCCTCCTCTTTCCAAACACAGCCTCTGTACAACTCAACCACATCCCAACTCCAGACCTGCGTCTGTTAGTCCAACAACCCCTCCACCACCCTCCCTCCTTCCCAACCCCACTCCAGATGAGGCCTGGAGCCAAGTCTACCAGTCCTTCCAATCCCTGATGGTGGCCACTTGGTTAAACCCAACCCTGCCTCCATCCAATGGTGTGGCAGGCAGCTGGATGAACTGCCTGTTCCTGTGGCCTCATGTTCAACTGCACTGTCCTAGAGTGGCTGTGGGTGTGTCTTGCCCAGAAGAAATTCTAGGTGCTCCCCAGAACCATCCACCTTCCTGTATTCCCACAACTACCTCAGTGTTCTCTTTGAACCTCCAAACCTTTCTCCTTCTCATTCTCACATGATAATCCTGCTTCCTCTCCCTGAGAAAGCAGAAGGAACCAGAAAGGAATCTCGTCAAAGCCTGACACTTGGCACCAACTGTTCGGTACACGCTGCATCATCTCCTGTCCTGATCCCGCACAAGCTGTCCTGGATAGCTGGCAAGGCACAGGGTGACCTGAATGTCCCATATGCCCATCGACTTGACTAGAATTGATCCGCACAGCCCCCTTGAGCCACCTGCACAGTCATGCACTGACACGAGTACACGTCTCCTGCCTCTGATCATGACTTCACCCCACTGAATCGGTTCCACCAGCAGAGATGCTGCCCTTTCTCCCACATGCGGCACCTCTCCCCCCAGTCACTGCTGCAGCCTCTGCTCCCCACAGGAGCTGTCTCTGTGCCCTGTTCTAGGGCCCACTTCCACTCAACAATCTCTTGCTCCCCCTAATCCATCAAAACGTTTATCAAGGCCCCAGAAGCTTCACAGGGCTATTCCAGGTGGTGACTTCTGAGGCCTGCCCTCCTCATCCCACCTGCCATACTGCCGTGGTCCCCTCCTGGGAAGCCTGACTCCCAGAGACCCACCCTCGCTGGCTTCCACCTCCACCCCAACACTGGGGTGCTTATCCCTGGAACCTCGTCCCTTCCCTGCTATCCTCACTGTGATCACATCTGGATCTGTGGCCTTAAATGACACCACGCACTGAGGACTCCCACACCTTTATCTCCGATCGCTCCCAGGAGCGCCGCACTCATGTGTTCAGCTGCCCTCCTGAGACACCCACACGGTGCCCAATGAGCAGTCAAATTCAGAACCCGATTCCACCTAGACCTGGTCCTGCCGAAGCCTGCTCAAGCTCAGGAAATGGCAAAGCCGTCTTTCTGTTCCTCACACCAAAAACCTCAGTCACCCCTGACCCCGTGCCTTCTCCACAAATGTGCACCCAAATCCTCGGGAAATCTAGTCTGGCACTACCTTCAAAAACACACCCTTACTCTAATTGTTCTTTACGAGCACATTGCCACCACCCTGGTGCAAGTAAGAGCTCCAGCCTGGGTCCATCAGAAGTCTCCCAACCACGCTCCTGCTTCTGGCATTGTCCCCCTTCCCACACACCTCTGCCTCTGACCCACTAGGCCCTGCACCACCTGATACCCCATTACCTCCCTGACCGCAGAAAGTGACTAAGTTTGAAGACAGGGCCTTTAAAAGATAATGAAGGTTAAATGAGGTCAATTAGGAGAGGGCCCTAATCTGATATGACTGGTATCCTTGTAAGAGGAGGAAATTAGGACAGAGACACAGAGAGACCAGGTGAGGACAGAGGTAAGGCAACCATGTGCAGGCTACAGAGAGAGGCCTCAGAAGAAACCAACCTGGACACCATATCTTGATATTGGACTCCAGACTACAGAGCTGAGAAACAATCAATTTCTATTGTTTAAGCCACCATGCTGGGCTGTTTGTTAGGGCAGTCCGTGCAGACTAATACTGTCTGCTCTGTCATCTTTCCGTCCTTATTGTTTCTTGGACACGTGGGCAGACGCAGTGCCTGGGAGCATTCCCTCCAGGTCACACTGGGCATTATGCTATATGCGCTCTTCAGCTGCAGAAACTAAAGCTTGAGGATATTAAGTGGCTTGTCCAAATTAAAAGGCAGAAAAAGATGGAAATCAAATTTCAACTGGCTCTATGATTGCGCAAACTATCTCCACACTTTACCAATACCAGATACTTAAAGAACAAAATAAGAGAATCCTTACTTTTCAACCCAGAGCACGGAAACAAGCTTCACGCCTCTCTTCTGAGCTTTGTCCCAAGTGCTCTGGTATCCGTCCTTGAACACAACATGAGTGACTTGTTTATTAAAAGTTTTTGAAACCTGTAGACAAAATGCAGAAAAAAATCTAAATTACCATTTAAAAACAATTTCATAAGTAAAAATGATCAAAAAGGATATTTCATTCACTATTTATCAAACTAAAAATGTCTAAAACCCCTCCCCCAGCAATTCCATTTTTCAGAATCTGTCATTTTCCCCTGAGGTCGTTGTCAAATTTAGCAAAGACTGGGCAGCACTTCTAAATGCCTCTCAGGACTGGTAGAGGAGCAGTTAGATAGATGAGCAGAAGGGAAGAAAGGATGGCAGCCCACCCCGTCTGTGCCCAGAGGATGCCCTGCCTCCCCTAGACCACGCCCTTTGTGGTTCAGCACAAACTGATAAGCAAACGATACACATGACCTTCTCGACCTTGAAGAGTGTGAACTTAAGGAAGACCTGGTCACTAATGACCCTGAGGCCCTCACAGTATCATTATTCTATCATTTACGTTGCAGGTTTGGCCCCACTGTGGGTGTCACTGAGATGCTCACAGGAAAAAGGATGGACACAAACTTGCACAAAGAGGCTAAAGGGGAGGAACCAAGGCGGATCCAAAGGACGATGTTAAGAATGACAAAACGGAGGAAGGAATCCAAAGAAGCCCCCATAAAAAGACACAATGGAAAATCTGGAGGGGGGCTATCCACCATCAGGGTCATCCTGCTCCTTTGTCTTCAGAGCACACTTCCCTTTCGCTTTGCTGAACTAAAACCCCCTTGTGGAACTGTCTCTTGGGTCTCTGGAAAAAGAACAGCTACTAAGACCAAAGAGTGAGTTAGATAATAATAAAAATAAGTCTTGTATTAGTAAAATAAAAAATAAATGTAGAAAGGAGAATTCCAAACATCAGAAGTTGGCTCTATGAGAAAACTAATAAAATCAATAAAAACCCAGGTCAACACTATCAGGGAAATGAGAGAAAAGGCACAAATAACCAGTATTAGCAAGGAGTCATCAATACAGATGATGAAAACATTGAACAATTTGAACAGTATATTATAAACATTTTGAGCCAATAAATTTGAGAATTTAGATGAAATGGATCAACTTCTAAGAGTAAAAGAAACAGAAACACCAACTTTTTACAAACACTTAGAAGAAATAAGATAAGTAATCCTGTAATTATCAAATTAAAGCTGTCATGACTAGTGGCTTCATCAGCAAATTACATCAAACATCTAAGAGAAAAATATGAATCTTACACAAACAGAATAAAAAAGAGAAAGCTGCAACTCGTGTCTTGGAGCCAGCATGTCGTTAGTACTAAATCACGTAAAGGTCCTGCATGAAAGGGCCAGTGGCACTCCTGGAAACATTTGACAAAAACTCAACAAAATATTAGCAAACTGTTAACAACTAATATTTAAAAAGGATAATACACCCCCACCACTTGTACTTATCCCAGGATTGTAAAACTGGTTAATGTTAACAAAAAACAATCATTGTTATTTACTACATTAATAAAGTAAAAGAGAAAAATCATGTGACCATCTGAATACAGGCAGAAACACATATGATGAAATTAAAAAGTGTATTCATGAGGAAAACTCTTAGCAAGTTAGCATTTGACAATTGGTAAAAAATTGCTTCAGGTGAAAAGCCAAAGCTTTTCCTTGAGAAGGGTAACTAAAGATGTCTGGGATATCCGCTTTCTATTCAGCCCTGGCCCTGGCCGCAACAGTGTATCAAGAAAAAGAAATCAGAAGGTGTTAGGAATACAAGAAATAGAAATAAAACAGTTTGCACATGACTCAACTGTATAGTTCTTTAAGTTTGGTACCCCAAATACCACAGAATTCCTAAGTGAGTTTGGTTAAGTTTTCAGGACATAAAATGGGTACACAAGAATTATTTCTAGATGCCAGCAGCACTTAGAAAAAGGAATTTAAAAGACAGTTTATAATAGCATCAAAGTGACCAGGGAAAATTATGAAACATTATTGAAAGAAATTAAAGAAACCCAAATCAACATAGGCATATGGGTTCGTGGGTTAGAAGAATCAATTTCATAAAAAGTGTCAGTTCTCTGTATACTGAAGTATTGGTATCAATCCCATCCTGACCAAATTTTGAAACCCCAGAAGTGAAAGGTGCACCAACTCACCCCTAGGCCCCCCTCCTCACCAGCTGCAGAAATACTGAGCAGTCTCCACCTCCAGCATTTCATTCTAACCACCTGGGCAGTCACAGCTCTGGTGGCCTTGCCTGACCTCTAGGGCCCCAACCCCTAGAACACTGCCTTTGCTACTATCTCAAGGTCCAGATTTGTATATCCTAATGTCTATCAGTTATTTCTAATGTGCCCAGATTCACAAGCTTTCCCTTAAAAGCTGCTCCTCACTTGGATCAACAGCATCAGGTATCCATACTTGTATCCAGTAGCAGAATCCCTATTTTATTCCTAGAGCTCTCCTCTTTCCTAAGACCAGGTCGTCTATAATCCTGTTCCAAATTCTTCCTCTCAGTCTTCTTTTTTCTCCCACCACTTACCCACTGTCTTCTTTATCCTTCATGTTTTAAGTATTAACTCCCTAAATAAAGAAATGCAAATCTACCTCACTGTGCATCAGAGAACTGTCATATGTAGTAATGGTAAAATTTCTTACCTTTGCCCCCATATCCACAAGTTGGTTTATAAATGTCTTTGAATAATTTTCTGTCCCATTGGCTGACCACACTTCAACGTAGGCCACAACATCTGAAAATAAACAAGATGTTAGCATGAAAGGTATTTGAAATTCCAGCATCCGTGGCCCAAGGATTTCAACAGATTTCTCTTGTTCTACTTACATTAAAAATTTAAATTTAAATTTATTCTATTAAAAGCCTGTTCAAAACAGCACTAGAGCTGGTATGTTCTTAAAATCTCAAGCAAAGAACTTTACTCATACATGTCATACACATGATGTTTACATTCTAAACACTCCATGCTCTTTCAAATTTCCGAACGAGGCTGAACTTTTCTAGTTGTAGGAGTCTGTTTTCTGTAAAGGACCAGATAATAAATATTTTATGCTTTGAGGGCCATAAAACCCCTCAACTTCAAGTGTAGGCCAAAAGTACCCAAACATAATACATTAATAAGTACAGCTGTCTCTGTTCCAATGCAGCTCCTGGTATTAACAGTAGACACTGACAGGAGAGGCGCTACTATTTCTTTGCCTAATTTCACAATTGCTCCCCACCCCTGAATTCACCTGGCCACACAAAGGCACGAGGGGCAGGGAGAAAGCTGAAAATCCACCCACCCCTCTGCTGCCCCACCACGTACTGCACCTTCCTCCTCCGCAAGGCCAGGTGGGGCGGGGGATGCACGGAACTCAGGGACCCCCACCACCACAGCCCCCACGGACGGGGGCGGCACTGGACTCGGGGACCCC
>JAQQAC010008525.1:28743823-28867549 GCA_029783875.1 Phataginus tricuspis
GGGGAAAGATGTACACTGTATCTTCTATAAGAAGTCAGCTACCTCTGCAACTCAGTCAATGAGAAACCATTATCACCCTGAAGTCCTACTTTTGTCCAGTGGACGTTTATTCGAAACAACCCCTCCTTCCTCCTTCTCAAAAAAATAACCTGCTTCTTTGTGGCACTTGCCTATAGTTCTGCTATACCTTGCCTGTCTAGAATTGTGATTCTCTGCTATTCCTGAGTAAATCCGGTTTGCTGGTAAAATAACTGACAGGGTTTTTTAAAGTTTAACTAAGAAGATTTTAGAATTAAATAGTGAGTCATGAAGTAGAGCAAACCAATCACCTTTGGCCAGGATCTTAACAAAAAACTTCAGCATTTGATAGACTCTTCAGCTTCTAGGTCAAAAAATATTTTCTCCTAGGGTTTCTTCCAGAAATATCACAGTTTTAGGTTTTATATTTAGGTTTAGGATACTTTGAGTTAGTTTTTGAATACGGTAGAAGTAAGGACCACAGTTCATTTTTTTGCACATAGTGTAGCCATATGCAAAATGTTCCAACACCATTTGTTGAAAAGCTGTGCGGCCCCCCCCCCCCCACTGCATTCACTGGCTTTGCGCCATAGTAAAGATCAGTTGTTCAGATACGTATGGTTTAAGTTTGGGCTTCCTATTCTGTTCTATTGAGCTATTTATCTATCTTTACACCAATACAATACTATTTTGATTAGTATAGCTTTATAAATAAGTTTTTAAATCAGGTAATATAATTCCTACAACTTTGTTCTTCTTGAATGTTGTTTTGTACATTCTAGATCCTTTGCATTTCCATGCAAATCTTAAAATCAGATTGTCAGTTTCTACTAAAAAAAAAAAAAAAAAACAACAACAAAAAGCCTGCTGGGATTTTGTTTGGGGCTGTGTTAAATCTCAGGTCTCTTTAAGGGAGAATTGACATCTTATCAATATTGAACCTTATGATCCATTAAAATTTATTTACACCTTCTTTAATATCTCTCAGCAATGTTATGTATTTTTCAGAGGATGTGTCTCTTACAACTTTTGTCATACCTAACCTTTCTATTTTTTTATGATATTGCAAATGGTTTTTTACAATTTCAATTTCTGGTTGTTAATTTATGGAAATACAATTGGTAGTGAATTAATCTTACATTCTATAACTTTGTTAAATTTACTTAATAGTTGTAATAGCTTTTCTTGTTCATTCCATATAATGTTCTAAAGACGGTCATGTTGTCTGTGTTTGGAGGAAAATTTTTCTTCCAGCATGGGTCTGTGACTGGACCCTGCAAATGAACAGTGGACAGATTAACAGGAGAAAAGTTAAGGTTTATTTACATGTCCTCGAGGGTGGGGGAGTACTCAGTGAAAAATAACTCCCTAAGTACCCAGAGATAAAAGGTCTATACATAAAACTTAACAAATCCAAGAGTGGGGAAGATTTAGGGCTTCAGTTGAAAATTGAAGGGGGTTCTTTTAGGCTTTTTGATGGTCATAGGAATGGATAGTCTGTCTTCTTGGCAGCTGAATTCACAAGAAACTCCCTGGGAGGAGTTCTAATGGTAGCTGTATTTTTGAGAGGCTCTGCTTTCATCCCATAAGGGAAGTTCAGATAAGATTTCTTTCTGCATCTTCTTTAGCTCAACTGTTTTCACTTTAATCTTTATACCAACTCAGGGTGTACAGTGCTGGATAGATGGGTAAGAGCAGTCGTCCTTGTCTTCCTGATCTTAGGGAGAAAGCCTTTGGCCTTTCAACATTAACTATGATGTTAGCTGTGGGTTTTTCACAGATGCACTGTATCAGGTTGAGAAAGGTCTTTTTTCTTCCCATTTTGCTGAGAGCTTTCCCATTTTTCAGATCAGAAATTTTAAATATCAGAATGTCTGATTTTGTCAAATGCTTTTTTTGAATCTACTATTATGATCATATAATTTTTTCTTCCATTTGTGAATAGTGAGTTACACTGGCTGATTTTTAATGTTGAGTTAATCCTGCATTTCCAGGATAGATCACTTACTCATGATGTACTACTACCCCTTTATATATTGTCAGATTTGTTTTGCTAAAAATTTGTTTGTCTAAAATTTGCTTAGAATTTTTGCATCTAACTTCATGACAGATTTGGGTCTATAGTTTTCTTGGAAACTTGGAGGTACAAGAAGGAATAAAAAAATTAAAAGTGCTAAAATGTAGGTTAATCTACATGAATATTGATCATACAAATCTAAACAACAAATATTGTTCGTATAAAACAACAATACTAGTCTTATAAGGTTAAAATACAGTTTATATGTAGCAAAATGCATGATATTAATGATGTATTGATTGGGGGAGTTTATGTAGTTAAAGAACTCTCAGGTCCTTTTATTTTACAGAAAATGATGAAAAGTACTCATTTTTATTAGTGTGTGATAAGGCAAGGATGCATTTTGTAACCTTTAGGAAAACCAACAGAGGAAATTAAATATTGTGTAACTACCAAAATAATGAAAGTGGAAATGAAATAATAAAATAGAATCCATTCCCAAAGAAACAAAAGGAAGGAGAAAAAAATATAGCAAGCAGAAGAATGCATATAATAGAGGGTAACACTTAAATCCAAATTTATCAATAATTATATTAAATAAAAGCACCCACTCTTGCTGGGAATACTCAAGGGAATAGGAATTTGGTGTTACATCTTAGCATAAATAAATAAATGTACACAAAGCTGCTTTATCTTAATGGGGAAACACTGGAGGCGTTTCTCCTAAGACCCAGAGCAATGATGGTCACTGTCCACAGAACTAGTCAACCCTATATAGTGGGATATTAAGCACTTCACTGAAGATAAGAGATTCAACCAGTGACATAAGAACTTAAGAATAAGTAAAGCTATTTCTATTTTAGATGACATGATAGCACATCTGGAAAATCCTAGGGAATCATTGATAAAACTAACTTAAATAACAGTTTCAGTAAGGATCCAGAAATAAAATTAACCACCCATGGAGAAAACTCCCCTTGCAATAACAATAAAGAATAAACCTAACAAGAAGCATGCAAAACTTCTCAAAACAACGAGAAAAACTTTAAAACAACTCCTAAAAGTAGATCTGAGCAAATGGAAAGACATCTCTTCTTGGGTTGGGTGCTTAGCATCATAATGATGTCTGTTCTTCCTAATTTAATTGAATATGATCCCAATTTAAAAATACCAACAATCTTTTGATAGAGCTAGACAAGGTGATGCTGAAGCATGCTAGGAAGCCACTGAAAAAGAAAAGCTACAAAAGGACTAAACCTAGCAGATATACAACATACTAGAAAGTCTCCATCACTAAAACTGTGGTCCCGGTGCCTGACTCCACAAACAGACCAGTAGGCTAGTGGTGAGGGTCCAAATATAAACCCAGGTATGTATGAACATTTTAGTATAGCATAGAGGTATTGCCTCAAATCACTGGGTCAAAGATAGACTTTTAAATAAATGGCACTAGAAAAGTTGGTGTCATAGGACAAAAATGTAGAATTAAATCAATATCTCATGCTATTCGTAAGAATAAATCTAAAATAGATTGGAGATCTAAGTGTAAAAATTTATAAACATACAAGTTCTAGAAGAACATATAGGTGAATTCTCCATAACCTGGTATACAGACAAGGCTTATAACTATAACTGAAAATCAGATGCAATTAAAGATAAAAAAAAATCACACATCATTAGCAAAATCAAAAGACAACTGAAGGAGATCAGAATCAAAGAGAGATTTGAAGATGCTGCTGGCTTTGAGGATGGAGGAGGGGGCCAAGGACTGCAAAAGGCCAGCAGAGAGCGCCTCCCTCTGGAAGCCAGCCCTGCAGACACCTTGCCTTTAGCCCCGGGATACTCACTGCTGACCTCAGATGTCCAGAACTGTAAGATAGTAAATTTGTGTTGTTTTAAAGCACATACACACACACACAAAAAAAAAAGGCAAATGACAAACTGGAAAAATATGTACAATATTTCTAGCACATTTGTTTTTAATTCTTAAAAACTGAAGGAAAGACCAAAAAATATATAAAAAATGGGCAAAAGGAACAAACTAGTCACAAAAAAGATACAAAAACTATCCTTAAACTTATGAAACCTTATTCATAATTAGAGAAATGCTACCTAAAAGTACACTGGGATATCACTTTCCTTTCATACCATCAACAATGAAAAAGTTGGACTATATGTTCTGTTGGAAATCCTGTCAGTAAATAGTGTTACACATTGCTGATGGAAATAAAAAATATTTACAACCTTTTGGAAGGGAATTTGGTAATATCTAACACAAATATGTGTGCCTTATTTTCTGATCCCACCAATGCCACTTCTAGAAATTTATCCAGAAGATATTCTTCTAGCAATATAAAAAATACATGTAATCAAGTATTTTAAATGCAGCAATGCATATAACTGCAAAATACTTGAAATAATTTAAATGCTCCATATGGAAGAGTAACTGAATAAACTATATCTATGCAATGCAGCACTTTGCAGCAGTGGATAAGAATGAGGAAAATTTCTAGAAACTGATAAGGAATGATTTGCAGGATGTATGATTTTAAGAAAAAGAGCAAACTACAAAAGCATATTCATAGTATATGCTCTGTGGGTTGACTTGTGTCCTCCAAAAATTCATACATTGGAGTCCTAATCCCAGTACTTCAGAACATGGCCTTATTTGGAAATGGGGCCATTGCAGATGTATTTAATTAAGGTGAAATCTTACTGCACTAGGGTGGGCCCCTAATCCAGCAAGACTGTGTCCTCAGAAGAAAGGGAAATTCACACAGACATGCACACAGAGAGAACTCTATGTGAAGACAAGTCACAAGCCACAAGCCCAGGAACTACCGCAAGCTGGGAGAGAGACCTGGGTCAGGTCCCCTCTAGAGCCTGCAAAGGGAACACGCCCCACCCACGCCTTGACCTTGGACTGCTAACTGCAGAACTGGGAGACAGTACATTTCTGCTGTGGAAGCTACTCTTTTGTGGTCTCTGTTGCAGCAGCAGCCTCAGGAAACTAACACAGTATGCTACCTTTTGTGTAAGAAACAAAGGGAAAAAAGAAAGGAGTATCTTCAAGTATGTTCAAAACATAATCAGGAAGGATAAAGCAAAAGTTTAGGCCGGGGTGGGTAGGAGTAGAGTGGAGAGGAGGCAGAGAGGCTGAGGCACCTGTATACAGTTCTGGTGTTTAGAACCATGTTAATGGACTATATGCTCACAGCATAAATAAAAAGTCAACAAGGCTCAAAATAAAAAGGTTTCAAAAAATTATGGCAGGAAAACAGCTGTCTGGGCTAGACTGTGTGTAGCCCTAATGGTCCTAACCTCTCAGAGTAGTAGACAGATTATACTGGCAGCCTAGCCATGCCCAGCACAGGTCCAACCAGCCGGGCTGTTCACACTGAGGCACATGGTGACAGTAAATAAGGGATCCAAGAATATGCATTCAAGAAGTTAATGTGGTTCTTTAATAGATCTTCCCTTACCAATAGAAAAGCAGTGCCTGCTGTTCAAGTTAAAATCATTTCTGTTAAGGATGGGATGATTTTAGCATAGAATTTGGATGGCTAGGAAAATACTGATGGAAAATACTACATTAAAAAAATGTATTCTTCATATAAACTCTGTCCTCATATAAACTCTGTCCAGAGCAGTCTTGGGTGTAAAAGTGTTTTGATTTAATGCTGTTTGAAGGGCAGTTCAGTGCTGTAACAAAAATATTTGTAAAAAAATAAAGAATAAAAGGCTTGACTGAGCAAGAAAGTACTGAAAAAGACCCACCCATAACCAAGAAAATGCTGAATTTAAGCGATGCTTTATGCAGTCCAACATATGTGCTTAGCAGATTACGGAAATAAGGCTGACAGTTCCCATCACAGAGACGCTTAAATGAGCATCCGTCCCACAGCTCTGGTCTGGATGTCAGGCCCCATTTGCTAAGTTTTTTACTCTAAATTCCTTCCATAGATAATTTACTGAGCTCCTTCATGTACCTGAAAGTGCACAAGGCTTTAAATATATGGTTCGAGCCTCTTCTCACTTGATTCACTGCCTCTTGCTATCGAAGAAGAATCAACTGTCTAAGCTATATGTATGAGACTATACATCTCATTACTAAGAACAAGGTTAGTTAAAATGGTAAGTTCAAAGAAACTTGACCTTGGCACTAATATGCCCTGCTTTTCTTTGTTGTCATGACATTCCCATGCAGGGTTTTCCATAAAATAATTTAATCTAAAGAAAGGACCTAGTAAAGTCTAAAATACGTTATCTGTGCTTCTTCATTTTTACTCTCTGCAGAAGGATAAAAGATGAAAGACATTCTTCTCTGCCAAACTCACCCACAATAAAAGGGATATATGCTAGAAAGCCCTTTTATACCCACTCAGGACAAAAGAAATGCTGAAAATATTGACTTTTGGGAGACGCACACTTCAGCTCAGAAGGTGGCGAGCTTTTCAGAGGCTTCTTGCTGCCAACCTGCCAACACGCGGACAGGAGTCAAGACAGGCACAGCTCTTGAGGAGTGTGGGCTGACAAGACGGATAAAAGGCCCAGTGCTTCAGAAGGAAACCCTGGCGCCCTAGGGTCTGAAGGTCCCTTTGGAACCTTCTTTCTCAACTGCACAGCATAAACATTTAGGGCAGAAGTGGATCTGAGTTTCCTAGGAGTTCATGAATTTCAAAGGTGAAGCACATATTCCCAGAGTTACATTTCCCTTTATGGTGTTTCGACAAAAGACAGTGGAGAGGAACTTGACCCGCACACATTAAACCTAACAGAAAACTTTGTAATTTTCTAGTGAAAATATAACTCTAATCATTACTACTAGAAGCACATATGGCATTTTTCTTGAATTATAATAACACAATGCACTTCTCTCAAGCTTACATTTTAAAAAAAGAAGGTTTTATATGTTTTAAAATGAGATATAGAATAACTAACATGCTTGCATTCACAAACATGAAAAAAAGGTAAGACCCATAAGTACACGAAATGAAATAAGTGTATGACTGGAAAGGAATTAAAAAACAGGGCAGGAAAGCCCCAAGGACTGAGATGACATGCAAGAACAGTAGTGAATTATTCTACTTTTGTATGTTGGTCATGTTTTAGAGCAATAATAATGGAACTTTATAGCTAACTTAAGAAGTACTGCTCTCATCCTAAGGAACTCAAAGATGAGTGCAAATAAGATAAAGATCTCTTACGAGGAGTTTTTACCTTGCTTGACTAGCCATTTCATTTACGTGCCAAGAAATACATAGCCCATTATCTTTATTTCTACCGGGATCTATGGAAAACTCAGTCCAGAAACTGGACTACTGCTCTTCTGTGTGTTGAACAGATGAAAAATTGTAAGACAGATGACCAGGGAGCTTCCTCTCTGCCTGTGCTAGCTTTTTTATGTTGTTGTTTTCAGTTACGTGAGTAATGGTAACCAGAGAACGTTGTTAGCCTCTCTCTCCACCCCCTGTTGTTTCGACTGCTCTTAGCCTCTACCTCTTCCTTCCTTTAGTCAACAGATGCTTATCTCCCACGTCCAGTGATCCCGGCGCCGGGCAAGGATGGAGAGACACAGCAGTGAACCAGACAGGCTTATTTGGTCTATTAGGAAGCACGTTGTTCAGAAGCCTTTTCTGTGGCTGGAAGCAATTGTCCCTCAATCTCTAATTCTGATTCAAAAGTAAATTGCCTCAAATCCTTCCTGAAAGCAAAACGATAAACTCAGAAAGTGCCCACCATGGGAAAATACTCAAAACGTACTGTCAAACTGAAAAACGTAGGGCATCAAATTATATGTGGTATGGCCTCAGATTTGTTGAAAATTCTCTATTCAGGGGCTATACTCAAGCTAGGACACATTGGTACAGCGACCCTGGTTCCTGAAATTTAAGAATACTTATAGATTATTCACAACACAGCTGCTGTCTTGAATCACCCTAGGATTTCCTGCCCCTGCACTCCCAATTTTATGGGACAGAGCACCTTATTATAATGACTCCCTACCTTTGGTCTGTCCAGGAACACTGACACCCAGTGGCCTGACCGAGGTGGTAGATGACATCAGGGCAGAAGCTTCCCGGTGACAGGTGCACAGATTTCTGTCTGGCTGAATCTCATCACTGTCCAGCTCCTCACGGGTTCGTTTTAATATTTTGTACTGCATCCCCTTTTCAACAGGATGGATGGCCTGGATACCTGGGCCATCATAGTCACTGCAAACAGAGTGATTATAACTCTTCAACTGGTCACAAAGACAAGTAACTAATGACACAACGATTATTCTAGCTTATAACCGTATCCAGATATTTTGTTTTAGCAAAAACCCCATCTAAGTGTGTAATTCAGTTGGGAACGGGACAGGACTAAGGAATACTCATGCAGAAACTGTGAGTCATCTTAGGGTCTAGGGTAAACAGGATGCTTTATCTAGAAAAGCAGGCACAGCTTCTACAAAGTATTCAAACTGATTTAAGTCTCTGCCTCGCCTGGAAGGTCAGGGGCGGGACTGAAAGTTTTAGGTCTCTAACCCTGTTTGGTTTGCTGGCAAGCAGCCCCCATCCTTAGGTCCCGCCTTAGTCACCTCATTAACATGACGAAAAACACCATTATATGTTCTCACTCTGGGAAATCCCAAGGCTTTTAGGAAGGAGCTCTGGGCTAGAAACAAAGATCAAATATGTATTTCTTATTGTAATTCATAGAAACACAAGTTTACAGTTCAGTAGTAGTATGTTCACATTATTTTGTAGCAAAACACATCTCTGTGCAAAATACAGTGTTAAATATATTCACATTTTTTCATCTTGCAACACTGAAACGCCATACCCATTAAACGTTAGCTCCCCAGTCTTTCTCCCCAGGCCCTGGCACCCACCATTCTACTTTGTCTCTGTGAATCTGACTACTCCAGGGACCTCATGTAAGGAGATTCACACAGGATTTGTCTTTTTGTGGCTGGCTTATTTCACTTATCACTGCATCTTCAGGGTTCATCCCCATGGTGGTACCATGTGTCAGAACATCCTTCCCTGCTAAGGCTGAGGAATATTCCGTGGGATGTTTATCCATTCACATTTTCTTTGTTCATTCATTCATCGATAGATATTTGTGTTGTTTCTACTTCTTTAGGAACACATATCTCTTCAAAATCCTGTTTTAAATTCTTTTGGATATATATATACCCTGAAGGCCAACTGCTGGACCATATGGTAATTTGTCAATGGATCTTTTAAAAATATTTTTTTTAAAGGATACATTCTCTACATGTGCCAATTGCTGATCAAGGGTCAACTAGGTAAAACAAAGAAACCCAGACCTTGTTAGTTCGTGTAAGCACAGATGCCGTTGTTACGATCCCCGCGCCTCTCTCGTTTTCCCAGCCACTCTCACTTAGCCTCTTCGCGCCTTGCCAGTGCGGTAAACAGGAGAAACAGTAAGTCAGCCGGGTAACTGCAGAATAAATATGACCCCTCCGAGAGCACTATTCGATTTCACAGCCCTGAAGAACTGAACACAACAAAATAAAAAGTGGGTGGAAAATGGAAAGATTTGAGAGAAAAAAAATTGGGAGAAAATGAAAAGACTATCTTTAAATTGTGGAGGAAAGTGTTATCTATGTGCCCATTTAAAGTTTTAGGTGACTTTTCATATAAAACCTGGATTAAAAAGTTGCGTAAAATACTCTTACAAAACACCTTAGAGAGACGCTTCACTGAAGCACTTGTTGGAAATGCCTGTGGGAACAATTACAGTCTTCATTTTCTCTTGTGGGACTGAAGTGCTCAAGGGGTTCACTTATGTTTTATATCGATTTAAAAAAATCCTTTTCTTTTCACTTCAGTTTTATGTGTGAGCATTTTCATTTATATTTCCTAGAAGAGAAATTAGTTAGATGACTTGCAGGTTGACATCAATCGTTTAAAAAATTTCTGATTGGAGAATTAGAATCAGGGCGGCAAAAATTTCATTGGTTTTAATGAATAGCATGAATTAAAAAATCGTTTGCTGATTATAAAATGAATGGGGGCAGCGTCAGGGTGGAGACTATGAAACTTCAAGCTAATTGGCTTCTGAGAGCGTCAGACATGGGATCCAACAGGGCAGCCCTGCTTTATGCACCCCCGGGTCCCCCCCTAGGATGGGGGATTAGATGGTAGGCAGGAAATGCATGATTGGAGCCCTGATTAAAGTCATCTTATTAGAACTATTGACAGCACTCTCAGTTGTGCTGAATCCTATCTTGAAGTAAAAGTCAAGGTTCCTGCACCCTGGGACCAGACCATGACATGGGAATCCCAGAACTCGTTACGATGAATCCTTCTCTCCGCCAGCAAAGCCACACAACGCGAGCATGGAGACGCATTGATTGTGGGATCAGGTGGGACTTAAGGGCTGTGTACAGTGAAGAAGGGAGTCTAGGTTTTAATATCCGCTGGCTCAAACAAACCGGCTCCCTAAGTCAGCTTTCCGTGTTGAGGTATATTGAAGGCTTGTAGCTGCTGGATATTTCATATCCTAGTCTTGTGATACAGAAGGAGAAGTATGTATCCCAAGGTCATGGAGAAACTAGTAATGGACAGGTGTTGTGGACTGGAGTGTCTCCCCTCAAATTCGTATGTTGAAGTCCTAACTCCTTGCGTGACTGTGTTTGGCTTTTAAGGAGGCCATTCAGGTGAAATAAGATCTTCAGGGTGGGGACCTGATCCTGTAGGACTAGTGTCCTTACCGGGAAGGACACCAGAGCTTGCTCTCTGAGCCAGAACAGAGAAAAGGCCTCGTGAGGGAACAGCTGGAGATGAACCTCAGCAAGGCGGAGATCTCACCAGAACCTGACTCTGCCGGCACCTCGATCTTGGACTCCCCGTCCCTATGGCTGTGAGGAAATAAATGCCTGTTGTTCAAGTCCCCAGTCTGTGGCGTTTTGTTATGCCAGCCCTAGGAGGCCAATACAGCAAGTAACATAACCAACACCATTTCCTTTCACAACATGCACAATGTATTTGCAGTGGGAGGTTCTTTAAATACCCAGGACCCCAAAATAAAACATAACTGTGGTAGTTCCAGTGAGATTCCACCAGCATTAGCTACACCTGTCCTAGGTAATGATGGGTTTATACTTACATACAACATCATCATGTAGAAATAGATGGTGTTCATTTTTTGCATCTTCACGTGGAAATGTGTAGTTGAGGGTCTAGGTCGTCTCTCACTTCTGGGGAGAGCACTGGCTTTATAGCAGAGAGTCAAGGTAGGTAGATGTTCAGGGCTTAAAATCATTTTTACTATGAGCATATATGCATGTATATATTATTAAAATGCAATAACAATGTTGGGATAAGAAGCTCATGTTGGCAGGTCGGGGTCTGTCTTCACCCTCAGCCGGACAGCTGACGACTCTGCCTTCCCTTCAGCTGCTTTTCCTCCACCTCAAGGTCAGAGGGGAGACGGGTCACCCTCAGCATGTGCACAGCCCTACAGACAGCCTGCTAGACTCCCGGGGGTACTGTCGGAGCTTCCCACAGCCCTATGGACATCTCATTCTTCAGCATCTTCTTTTGTTTCTTGGTCAGCCTCTTGATAGCACTAACTGGTAATACTGCATTCGGCAGCTATACGGTATAAAAATTGCCTCTAGTGGGCTTCAGCAAAGCCCCAGAGAAAGGTAATCTTCTCAGCAAGGTCAGATTCAGAGACACCCTGTGGGTAGGAGTTTCCAGGGAACTTCGATGTGGGTCAGAAAACCACGATTCTTTGGGAATGGGACCTTTGGGGAGCTCCAAACCCATTTTCATCCTGCAGTGGTTGCTATGCTCCTGTTTTGTCACAACGGGGCTGTTGGTTTTCAAGGCTACTGCCCGGCTGGGAAGCAGGGCTGGGAATGGGGCTGGTTACAGCCCCACAAGGCTCGCTGTTCTTACTGAGATTTAGGTAGTTTTCGAGTATAAATACTCCCCAGATTGTTACAAGTCTCTGGTTAATTTCCAGAGTTCTGCACAAGTTGATTCTGATAATTTTTTTTGCCAGTGTTTTTGTTGGTTTTCTGGAGGAGCAGAAACTTGGAGGGCCTTTATTTACAGTTTCTGCTGATGTCATTAGAATGTTTTTGAGCCTCTCGTGTAGCACAGCAGGTGTCAAAAGCCCATTTTAAAAAACTGAATGGTATTCCACTATATGGATAAACATTACGTCTATCCTTTTGCCAGTTGATGGACATTTAGATTGTTTCCAGTTTTGGGCTATTACGAGTAATGCTGCTACAGACATTCCTGTACAAGTCTCTTTTGCCAGGTTTTTCTTGGGTAAGTATCTTGTTGTTGAACTGCAACTCTCCCTGCTTGACATCTGAAGCCCTGGTGGTGATACTGAGCACCGGAGCCTCCTTCACAAGTATTCATTTAAACATCCATCCATCACCACATATAGTCTTAAGCTCAGGATTCAAAGACCAAACTGCTGAAACATAGTTTTCAAAAGGTTAGATAATGGAAATATGAAATTTGAGCACATGTCAGAGATTTTATTCAATGTATCGACTAACAAGAGATTTAGTAAGATATGCAGACCAATTCAAAGGCCATTTGAGGAGCTCTATATTTATGGACAATTAATACAAGAATGTTAGGATAATATTACTGGGTTATGACACAAAACTGGTTCATGTCTGACAGGGCAATACACCATAATGTTGGCGGTTACCTTTTCAACTGGATGGAAATTATTTTCATCTCTTTCATTAAAAAACCTGTACATTCACCTGTATCTTCACTGAGTCTGGGAACGTTAATCAATGGTAAACAGTAAAAACAGTGCTGTGGCTTTCACTCCCGCATGAGAGGAAAGAATGTGCCGCTCCCCTTTCTGCCTTCTACCCCAGTTTTGAATATTTTTTCTTAACACTGTCCTTGATCTATGACTTCCAAATCATAACACAGAAGGAAATTCAGCCAGTGTGGCGGGTGAACAGTGACATAGAGCGCCCTGTCAGTGTAGGTGTGTTCATGAAGAGCAGTTGCCCTTATACTCTGGAAACAGGGAAATGATAGTCGAGGCAATTTCGAGCAAATACAACGTTAGATGAAATCCATCACACTCCTGCTTTGTTGTGGAAACAAGATAGCAAAATAATAGAAGTACAAAAGTGTGGCTGAGAACCCCAAAGAATCAGGGAACTGAAGATCCAAATGAAGCCAGTATTCCCCGGCAAGCGGTGCAGCTTCACATCCCGTACGATTGGTTATCGGTAGCATTTAAAAAACTATCCCAGAATTATCACTTGTTATACCACCAGAATACGGCTATCTCAACAAAGGACTATTGTAGAACATTTTCTTCATAAAAACTATCCAGTTAAGAATTTCTAAAAAGTCATTAAGGGCTAAGCAGTAAGAGGACAGTCAGTGCAGTGACAGGCTTTGCATCTATCAGTAATTTGTAATATAACCTAATATGGACGAGTGAATTATAGACTAGGAGTCACCTGTGATGTCATTCTATAATAGAAACAATCCATCATTACAGTGCATCTATCTTTAGTCAAGATAGGTCTGATTTTACCAACAGAATTCAATAATTTGCGAAAAGGTTTGAAAAGTTACTGTGAATTTTTACAAGAAATAAGTACATGCCACTTTCGGTGATAGTTTATAAGACGTATCACAGAACAGCGAGTTTGACTAGGTAATTGTCTTCTCAACAAACTCAACAGAAACCCAACTGGCCCAGGGGCCTACTGCGGGCCAACACCGAGCAAGAAAAAGAGCTTGCGGTTCTGATTTTCACCACTAGATGGCACTCTCGGCTTTGAAAATTTAAAGACCTCAAACCACTGAAATGCCAGGTAAGGGTTCATCGCGAACAGCCGCGTTGCCCAGTGGCTTCCCCTGTGAAACTGGCACTTGACAACAGTGTGCACGTTACCGTTAAGGTGATCATTGTGGAAAACGTCTCACAAGCTCACACTTGAAACTCCAACGTTCGGTACACAGATGTTCTGTACACACGTGCACACATAATACATATTTTATATGCAATTACTACATGTACGTGTTAGGACAGATAAATAATTAGTAAAATTAACTGAGGCGAAATAGGAAAATATTGAATCCCACCATACTGTTTTAAAAATATTACACAAATAATCTGGGTACAAGTTAGGGAAATTAGAAAATGCAGGGAATCGCAGTAATGCAGCTTTTACAGGGACCTCAGGACTCTCCAGAGGGCAGCACGCGTCTTCCCAAGTCTTCCCCTCACGGGGTCTCACGGGGTCTCACGGATGCTGTGATGGACACACGGCTCACGGTCCGCACTTCTGAAATGGGGGCAGAGTCTATCACTGACGTCACCTTACCACATGCGAGGGCCAGGTGGCGGTGGTGCTATGGCTCTCACTCGTGAGCCCGCAGGCTGGCAAGAAAGTCTGGGAGGCACGGTCTCCACCTGTAACTTCTGGAAGCCACAGGGCAGTGGGCAGGGGTGGGAAAGGGTGGTGAGTCAGGTGTATTTACCGACATTCCTAGGCGGGATCTAGAGAAGATCAGTATCCATAACGCAGGTGGAATAGCCCAGAAATAACAGCTTTTAGTTGAATTATGGATTCTTTTAAGTGCTGCATTACCTATATTTTAAATGGTACAAAGGATAACTTCAGGTGAAAAAAAAGAGTGGACATTGATATCTCTTGAGACACAAAATGTTAACAGAAGCGTTGGACTCAAACATGAAAAAGGCCTACAAAGATCTTTGCTTGTATTTTTCCTTTTTGTATGTGCAAAATTGATATGTGAAAGAAATCTTGGCAAAACAAAGCCCAAATGAGAGTTCTCTCCATATATATATATATTCCAAGTGATAACTGTGTCACAGTTTAATTGGCAGGAATTTTTCTTTTTAGTGGACCATGAAACAATAGTCCATCTTATGACCAATGCCATTTTGGGTTAGATGGAATACAGGTAGTGATGTAAACTACCTCTTACACTGACCGGAGCACCGTGTAGCGGTTAAATTTCACCAGCCTCGGTGTGGTAAGATACAGAGGTGACACTAGGTTGGGCTCATTACTTAATCTAATTTTCAATTTTCTAACATGTAAAATGGTATAATGATAGTATCTACCTCTTCAGGAGATACATCTCACTCACGTACCATTGTTTAACACATACAGTGTACAACCAGTACGTGCTAACAATTTACTGATCATTAGACAATATGGTAAGTGGACATCAGGAGAAACGGCTGGTGGCAGCCATAATTCATCCTACCATTTTTGAACTATGTAACACTCATAGCTGTCTAATATAAAAATCTTGTTTCCTTTCCCCAGATCTTCATGTGAGAAGATAGGTTCTCTATCAACACTCTCATCTTAGGTCATTTCATCCACTCCCATGGCCTAGAATGCCGTCTAGGAGCTGAAGCCCTCAAATTAACGCCTGTATGCTGGACCTGTCTGCTGAGTTCCCATGTCACACATCAAACTGCCTACTCCAAATCTATTTTTAAACATCTATTAAGTATCTTAAAGTTAATATAATCCAAGTGGATTTGTTTTCCCTTCCCTGTCCTAAGTCCAAGTCCACCTAACAGACCTTTCCCAGCCAATGGCAACCCTATGCTCACACTTGGGAGGCATGCTCACTTCTCTCTTGCCTTTTTCCAACCTTCCCTCTGCAAATTCATCCTCTGCCTCCTAAATACATATTGTCTCTGAACACTCTCAACATCTCCAGCACTAGCACACTGTGTGCACCACCGCCGTTTCTCCCCGGCCTGCTCCAGCAGCAGGTCCTCCTGGGCTCATGGTGCCTCCTGTCCTGCTTCACACCCCACAGAGCAGCCAGAAGGGATCTTTCCAGAGCATAAATCCACTCATCTTTAGCTGGCTTAAAACCTCCACTGGCTTCTCATTACTCCCAGGATCAAGGCCAAAGCCTGTGTCGAGGCCCATGAGGCCCGGCAGCCCTCTCTGACCCCCTCTGTCTTCCCCTGGCTAGTGTTACTCCGGCCTTTCTTTCTGTGTCTTCACCACGTGCTCCAAGTCCATCTCAGGGCCTGCACTGGGTTCCCTTGGCCCTCTGATTGCTCGTGTCTATCATTTTGGTCTCTATTGAAATGACACCTTTTCACAAGGAGGTGATGACCCGTATTCAGTCATTCTTTTACCATGTTACCTCATTCAATCTTTTTTTCATAGAAATTGTGAGTGCCTGACAGTTTTATCTACCTCTATTTTTTTCTACCTATCTACCTACTGTGTTTATTTTCTGCCTACTTCTACCAGAAAATATGCTCCTTAAGGAAAAAGAGTATCTCTTTGCTTTCCCTACTACCTCATCCTCAGGCCCTGGCATAATGCTGGACAATGGTGGGGACTCAACAAGTATTCGCAGACTGGGCATGGGGTGTCATATACAGTATAAAGCTCAGTCTAGGAAAAGGGGGAAAAAGGCATGGAATTTGAATTAAAAACCTGGTTTGAATCTTAGTTCTACTTAATTACTTCACTTTTATGCTCTAAACATTTTTGTAAGCTGCTTCAAAACTTTCCAGAACATCGGGACTTCATATTTATTCATAAATAAATAAACAAGTAAAAGAAATATACTGTGATGTGAGGCAAGTCTCTTTCTTTCCAGCTGGTTTCTTGGTTTTCAACAAGAAAACACCAATCTACAGTCATATCATCAATGGATTTTCAACAAAAAGGCCAAAATAATGCAACAGGGAAAAGGATGGTCTTAAAAGCAAAAGGTACTGGAACCCTGGATATCCATCTGGAAAAATGAACTCCTTCCCTCATATCACACACAAAAATGAAGCCAAAATGTGAACACTAACACCATAAAACATTCAAAAGAAAAACAGGAGAAAGTCCTAGCAACTTGAGAGAAGGCAAAGATTCCTTAGAAGGACACAAACAATAAAAAATTGAACTTCATCAAAATTTAAAACTTCTGCTCTTCAAAAGACACCAATGGAGAAAACAGAAAGGCAAGCCACAGACCGAGTGGAAGTATGTACAATACGTGTATCTCACAAAGGATTTGTGTAAAAATATTTAAATAACTTAACCTTTTTAAATAAGAAGACAACCCAATGAAGAGAAATGGGGAAAAGATTTGGATATAAGAGAAAGGAATGGCCAATGAAAAGATGCTGAAATCACTAGTCACCAGGGCCATGCAAAGTGAAACCACTATGAGATGCTATCTCCTCCTGCCTGCAATAATGGCTAAGATCAAAAACTAACAGGATGAAATGTTAATGCAGATGGAGGGCGATTAGAACTCTTACCTGCTTCTGGAAGGAGTACAAAATGGCTCTATTACTTTGGAAAACAGTCTCCTACCAAATTAAACCTACACATACCATACAACTCAGAAATTTCACTCCTGGGTATTTACTCAAGAATTATCAAAAGCTGGGTTAATCTAAACCTAATTCATGAATGTTTATAGTATATTAATTCATAGAAGCCCCAAAGCCCAGAAAAGGTAAAAATAATTTATAGTGACAGCCAGCACATCGGTGGTCCCCTGGGGTTGGGATGGGGGCAACTTTATAGGTTGATGGAAAATTCTGAATCTTGATGGAAATATTCTGCTACGTTTGTCAAAGCACATCAGACTGGACACTTAAAGTGGGTGCATTTTGTTGTACGTAAGTTATACCTTAATATAAGTGATTTAAAAGTAACAACACAGGGAGTATTCGTCATTCAGAATTACTGTCAGAACATCTGTAAGAATCGGACTTTTAAAAATAAATGCTCAATAAATATGGTTGGTTCTGAATGTAATTGGGCTAATATTTTCCCTCTTTTTGGACAGAGCATCGCCTGAATTGACTTTATCTCTCACGAGATATCAGGAGGTGGGCTTGGGTAGGCGATGGAAGTTCACTGGTCCGAGAGCCGGTATAGCTCCTTAGCCTGAGTGAAGGATCCGGGGAAGATGGGTCATTCCACTTGGCTTCCGGGCCCAGGAAGCGGGGGCTGAGAGCCGGGCCTCTCTGGAGCCTGCCCGCCAAGGGTCCCGGCCCACCTGCGCTGCTCCCTGCGACGGCCTCCGGGTCCTGAGTGGGAAGAAGCCTTGCCGGACATCAGCCTCCACGTGCTCATCCCTGCCAGAGTCTCTGACTTGGTTCTCATTCTCTCCGCCCAGGGTCTAAAGAACTCTCGCTCTTTTTCAAGCCTGCCAGGCACTTATCTGTTGGTTTCCCCCTTTTCTTAACACACCCTTTACTCCACTGCTTTGACTTGTGCATCTAAATTTTGGGAACCCAAAGTTGAAAGCTAAAATTCACTGTGCAAAGTCAAGCAAGACCCACGTGGCAGACACAAGGTAAATGGGGCGTGTTTATCGCCACTTCCGTGCACACACACATTAGGGGATGTGTGCAGCGTCCACCTCTCTGTAGTGGCCTTGGCGGTGTTCCCGGACTACTTTACTTCTCGGGAATCTCCTTCGGCTCCATGATTCTCGGAGGACGGCGCACACGTGATGGCCCTGTTCACGGTGGGGGTGGCGAGTGGGCAAAGCAGCCGCTCACCCTCGCACCCTTCCGTTGTTCACTGGTAGCGAGGTTGTGCCGGCCTCGGCCCAGTGACCCAACTTTTCTGAGCGTCCAAAGTCTTCAAATGGGAATAGCATTGTCGAGGGGGAAGCATGACCGTCTTTGTTCCACAGAAGCTTCACGGATGTTAATTTCTTTGTCTTTCCCGGGTCTGCCCCAGAGTCACCCGGCTTCCCAGAGAATGGACGCCGGTAGAAGAGCTGGGTAAAGCAGAAAATTTCCTGGTTGTGCCAGGTCAGGGCTAATGTAAAATTTGTAAAAAATTTTGTAAATTTTTAGATATTTGTAAAATGTCTGGCCGAGTTAGAGTGAGCCTTGACCCAGACTCTGGCTACTATAGCTACTATATAATAAAACCTCTTTGGCAGTTTTCGTATCAGAGGTTTGCAGGTAAAGAAGGGCCATGGTGACACATCTCTCCTTTTTACTCAGTTGTCGACAGAGGAGAATTCCACCCTTCCTCCTGGACACACAGGGTGAGTCGTCCTACCTCACGTCTGCTCTGCGCCTTGGTCACCTTTGTGAAACTGGAAAGATTCCTGTGGACTCTCTCCGTCAACCTTAAATGGTTGAGGCTCCAGCCTTTGCAAAGGGAACTAAAATTGCTTGTAATTTTGCTTAGATTGTGTTGTGAATCTGTGTAGATGGAGTGATCTCATACGGAGCGTTACTGCCTTTTCCTAACTAGGATTCCCATTTCTTCCATGTTTCATATATAATGTGGAAGGTAACTCACTTGCATTGCACGGAGGTGATAGCGAGCAGGTCATGCGGTATGAGATCATGGGCTACAGTGTCTTGGGTGAGGAAGGCACGTGCGAGGGGAAAGCCCAGGGCCTGGCGGCTGGCGTCCAGCAGGTAGAGGGGCTGCGTCTGCGGGACTCCGTGACGGTGGGGACTGGGCACGGCGCTCAGGCGGCTTTCTGACACCGTCACTTCCGAGGTGGTGACTGTCTGCTGGTGGCAAGTGTGTGGTCGGTGACAGGGCCATGCTGCGGCACCTGGGGGGACTTGAGCCCTAGAAGCAGTTGTGTGGCCTTAGAAAGGAAGGGCATTTGACAGTGTGACAGCTTGGGCGAGCCTCCAGGACTGGAGGCTAAGTGAGATACGCCGGACGCACAGGACCTCATCGGAGGGGCCTAGGACAGTCCCATTCCCGGGAACATAGCCGGTTGGGGAGGTGACAGGCACTGGAGCCGGCGGGGAGGGTCGCACAACAGCGTGAATGTACTTAATGCCACGGCACCGTACACTTAAAACTGATTAGAGGAGTGAAATTTGTGCTATGTATTTTACCACAATAAAAAAAGTTAAAAAAAATGGTGACAATAATATTCACTCTTAAGATTACTGGAAGGATGAATGAGGTATGTCCTCAAAGGGCCTGGCAGGTGCCTCAGAAACGTTCAGTCCTGGAGTGTAGGGTTTGACCCTCAGACAGCTCCATGACCTGCTTACAGCAGGTGCCCTCTTCCCACGAACAGCCTTCGGGCCCTCCGTGTGGGCGAGCACCGTGAGACCCTGCGCGTCTGGGCGCAGCACGGCTCCTCACGCAGGAAGTCGCCCGGGACTTCCAGCACGTCCCGCAGGGAGGGAACAGAGCCCCGGGGGCGCAGGGCCGGCAGGGAGGGGGCGGTCCAGCAGAAGGGAGCGCGAAAGCCTGCAGAGCTAAGGGCCCGGTTTACTCCTGGTTCGCCTCCCACTTAGCATGGTGCCTGACACAGAGCCAACACTTCATAATATCGTGCAAAACGAACTCGAGTGAATGGGTGGTGGGTGAAGCGGCCTGGATCCGCCACCAGGTAGCCAGGTGGTTTTACAAAAGACCAGGAATAGTAAGAAAAGACATTTGAATGTAATCTGCAAGCAAATCAGAAGCCATTATAGATTTTTTTGTGTGTACTTGCTATTTTTAGCGAGAGGGAGGGCACGGGAGTCTATTTTTGGCTTGCTTCCCACAGATAAGACTCAAAGTTAGACACTTGCTGCAGCTAAGATTTCGCAGGACATAAAAAGACCTCTTCAAGGTCATCTGCTCCTCTTCTGCTGGTGTCTGCCTACCCCCGCCGCGCGTTCATTTCATTTCCTACTTTCTACTCATGGACGCTTTTAGGTTCTATGGAAAGGCAAGAATAAGCCTTGAGTGTCTCACCAGCAATAAGCAGGTTCTTACCATAGGCACGTTAACAAAATATACTAAGAGGAATGGCAAATTCAGGAGCTTATGCAACAGGAGCTGGAATAGCCAATTACCCGTGGTTATACGAAATATCACAGCCTGAAGCTGCTGATGGTCAAGAGCAAATCTAAATTTTCTGTTTAGCTTCTGGTTTTCAATTTCTCATTCACGAGGCTGTTTTATTTTACCACCTTCGTGAGGATTTAGCATTGACTTCTGCAAAAACAGATTTTTCAGCACTATATCCGAATGTTGTTTTTAGTTTATGTCACATTTAGTTTATGTTATTTGATATATTTAAAAAGTCATTGACCGTCCAAGTCGACTTTGGTGACAACCGTCCTTCTATTCTCTCTGCGTACAGCAAAGCAAGTGCATTTTTAACTCGCTGACGCCACACTGATTCTTGTAGGTCAGTAGCCATTGCAAAATTAAACTCCTAGGTTGAACGATTTAAAACTGTAAAGAGGTACACGTAATAAAAAGAAGATTATTTCTTAGGTTATTTTCAAAATGAAATATCAGTGGTTGGAAATGATTACCTTGGTAGAGATATTACTTAACATAACAGTTGGATTTGCAAATCTGAAGAACCTCAACAGGATAATTCATGAACACGCTCATTTCTTCCTTGCTGGTTATTCGCCAGGAATATGGCACAGCATAGGGCTTATTATTCTGGTAGTTGGAGAAAATGGAAATAAATGCTGAGATGAATAACAGTTTCTTCATTCAATTCCCAGCCCTTCAACCTTTCCAGGAACGGGGTGGTTATGGTCTGTGGTTTCAGTGTGAGACTAAAGGCCAAGATTGGGGTCAGGGAAGGAAGTACCTATGGGTTGGCCTTAACTGCAGCTGAGAGAGAAGCTTGAGTCGGACTTGAACCGTGGTCAAGGAGGGTCCCCAGCGGCAAATGGTCTTTTAGATTGAACCTGGTGTATGGGAGAGGGAGTAGAAACAGTTTTCCCTATTCTTCCTGCTAGGTGAGCTGAAAACACTGAACTGTATAAAACAAACAGGACTCTGAGGGCGGCGGGAAGGCTGACTAGCCGGGACCTGGGGACGCAGGGGCCTCATGGCACCAGAGTGTATCAGGGAAGGCCTGGGGGCAGCTGGACCTCCCATTCCCACCTGGGGTGCCCACAGACTGAGTGGGGAGCCCAGACCTCTACCTTCACCAGGTGGTAACGGAGGGGCATCCTCCTTCCCTTGACATGGGGCTTTGTTTGTCCCTGTAACAGCCTTAGATTGTGTTAGGACAATTGAACTGCTGTCTCTATATTGTGTTCTACAGCAAAACCCATCTCTCCAGATTTCATCCGATGAGTTTTGATCTTGCGATAAGTGTGAGTTCCTATACTAGACTGTGGTTTCCATAAGGGCAGAGTTTCACTCCACTTCATCTTTGAATCAGAATCTAAATAGCTCTTTGCCTTAGTATAGCGCCTGGGCACATAGGTACTTGGTAAATATTAGTTGAATTCTTTATGGAGCCATTGAAAGTGTCTATGTTGCTGAGGCGTTAGGGGATCTAACTTTACAATAACTGGACAGACCTTCTAGAGACCATCCTAGACAAATAGGTTGGACTGCTCTAGTATAAGAACTGAAATCGTCCGCAGGGCGGTGTGAGAACTCCTGTAGAAGGGCGGTCATAGGCCCAGAAACGATATTATTTTGGAAACTCACCGAGTCAGGAGATGACTTTTGGTGATTAAGCTAACAAAAAGGTGCTGGCAAATCAGAATGACATTCACTAATTAACCAAGAAAACAAAAGTCCAAGGGGAGTGCCACCTTACCCTCTGGAAAAGGGTGTGGGGAGCTATGTTAGCAGAAATTTGCTCAGGGAATCTGAGCAGTTGATGACCCCACTGGCTAGTGACTTCCCAGCTATGGTATCTTTAAAACTCCAGTTTTGATATGGAGAACTGCCTTCTATGGGAACCTTAATCCACTACTGAGACCATACTTTTCTCTGGACAGTTTTGGAGATGTTCAAATTCTTACTCTTCTAATGAAAGATTATTGAATTTAGAGTGAGACATTGATTAAAATTTCAGCCATTTGCTCTTGGGCAGTTTATGTAGCTTTCATGCACTTCCAATTTTCTTACCTGTGGAGTAGAGCTCTTCCCAAATTGTTGTGAAAATTCGATGAGAAAGGATATGTGAAAATTCTAGCATGGTGGCTGGAACATAGGTTAGCTTAACTTTGTATCTCATAATATAGCACTGTTTTTTAAATTAGGTACAATGAGCTGTAAGCTTTCTTAAATAATAAGTAACATCTTCCAGTGACTACAAATGATCTCTCAGGACAGGTAAATCCTTCAACAGATGACTGGGCTGATTTATTGCAAGCCCTTCCCTCTAATTTTATTAGGGGAGATAGCTTTTAACCTCAAGTTCACATTTGCGGGAACCCTGCTGTTTACCATGAAACCTGACTACAGATACACATATTTGAAATAAATAGCTAGTGGTAATATGAACATGTCCAACATTGATGCGTTTTTATTTCAATTAACGTGTAAAAACAGTAATAGGAAGCCAAGCCCTATTTGGAAGCTAACATCTCTACTAAGAGGAAAAAGCTCTTATAACTCACTGCACACTTGCATGATTTCTATGAAGATGTCAGGCTTCATGTGAGGTCAGCCAGTTCTTGTCCTCATGTATTTATCTTCATGGCTGGAGTATCCTTGGCCTCTTACTGGTTTATTGTAAAGACCTGGAGTTAAGAGAGATGACTTTGTGAGGTACAAGTAACCATCCTTAGGAGAAAACAAGGCAGCTGGTAAGTTAAGTGAATATGGGAGCTGGCTGACCACCCTCCGTTAACCAGCCTGTACCTAATAGTAAAGGCAAGTCGAGACGCTTTTCAGGGTTTAGAATGATCTCAGCCCTTGGATCTCAACCTTGACACTTACAGGCTCTGCTAGGTTGGGCAAATTCCTTATTCTCTTGAGGCCTTGATTTCCCTGTGAAAAGAACATGGGCACCTTTGTTGAATCCTAGTATGCTCTGGGAGCTGTGCTTTGCACCTTACAGAGGGTTACATTCAGTGCCCACAAAGTCCGGGGAAGCCTGTGGTTAGCAGAACCCATTTTCCAGATAAGGAGACTAAGACCCAGAGGGCTGACACAAGTTACCCAAGTCTCATAACTGGTAAATTTTAGAATATATAATGGAATCCAAGTCTGTCTGATTCTAAACATTTTACTCTTCAAACTGTACTCTGTGGCTTCGTTTGCAAAACTGATGAAAATAAGATTAACCTTGAAGGGGTATAAAATGAGATGATACATGTACAATTTCCAAAGTAGTGTCTAGCCCAAGAGTATATGTTCCATAAAGGTAATTATGAATACATTATTGAAAAAAATACATTATTAAGAAAATAACTATCATTGTTTATTAACCATAATGCATGTCAAGCTTTTTGTTAAGCGAATATGGGCACAGTCACAATTACTGTTCTTCAGGTTTTTGAAAAATTATCTTCCTTTTATAAATGAAGAAATTATGGCTTAGGGAGGTAAAGTGATTTGTACAAAGTCAAATGAATGTGGGTTTTGGAAGACATGTATATGAATTTGTGTTAGAGGGCCCATTTTAGGTAAATGTCCTTGGTAATGGTGGATGAAGAATAAAAAAAAGAATTTTAGAGATTAGAAAGCTGAGCAGGAATGGAACTATTTTAAACCAGAAAAATGGCAAATTAATTCACTTGGGGGAAAAAGAACCCCAAACATATCTTTGATGAAAAACAAAAGCTTGGAAGCAGCACAGTGAACCTTGTTAGAAAGATTGATTTTGGCTTCCTCCTGTTCTGTTCGTTACTCCTGAATAACCAGGACCATCTAATCTGTAGATGGTAAAATTCCTGAATCACATGGGACCTCAATCTCCAGTTTGTAAACTCCAAATTAATTCTGTAAGACACTTCAGTGCCATGCAAAATTATTGACATCGTATCTAATTCTGTGTGGTCTTTCCATCAACCATGGTGTTTTTCTTGCTTCTAGAGATGAATGTCATTATTAAAGTATTCGAAATTCTGTAACATTTCACCTGTTTTGCTTGGAGGCTACTGTATCACAACTAATCTTGTGCAACTCTCTATGTCCTAATGTCTTTTCTAGCTGTGGCACATCTTCTGCAGCCCCAGCAGGGTGGGTTCCTGAAATGCCCCTCAACCTCCTCCTCTGCTCAGTCCTTGGGAGTTTCCTCTATCACCTGCTCTCATGTCAAAGCCCAGGACATAACTGTATACTTGTAACAGTGTTCCATGTCTGGTTTATCCTGTAACAATGTTCCATGTCTATTTTCCCTGCCATCGCTGCAAACACCCCATCTGCTTTGCTCTCTTGCTGTGTCCTCTGGACAGCTTTATTTGGGTTGCAACATATGAGATTGCCTTTAATTGACTAGTCCTAACCTACATAAATGGCAACTTCATATGGTTCAACCAAATTCCTGTGTACAATAGGTGCTTTCTGCATATTTAATGGATGTTGACATATCTGCAGCAACTCTTAAAATTAAAGTCATCCTGCTTCCAGCCCTAGTTTCTATTTCTTAAAGAGGATGGCAGTGGCTGGGGTTGGGAATGGGTTAGATTTAGAAGACAATCGTCTTCCTCCTAATGCCACTTGCAGAGTCATTGCCAGTTCCTGGAGCTAAGCAGCTATGGCTAGGGTTTGGCAGGTCCCAGGGCTCACAGACACATTGACAAGATGCTGAAGCCAGTGCCAGGGCCTCATTAAAGCACAGAAAGATTCAGTGACTGTGGGTTAAACTCCGAACTGCTATGTCCTCAGTGGAATAGGAAATAATAATCATGTGTCTTTCTTTCCTTTAATATGTTGGAAAGAAAAAGAAAGTGCTAATTATTGGCTCTCCCTCCATCCCCCCAAAAGTGTACTGACCAATGGAAACTTGAGCAACACCCAAGTCGACTCATTTGCTGTAGCAAATGACAAGGAGCATTTGACCAAACTCCCCAATAATGCTTCAAGCAAAGAAAAAAATGATTCTAAGTTAGAAATTAGGGGAGGTAACAACCAGGTTACAGATGCATGAGAGATGCAGACCTAATCATGATTTCAGCCGTTGGTTGTGGGTATAGCAAAGCTAGACTTGCCTGATGATTTCTGGGGAGGGAAAGGGAAGAAATGTAGTTTCCAAAGTGTCCATATTCTGAAAGCGGACATACCAGCATCAAGCAAATAAAACCCAGAAAGTTTCACTTCTAAAAAAAGATACTGTCAAATTAGAAAAGATTTTTAGAGAAATATGCTCCCTAATTAAGGTGACCGTGCCATATAATGAGGAGTAGACACACTGAAAAGGCAGAGAGGTATTTCATTAAGCTCCCATGGTCCAGCGGCCCCAACTCTTCCACAACTTGCTCTTTTACGTGTGGGTTGGGAGTAACATTATTTGACTTGTAAGCATATATGACTATGTTGGTTATTATGACTATTACAGTTCCATTCAGGAAAACAATCAGTGCAAACATACTGCCTTTTCTGTTTCTTTTCTATGTAAAATGTTCCAACTAATGTTAACGTTGAGGGTTGCATTTACTTATTCATTGCTGTGCAGCATTTGCTCCCTTCCCAAGCATGCTGAAGTTCCCTTTGGGTGAATACCCTCCCGCGTTTCCTACAGTCATAGGGGGACAGCAAGTCTGGGTGGCGTTCTCCCACTCTGGAAGCTGAAGGGGTCAGGCCCTTTCCGTCCACACCAAGTGCAGCTGGAGAGAGCACCTGTCGACCAGATGGACCACCACCCAGAACTGTGCCTCTTGAGAGAGGGGCTGAAGGATGAAAGGAGAGTCACTGGGTGGCCTCCTCCCACTCGGGTGCCCCGTAAGGTCTGTTTTTGCAGTGAGACGCTCAGTGTGGGTCCCAGGTCATTGCTTCCCTTGGGGCAATGTGGCTTCAGCCTCCCATAGACTGGTGAAGCTTGTAGTAAATGCCCTTTGTTTAAGTTAGACTAAGTCTGTTTCCATGGCTTAGAACCAAGCAGTCCTCACCATAACACTGCGTTATGCCTGCCAGGCCCAGAGTAAGAGAAAAGTGGCACAGATCAAATGCCATCATTGAAGGAAGAGCCGTGGCCCTATCTCACTGCGGCTTGGCCCAAGACCCACACCTGCCAATTAGCAACTGTGTGTCTTGTTTGTTAGAGAAACGAAATGGATTCCTGTGTGTGAAAGAGTGTGGTCGGTCCCCCACTGCTGTCCCAGCCACCTGTCATTAGAGCGTGGGGGAGAGGGCCGGCTTGTAGGCATGCGAGCCGGAGAGCCCCTGACAGCATTCAATTATTTGTTTATTCAATCAACAGATATTCATCAGACGTCTCTTGTGGGCCAGTAACTGTTCTGGGCAATAGAGAGACAGAGAAGGGACAGAGGCTTGTCTTCCAAAAGGTCAAATCCTAACCACCAGCAGCCCACCGCCGCTCAGTGTAACTAGCACAGACGGGGGTGCCCGGCCCCGGTTCGGTTGGAGCCATGAAGGACAGAAGCTCGGGCACCCTTCCTGCTCCCCTCTTTGCTGCTCTGAGGCTATGGGAGTGTCTAGGCCCCGCGCACAGCTCTGCGGGGCGTGCCGATGCCCCTTCTTCACGTCCTCCCGGCAGCCCCCCTACTGCAGAGGGGTGCAACTCAGTTGGGCAGGCTGCTCAGATCAGGTCTAGAAGGAAGAGGCACTTTCACACACAATTTTCCTTTCAGCAAGGACTGTTTTCATGCTGAGAATCCAATAAAGCCAAATTCTGCTGTAAGAGGCTAAACAAATCAACAAACAAGCCTGAGATTAGAAGTGCTTGGGGTACACAACAGGGAGGAGAGGCGCAAGGGCACAGGGGTACCAGCTCACCCGGCTTCCTTTTCCCATTTGCTTTTCCTTCTGTGCTTATCATTTGTATTCTTTGGGCTATTTCTATTTCCCAGTTTCCCCTGATAGCTCCCAAGTTGTTGGCAAAGAAGGGTCCCGGGCAGGGGGGTCGTGCTCTCTTTGGGTCCCTGCTGGGCTCCCCCAGGAGGCCCGCCTCTTCTGGGAGGAGCTGGGCTATCCTTAAGTCATAATCTCGACCAGAGGTCTCCAGCCGTGGTCAGTTCTTGGACCCCTTATCGTCTCTAATTTTTGCATGGAATCTCTAGGCTCAAAAGTAGATCTAGCAAAAACTAGACATACTCTTACCATATGATCCAGCAGTCATGCTCTTTAAGTGAAGGACTTGAAAACGTATGTCCACACAAAAACCTGCACACAGATGTTTATGGCAGCTTTATTCATAGTTGCCACAAGTTGGAAGCAGCCAAGATGTCCTTCAGTAGGTGATGGATAAATAAACTGTGGTCCATCCAGGCAGTGGAATATCACTCAGCACTAGAATGTGCTGTTAAGTCATGAAAAGACAGGGTGGAAACATAAATGCATGTTACTAAGTGAGAAGCCAGTCTGAAAAGGCTGCGTAGTGTGTAATTCTGACTATATGACATCCTGAAACAGGCAAAACTATGTGGACGGTAAAAAGATCAGTGTTTGCCAGGGGTTGGAGGGAGAGAGAGGTGAGTGGGCAGAGCACAGGGGAATTTTTAGGGCAGTGAAAATGGTATAATATTGTTTCCATGTCTTGGTTATTGTAAATAATGATGCAATTATCATAGGAGTGCAGATATCTTTTGAGTTACAGTTTTGATTTCCCTTGGATAAACACCCAGAAGTGGGATTGCTGGATCACATGGCAGTTATTTTTTTAATTTTTTGAGGAACTTCATGCTGTTTTCCATGGTGGCTGCACCAATGTATGGTCAACAAGGCACGAGGTTCCCTTTCCTCCACGTTCCTCACCAACACTTGTTATTTCTGTTCTTTGAAAAGAGATTTTTCAAAGATGGATTACATGAAGTCTCACTACAGATCAACAGTAGGAGACGAACATTTGTAATTGACTTTGATGACAGAAAACAATGACTTTAATTCCTAATTAGGAATTAGAGCAATATTACCCGCTCCTCAAAGAAGGATTTCATTCTTAATAGTAGACTTGGATTAGGAGAAAAAAAAAGACATGATATGGAGATATGGTGTCTTTCTACCATATCTCCATTCTGTGTCATTCATTTAATAAACGAGCGAGTACATTTTGACCATATTTGCTGAGCTCGGCCCAGGCTTTATGTCCTAGGTTCATCTTTTAAGGAGGCTGCATGGAGGTCAGATTCTGGGATGAGAGAAAGAGCTATGCTACGATCTAAATGTTTGGACCCCACAGCAGTCATATATTGAAACCTAACCCCAAGGTGACGGGATTAGGAGGTGGGACCTTTGGGGGGTGGTTAAGCCGGCAGGGTGGAGCTCTCATGCGTGGGTTTAGTGCCCCTTACAAATTGGCTCTAGAAAGCTCCCTTGTCCTTTCAGCCATGTGAGGACGCAGAGAGAAGTCACCCTCTAGGAACCAGAAATCCCTCACCAGACACAGAATCAGCTGGCATCTTGATCTTGGACTTCCTAGCCTCCCAAACTGTGAGAAATGGGTTTCTGTCATTTACAGGCACGAAATGAGACCTCTCACACTAGTAAACAAGCCATAGGCCAGCAAGATGGTGCCAATTCGGAAGACGGGATAGGTGGAACTCGGAGATGAAGGTCAGGGATCAGAGGAGAAGCTGACTCAGAAGAAGAAAGGAGGAGATGGTTACAAGGGGTGGTGGCGGCGTAGGAGGTCCAGGGAAAATGAGATTGGAGGTGCAGTTGGCAGGGGCGGTGTCAGATGGGCACGCGCTGTACTAGCCCTGGACTCACACAGCTGCCCAGGATTCCTGCACGCGCCCAGCACTATGGGAAGCAAAGGCAGTGACAGCTACTGCCACAGACACTCACCTCTCATATCCAAATAGGTAGGAACAGGTAGGAAGTATGGCCCATTTGTAGCTCCTGGTTTTCTTGGTAAGAAAATAGAAGTGCTTACACTTCTTCAAATTCAATAAACACCCAAGACTTCTGACCAATTGTCCCACATTCTGCCCCAATGAATAACTTTTCCAGTGCCTACTTATTATTTTAGAAATGGTGGCAACCCTTCTGGGGAAAGTTGGCAATATGTAACCAAAGCATTAAACAAGTGCATGTTGTCCCGTATATTATCTTTTAGTTGTAAAGGGAAAAAGATACCTTTATAATTGGAAAAAACTGGCAGACAACACCTTACCCAAATGGCCAAATTCAACATCAAGCATAATGGGACCAACTGACGTGATGTCATTCCTGATGGGCTGTCTCGAGGACCCAACGTTACCTATTAAATCTTGCTGCACAAAGGTTTAACCCGATGCAAATTATGAGAAAATGATCAAACAAATCTAAACTGAGGAGACTTCTGAAAAACAACTGGCCAGGAAAAGATCAATTTCATGAAAAAGGAAATCGTGGCTAACTGATCTAGGTTAATAGAGATGACAGGTGGGATGCATAATTCTGACTGGCGTGGATAGAGAAAACATTAAGGGTATTTTTGGAATAGTTGAGGAAATTTGAATATTAGGTGAACAAATTAGACAATAGTGTGGTATCAATGTTAATTTTAATCACTTATTGCAGTTGTGGAGAATATCCTTATTCTTAAGAAAAGGATACTAAAGTATGTAGGTATAAAATGTCAGGAGACAGAGACAGGATGAAGGGCCTGAGGATATTTCTGCTATTCTTACAACTTTTCTATAGGTTTATCATTTTGCTAAATAAATTGAAAAAGAGAAAAGTTTAATTCTACTTTTATGACTCTATCCTAAGGAAGTAATTATAAAGTTGTATAAAGATGTGAGTACATTTATCATAGCCTTGCTTATGAAAGTGAAATACTTTTACATGATGTAAATGTCTAGCAATAGGGGCTTGCTTAAGTAAATTATAAGATTGTTTTCCAAATTATTATGCATTCATTAAAATTATTTTAAAGGGTACTGTTTCTTGACATGGAAACATATTAATAATATATTGCTCAGTAAAAAATGTATTCATGAACATATTTAAAATATTTAAAAGACATACACTTAGAGACTGATAACATTTTCTTTCAGGTTGAGATAAGTAATTTTGAATGGGAATGTTTTTCTGGGTTTATTATTACTTTTTTATATTGAACATAAATTACTATTCAATTTAGGAGAAAAACATCTCTTTAAATATGGTTAAAAATCTTTCCCGGTTATTCATGACATCCCTCAGTTGTTGAGAGTTGGGTTTTCTTTGCTGTTTGGAAATGTCACTGTTTTGTGTCAACGCTTCTGAGATTTTATGAGGCACTATGCAGTTTACTTATTTCTCCACCCCTGTGGCTCTATGTACCTTTCCTGGAGGCCTCCGCTTGGTCCCATAGGCTAAAGACAGCACATACTGATGCTATGGTTTATCAGGTTTATGTGGATTTTAACATGCATGGGAATAGAAATATAAAGTGTTGTTTAATACTCAACTCTCTGACGCTTACCTGCACTGGGGAGTTGGTGCCAGGAAGGGAAGATGTGACGTATCGGAGTGAAATATTTAAATAACAAGGCAGGCCCTACTTGTTAAAAAAGAATGTTGCCCAGAACACAGGACATTCCTGATGCCAGAAAAGGAAATCCAGAGGCCTTTCAGATTCCCCAAGTTCACTAATACCACCCCAGCAATGACTCTGCTCACAGGGCTCATGCAGTGCGCAGGGAGCACAGTCTTTCTATGATGTGACAGGAGGCAGAAGGTACTGGAATGAAAATCTAGAAAAAAGAGTCCTCTTCCTGGACTCCATGTGATGTCAGTGATGCTAATGTCCTCTTCCTGGACTCCATGTGACGTCAGTGATGCTAATGTTAAGCCAAAGAGGAGAATACAAACTCTATGCCCATCTTCAACCTCTTTTTGTCCTCTGTGGAAAGAAAAGGAAACATCAAGGAGAATGGGCTCCACGCCCCCCAACCCCACCCACAGGAGGGCTTCATCACCTTCAACAGAGGAGCCGGGGCTGTGCAGGCTGTGCCCTTTACAGATCACTAACGTGCATTTTGCAGTAAGCCAGCTAACATTATTATTAATGAGATTCCCTGCTTGTGGCTTAAGGGAGAAAAGATTTTGCATATATCTTCAGGAGGAAACACAAAGCTCATATAGCAAAGACCTCCATTTTATGCAAGTGTCTCAGCTATACACGGAAGCTTGAAAGTGTCACTTGGCGGACACCCCCTCGCCCAGCCCCAATCACTCTTCAGAAGGTACTGGCTGCAGACCAGGTTCCCTGTGCTCCACACACACACTGGGTACATAGTTGTCTGCAGGTGTGGGGCAGACCCTCTTGTTTATTTTCCTAACAAAGTCTGCTCTCACGGGAAATTGTTTAACCAGAGCCTAGAGAGAGATACCCAGCCCAAGTCCTCTCTAGCCATCCTGTCCCACCTAAGGGGGAACCCCACAACCCCCCAAACTGAGAAGCAGTGTAAATTCCCCACCCAGAGGTCAGGCGCGCTAAGAGCTGAGACCTAGTCACAGAGGGCGGCCCCTACCACAGCCTCCCCACCACGTGATGGAAGGACAATTTACAGCAGCTCTGTCTGCCCAGTCCATCCGAGTTATAAGACACGATAAAAGTCAAAACACACAGTCTGAAGAGACAGAACAAGTCTCAAAACCACACTTGGGGCAGGCATGTGATCTTGGTAATATCAGACTAGGAATTTAAAAAGCTATGATTAATGCGCAAGAGCTCTAATGAAGAAAGCAGACAGCCTGCAAGCACAGCTGGACGAGGCCAGCAGAGAAAAGAGATCCCAAGGACCAAGAAGAAATGCTAGAGACCAGAACTCTCTATTACCAGGGAGAAATAGACATGGAGAGCGCCTCAGTGGCCTCCGCACGGCCGAGAAAGTCTGTGCTCGAGGCTATGTCAGTAGAAACCTCCAAATGGGAAAGAGAAAAAAGACTGGAAAAACTGGAAGAGAATATCCAAGGGGCATGGGACAACTGTACAAGGTGTAGCATGTGCACAGTGGCACTGTGAGAAGAAGAAAGAAAGGGACAGGCAATATTTGAAATAACAGTGATTGAGAATTTCCCCAAATCAATGTCAGCTGCTAAATTAGAGATCTGGGAAGTTCAGAGAACGCTCTGCAGGAAAATACTAGAAAAACTACACCCAGGAAGATAATTTCCAAATTACAGACGATCAGTGGTGAAGGATCCCGCACTGTGATTTGTTTTTTTCTAGCATCTCTAATTTTATTTTGGGACTCTTGCTCCTTATTACTGATACATGGTCATGACTGCTACATCTTCACTGCACATTTTACCCTGTACCATTATAAAGCACCTCCTTTGAATGTTCATTTAATATTTTCTCATTATTTGAATGTACATGTTGGACATTTGGATTGAGGTCCTGATCTGCATTTGCTGGACATAAGTTTACCCAAATTTTTGCATTATATCTTTCTTTGTTTTTCTTTGTGATCCAATCTGAAAATATGTTTCTTATAATAAGCAAGTTAAGAAGCCCTTTTCAATTTATTAGTATTAAAGTGATGTTTGGTTTTGGTTATATTGTATTGCTAGTGTTTTGCTTTCTGTTTTTATGTTTTAAAAATACTATTAAGAGAGTTTGACAGTTTCTTACAAAACTAAATATACTCCTACCACATGATCTAGCAATTGTGCTCCTTGGTATTTACCTAAAGGAGTTGACACTTATGTCCACAAAAAAACACTTGCACATGAATATTTATAGTTCTAATGCTTTATTCATAGTTGTCCAAACTTAGAAGCAACCAAGATGTCCTTTAGTAGATAAATGGATAAATAAACTGTGGCCCATCCAGGCAATGGAATATTACTCAAAGCTAAACAGAAATGAGCTGCCAGGCCATGAAGGATGTGGAGGAGCCTTACCCGCACACCACTGAGTGACAGCAGCCAGTGTGAAGAGGCCACGCCCTGTGTGATGCCAACTGTATGACATCCTGGAAAAGGCCCAACTATGGGGACAGTAAGATCGGGGGTTGGCAGGGGCTGGGGGGGCGCCGCCCGGCCCGGGGGCGCCCAGAAGGTCTTAGGACAGTGAGACTGCTCTATATGACCCTGTAATGCTACATACATGTCTTTATACATTTGTCCAAACCTATAAAATGTGCAACACCAAGACTGACCCTAATGTAGACTGTGAACTTCAGAATTATGCAAGTTCATCGATGTAACAAATGTCCCATCTGGTTTTGATGATGGGGGGCGCTGTGTGGCGGTGGGGGTCATATGGGAACTTTCTGTACTTTGTTCTTTTTTTGCTGTGAATGTAAAACTACTCTAAAAAATAAGGTCTATTAAAATATATTATTAACTGTGTGATCTGATTGCTTTGCTTTTGGCTTGGTTATTTTGATAATTAGTAAAGTTAGTATTTTTATCCGAAGATTCCTTTTACACCAGCATATAATTACCTCAGAACTCCATTTTCTTAATTAACAGCTATTAGTTCCCTTCCAAGAACAATGATAAAATTAGCTTGTTTTCTTTTTCTCCCCAATCCCCAACCACTTATTTTATATTTATTAGTATTATTATTCATAGTTTTGTCTCACTACTATTATATATGCTTAGACTTTAATTACTTTATTAGCTTTAAGCTATATTTTAAAATGCTCAGCTATTGAGGATTAAGCTTCATTGAACTTACTCTAATTTCCAATCTTTTTTCTCCAACATTTCTACTGTTTAAATCTTTTTCCTATTGTGGCCCATAACATATGCATTACAGTCTACTAGTCCTTAGGCCTTAGTCCTAGTCTTAAATGCAAGAGCCTTTTTTTTTTTTGCTGTTATTTTCTTAACTCGTTTGGCTGAGATGCAACCTTTATTAATTCCTTCAGGAAGTCTTATGGGGACAATGCACCCAGAGCTCTAGTATGTTTATATTGTATGCCGGAGATTTTCCACTTGAGAGACAAATTCTGGCTGCCACCAAGGCGCCCAGCACATGTGTCTCACCTGTGCTCTCCCTGCCTCTGTGGTTCACCTGAACCACCCAGGAACCAGGGAGAGCCCCTGCGGCCAGCCTGCTCTGCTCTCACCCATTTACAAAGGCACCTGCTGGTGGCTTTAGATTTTCTTCAGCCTCAGGAGGTGCATTTGTGCTGGCGTTTTTCAGTATTCATTGATGCTGTGTCCTTTTCTCTTCATCCCTCTTGAGCGGCTTTTGCCCTAAATCAGTGGCTTTTGCAGCCTTGATACATAATTTGTAGTCTGTGGATTCTCTCTGCCTCCTAGTTTCACTGGAAAAAAAAAATGGAGCTTACAGAATGGCTTTGTTCTCCTTATTGCTTTTTTATGATTTCCAGGAGGAGAGGTGAGAAATGCTGATTCACAAAGCTTGTTTGCACTGATACTCAGAAGCTTTTAAGTTCTAAATATATGGCTTTCTCTCTGTTGTGCTTTTGGATATCTACTTCTAATTTTACTGCTTTCTGGTCAAAGAACATGGCCAGGGTGATATTGATTCAGTTATATTGGTTGAGAATTTCCGTGCAACTTAGTGCATACTCAATATTTGTAAATGTTCCACATGTACTTGAAAATAAATATATCTTGTAATTGTTGGATGTGGAGTTTAATATTTGCTCATGAGTTTAAGCTTGTTTATTGTTTTGTTTATATTTTCTCTATCGTTTAATTTTTTTCCCTGCTGGTTCTATCATTTGCTAAGAGTGGTGTATTAAAATCTCCACTGTGACTGTAGATTTGACCATTTTTCCTTGTAATTTTTTCAATACAGATTTTTTTTGGTATAGATTTCGTGTAGGTTTTCTTGTGTGTATAAGTTTTGAGGCTATATTATTTACTTACACAAGCACACAAGTTGTGATAATATTCTGGTGAATGGATCCTTTCCTCTATACATGATTCTCTTTAACAATACTATTGCTGTTGCATCAGAAGTGATTTCTTCTTCTTAGTATAATATATATTACTTTATTTCAACCTGTTACTTTACTCAAATTTCCTTTGTCATTATATTTTATTTAAGAGGAATCTCTTCTAAATGGCATACAGCTGATTTTTGAAGAATTCCAATTGTGTCTGTCATTGAACTTTTAAGTATAGTCCTATTACTATCATAAATGTTTGGATTTATTTATACTTCCTATTTATCATTCTTATATTTATTTTATTTATTTTTCTTTTCTATTGGGTTGCATTTTCTTTATTCACCTCTTTCTACTGATTTATAATTTATTCTATTTCTATTTTTCAGTAATTATATTTCAACAGTCTAATGTTATTCAATATTTTTGCCCTACTGCACCATGTAAAAACATAACAATATTTAACTTTGACTAATGATTTCCTTTCTTACATATATTTTCTTCAATTATTTCTGTTCCAACATGTTTTAAATTTCCTCAAATGTTTTATTCCTGATGTTTTAAATTGCTAGTGTTTGTTTATTCACCTCCATGCTTACTGATTCCTAGCTCATGCTTACTTGTTGCTTCGCCCCTTCCTTCCTTCTGGTGCACATCCTTTATGAGTTCATGCAGCAGGCAATTCTGAGTTGTAGATTGTCTTGTTCTTCCTCTGCAATTTTTTTTCCTCTTTATTTTCCTTTACTCTTTGGTGATAATAGCTGGGGGAGACTTTTAGGTGGAAAGTTCTCTCTCAGCATTTATTGATCTAGTATCTAAATGTTAATCTTTATTCTTCATAGCTGCTCTATCTTCCTTTTCAGGTTTTTTTTTTTAACATATTTTCTTTGGGTTTGCCATACCAAAATCTCACAGTGAAGTGGGTAATAAAGGGTTATTTTTATTTATTGGGGTGCACATTAGTTATCTATTGCTGCATAACAAGCAGCCCCAAATTTTAGTGGCTTAAAACAATGCACATTTATTATCTTACTGTTTCTGTGGGTTGGGAATCCAGGCATGGTCTGGCCAGGTGCTCTGCTTCATGGACCCCTTTAAGACTGCAACTGAGGTGCTGGCTGGGGCCACAGTCATCCCAGGGCTCAAGGTGGGCGACAAGATCTGCCTCCAAGACCCTCATGGGAGGTTGGATTGAGGAGCTCTTTTCCCTGTTGGCTGTGGCCCAGAGTCACAGACAGCTCCTCGCCAGGTGGCCTTCCCCAGCAGAGCAGGTGGTCAAGAGGAGGCAGATAAAGCAGTAAGCCCCATGCTTTATAACCTATTCTTGGGAGCAGCATGCCATCACCTTTGCTTTATTCTCTTTGTTAGAAATAAGTCATTATATCCAACTCACACTCAAGGGTAAACTGTTACACCATGACACTGATACCAGAAAGTGGGTGTCACTGGGAGCCCGTTGAGAAAGTCAACCTTCCTACTGCACTAATTTGCTCTTCAGCTTTTTCTGCCACTTAGCTCATTCATTTTTTAGTCATTTACCATATATTTAAAAAAACTCTATTGGTTCTTTTAGTGACATTGTTATGCTTTTCAAGTCTCCTAAAGAATGTTTAGCTCTTAATTCTATGGTATTTTTAGGATTTACTGTTCTGTTATCTGGTGTTCCTGGGGACATTAAGCCTCTATTAGTGGCTTCTTCTTGCTCATGGGGGTTGTTTGCTCATCTGTTTTGTAAACTTTGGCTGTCAGCTCACTGCAGAGCTGAATCTGAGGAAGTCCTATGTGGAGTGGGCTGTGAATTTCCCTGCAGAATGATTCTGTGCTTGCATCTGCCCTGTACCTCAGTGATATTAAAATCCTTAGGGAAATTTTGTCATATTAATTTCTCTGTTTGGGTATTCCTGCATAAGCTAGGCAGAGTACACTGAGACCTGCCTAGGGGTTTAGCTCAGGGGTTGCCAAACTTAACCTTTAGAGGGTCAGATAGTAAATACTTTGGGTTTTGTGGGTGATATAGTGTCTGTTGGAATTATGCAACCTTTCACCTCTAGTGTGAAAACAGTTATAGTTAACATGTAAACAAATGAGCATAGTAGTTTTTCCATAAGACTTTATCCACAAAAACCAGTGGCTGGATGGATTTGGTATGTGGACCACAGTTGGCGGATCCTTGCTTTATATATCTGGGGTTAGATATCAACTCTGCTTTTAACCAGAGCTCAGGGAGAGATAAACTTCATTGTTGTATTTTGGGGGCAAGAGTGGATTTCTTATGAGTGACTTCCTCAATGAGGATTCAGCCACTTGGGGATTTTCCAGTTTTATGCAGGGGCCTCACTGCCTATTAGGACAGGGGTTGGGTAGTCAAACTATTCTGCAGGGTATTTTTAGGTGCCCTGTAAGCATTTGAAAATAGTTTCATTGAAAAAATTCAATGCTTATTTCTTCTAGTATTTATTCTAAAAATTATTTATTCTTAAGTGTGTCACAAAGGAGTTCAACATTTTGAATGTGCCAATATACTTTAGAGACAGGGAATGCCTACTCTGAATATCACTTAAAAAACCTATTTCACCTCTGATACTTGCAGTCAAATGTATTATATGTACCAAATATTATCATATTGGGGACCACTGATATATTAACTTTTTAATGCCATTAATTACTTTAGAATAACAATAAATGTGAAAATGTGAAACTGGAAATTATTTTTAAATAATATTAATAAAAAGATATGTTTGTCTATTTTATTTGCTGTTTTTTTTTATAGGACTTTATTTGGAAAAGGGGTCTGCTGCTAAATAAAAGGTTTACACTCACCACTTTGGAGAGAACTTGAGCTCCCTGCCATCTCGATGCACTCCTGAGCTGAAGCATTTCCTGCCAAGGTCAAGAAAACTGTGGGGTTATGGTGTCACAGGGAAGAGCTGAACATCAAAGAATAATGTGCTCTTGTTCTATTTCCACTCCAAGTGGGTGGACTGCAGCCCAGTTCCAACACTAACCACCCAGAGTGAACCTCAGACTCCAGGCTACAGGGGCTCAGTCTTCAAAAGTACTGCCCTTACAGCAGAGACCAGCTGCCCTCGAGCCCTCCTCATGGGGTCAGAGGGCATCCCCTCTAGGCACATCTCTGTGGTCACAGATCTGGAAGCTCAGTGAGTTTTGCCATCCAAAGATTTTATGGGGATTTCACTGATTGAACTCAATCTCCAGACCCTTATCATTCTCAGAGGTTGCGGCTGGAAGCTCTAACACTTTCCTCAGGTGTGCATCTCTCTGGGGAGCAGTCCCCATCTTGAAGTCACCTACGGGGGAGAATGAGTCACCTCAATGACAAAACAAAGACTGTGTACGCAGGACGTTCCAAGGGGTTTGAAGCTCTGCGCCAGGACGCCAGGGCCAAGACCAGAAAGAGTCTCTGTAATACCATAGCCCTTTGGGAGTGTTCTCGTTGGGTTCTCATTTTGGATTTCCTCGCATCCTCTCTCTGCATGACACAACGGGGAGCCAGGACTTGTGGAAGGGGAGGGCTGCCATCAACTTTCTCTGCCTTCCTCAGGTGGCAAGTAAAAACGGGGAACTTGGGGCACACGGATCTACCGGAGGCCAGGTACCTTCCATTAACCTTCCTTTAGTTCAGGCAGAAGTATTTTTGATGCCTAAAATAGACGGACTCAGTTCCCGGGGTAGGAAGCCGGTGTGAGGCGACAGAGTGCCCTTTTGTCTGGACTTGTTCTTCGTGTGTCCACCCGCTGCCATCCAGCAGGGGGTGCTGCACGTGTGACACCCTTCTGGGCAAGAGTCAGGGGTTCAAGAGCCCAGCACACACCGTGAGTCTCAGGGAGACTCTGAGGCATTTATTTGTTTTCTCTTTCCTGATGTTCTTGTGTCCTTCCTAGCAGCTTCATTGCTGCATAGATTGGTCTATTTTTCTCCATTTCCATCGAATATAATTTCCCTGTCCCAATTCTTGCCTTTGTCAGATTGTATCTCTCCTTGGTATTTCTTTCTGAGATCTTTGAACGCTCCAAATAAAAGTGCATGTATTTATGTGGAGTGAATAATGCATGAATCCATTCCTTTCAATGCATGAAACTGTGTTCCTTATAATGTCACTCATTAATCTATATGGCAAAAACCGTAGGAGAAGGTCGATTTGGTTAAAGATAATTAGCAATTGATTAGCACCAGAGAAGCTAAATAAAAAGGCATTTTCCCCAATGGCTTGAGTTGATAAAATCAAGAATTCTTGTTTGAGGCAACTCAGGGTGTTCTGGACGGTGATGGAGAAAAATCTTTGCGTTAATATGAGCATGAATCAAGATAAATATTTATTTGGGGAAAGAGACAGGAACCATTCTAAAGTATTCATTATAATGTATTCTGTTAAAGAATATCTGTCACCAGAAGTCTAAAATCTTTATAAACTTTCAGTGGTGAATATTTGAAACAGTGACTTTGGGACACCACAGTTAGGCCTGCTGTTTTTCCCCAATGCAGTCAGTATTTTCGAGGAGGCCGTTTCTCGTCTGCATCTTTTCAGGCGGACTCAAAGTGCCAACCCGGTGACAGGGAATGGATGCGCGCACCGCCTGGGGGCCGGGCTGCGGAGATGCAGGCCCACCTGCTGGAGAAGGTGGAGCGCCGGCTGCCGCCTGGGTGTCCGCGAGCCTGGCGGCCCCGCCCCCGTGCAGGTGCCGGCGCAGCGGAGGGAGGCAGGGTCCGGGCTCCCTGCCAACGCCTACGGCTTCACCCTGGTCTCGTTTCCCTTTCCGTGTTGTGTCCCTCGCTCTCGGCCTGTTTCTGCCCGTTCTCCTCCTTTCTTCTTGCACTAGGATTTTGGGGGGCCCCTGACAGCTTCTCCTTCCGGGGAAACAAGCAGCAGGACCACAGGCTTAGCTCCTCCGTCGAGGATCCCTCTGGCGTGGCAGGGGAATCGGGGCTCATTACAGAGCGCCAGGCATGGCGCGCCGCAGCCCTCTTCTGGGGGTCACCGGGAGGCAGGGACCCCCCCCCCCCTCCGGGAGACTCCTCCCCCTCCCACCCCCCAGCCCACTGCGCTCCGCCCCCCGAGGCTCACCCTGACGGCGGCGGGCCCAGCCCCTGAACACCTGAGGTCGGTGGGACATGCGGACGGCGGCGGGCGGAGCCCCGTGAGGACCCGAGGCCCGCGGGACAGCCGGACGGCGCGTGGGCAGAGCCTCTGAGCACCCGAGGTCCCCGGGACACGCGGACGGCGCCCCGTGAGGACCCGAGGCCCGCGGGACACCCGGACGGCACGTGGGCGGAGCCCCGTGGGGACCCGAGGCCCGCGAGACACCCGGACGGCGGCGGGCGGAGCCCCGTGAGGATCCGAGGCCCGCGAGACACCCGGACGGCGGAGGGCGGAGCCCCGTGAGGACCCGAGGCCCGCGGGACACCCGGACGGCAGAGGGCGGAGCAGGCTGAGAGCAGGGCAGGTGCGAGGGTGCCCAGGCCTCCAGGACCAGCCTGGTAAGGCAATCACCTGCTGCCTGTGCGGGCCTCGGTCCTGGCCTCTCTGCCTCAGGGTGCCAGGTGGCTTGTGCGCCAACAGAAATTTCGGGTTCGATTGTTAACAGAACTTTATCAGAAGGGTTTTAGGTATCTTTCATTTACATAAAAGCGCTCCATTACTTAAAACGTGGTTTGGGGACTTGTTGGGTGGGGACTTTAAAAAAAAAGGAAAGAAAAGAGACGTTTACCAAATGGGAGCAAGGAGAAAAAAGACACATCCTACTCCCCTAATGGATACCTCATGGAAGCTGCACCCCATCAGAGCCGCAGAGGTTTACTGATAATCGTAAATCCTTTCAAACCGAGACTAAGATGCAGAAATATGCAGGCGAACAGGAAAGTACTAGAATTTCAGATGTTTCCCTCCCCAACCTTCTTCCCCATTCTCTGCCGTTACCTGACAGTATTTCTGAAGGTGGTATATCCTTAAATGAGCAAAGATTTTCTTTGTGGATTCTGTTATTCTAGCGACAGAGTTTTTATTTACTCCAGAGTATTTTAAGATGATCTTTTAGGAGCAGGGACTCTACTCTCCCTGTCTACCTAACAGAAAGTCCAGTGCTTCCCTCTGATTTGGTAAAAGCAGCCAAGTTTGAGTCCCAGAATCACCTTTACTCAGGGGGAGGCCTGGAGAACTCGGCCTGAAAACCTTGGTTCTTGTTGCATAAAGCTTTCCTTTGCTGCAGCCCTGATGGGACTTCCATATAATATAAACACCGTTTGATCAAATAATGCCTAATGTTTCCTAATGAAGCACCCAGTCACGCTTTGGTCCTCCTGTTTATATTGCAGACTGTTGAAGTTAATAAACTAGGAATCCTCTAAGGAAAACCAGCTGACATAGATAATGACACAATTACTAATAATGAATTTACATTTTGTGATTCCATATATGTGCTTCACACCGACTGTGTAACCCTGAGAGCAACCCTCCGACAGGAGCATGTCTGTGCTCTTCACATGGGAAGGGGTGCTGCACAAGGAGGCTGCCCTGCCGGGTTGGGTAGCTGGTGATCAGTGGGCCAGAATTTACACTCAGGCACCCCTGACTCTAATCAGCCTTCTTACCCAGTGGGGACCAGTCATTTCTTATTCTCAGACCTTCAAGTGTAGGGACCTGGCTAGGGACTCTTACTAAACAGTTAAAAATATATATTTATTACCATCATCATGTAGTAATCAAGCCAGGGATTGTCAATGATCATTTTTCTCTGATTAATATGCACATTCATCACAAGCCTATACTTGGAAAGACGTACCAATCACAACTTGCAAAGATTCTGTTGGGAAGCATGCTGGGATCTCAGTGGTGGGGCTGATGGTAAAGGGATGGAGGATGGGATTAGGTACAAATGAAGCCGGGGTGGTCAATTTGGGTATTTATGTGACTCCAAAGTCAGTAGAGCAAGCCTATATTCCAAGGGCATGCGGGTTATAGTTAATTCAGGTTTACAACCATGTCTAAGGGAGTCTGGTCTGGACTGGTACAGTAGCATAAAATGATGAAGGGTTTACTGCTACAGTTGTGTGAGTTGTCAGGTTAGAGGAGTGACTTAGCTGCACTTTTGGAGTTTGGAACGCTTGGGGTAAGGAGTCTCTAAGCTCATTCTGGGTATTGTCAGTGCATCAGTGGTGCAGTGGACTAAAATGAGCCAAGTTCATGGCATGACTCTTATCCCAACTCACTGTAAATAAGAGAAAGGAGCAAGAACTCCTACATCAGAGCTGAGCAAATAGGATGGGAGAGAAGAGAAAGCTGCAGGTCCATAGGCGTGTATCACTCAGGGATTTCTCCTGCCAGCCCATTGCTTGCTAATATCATCAAGGCTAATTCTAGATACTCACCCTTTGGTGAGAAGGGCACACTCGTGTGTCAGCTTTCATCCACATGGTGTCGGAACAGGAAAGGGCTGGGTCTATTGCCCACAGCAGAATGATGGCCCCAAGAGGAAACCAGGAGGTGCAGACTCAGGACTTAGTAATGAGCTTGTGCCTGTCCAGTAAGCCAGCTCACCTACCAGGACTCCACTGGCTTTCCCTCTGAAAGAAAAGAAATCTAAACATGGCAAACTGGTCACACCAAGCTTGAGAAGCATTCAAAACTTATTAGAAAAAATTGATTTGGTATGTCTCCTTGTGCCAAGTTAGAATTTTTTCCCTAAGAGCTATCTATAGTCTGCTCAGTTTTCCCTTTGAATTCTCTGTGTTCTCTTAGACTCTGAACTAACGGTATGTTTCAGTGTCTCTCATGAATCTAAAATGCGCACTGGTAACTTCTAGCAGTCTATACAACTGCTAGAAATGTACCCAACAAAAGTCGATAGAAAATGCCATTTTAAAATAATACCTGGCTATGTCTTTATTTAATTTTTTTCTTTATCTTACTTTAAAAATAGGCTAAGTCCCTTGCAGGGGGGAGATGTGATTAGACTGCGCCCAGACGGGCAAGGAGCACCGCAGAATGTCCCGGCCTGCACTGCCGCACCGCGCCTCGAGCATGCCCGCTGATACTGGAGTAAGGAGCCGGGTGTTGGGATCGGGACGGTGGTGAACCTGCAGGGAAAAGAGCTGAGGTATGTGGTGCCGGGCAGCGTGGAGATGACAGTCAGGGCACATGTGTGACTTACTCCCTTTGATCATCCAGCACTCAGTATGATGCTTGGTCCACGACATGTGTTTGGCACAACTGTATTCAATGAGGGAGTCAAAATTCCAGAATATTTCTTGTGGTGTGGATGCCCGTAACCTGCCTGGGACTGACTAGACATCTCATCATCTGGCCTGGCCCTGGGGGGAGCTTTGCCCTGCTCTCCATCCTTCCGGTATTTAAAGACCTGATATCCCTCCGTTAGTGGGAGATTCCTGAGCAGGGCTGTGGGGTTTTCTGATGTGTTGGAGCCAAGATTGTTCTATTAATTATTGAATAACACACTACCCCCAAACCTCATGACCTAAAAGAACAATTTCATTAGGTCTGAGGACTTTATGAGGCAGGAATTTGGGCATGGCTCAGCCTGGGCACTCTGGCACTGCAGGTGGCTCTGACGGGTTCCTTTTACTTCTGGCAGAAGGACTGGTCTGGAGGGTTGGAATGCTGTCCTCCTGGCTGGTGCCTTGTCTGGGATGGCTGGAATGCAGCGCTCAGCTGGCAGTGTGGACAGGACCCCTACATGTGGTCTCTGTAGCATGGCCGTCCCAGAATGAGCAGTGAGAGGAAGTCACCAGTTCTTTAAGCTTGGGCATGGATACTAGCACATTTTATTTCTGCTCTAGTACATTGGTCAAGAAGTCCTAGAGCCCATCTAGATTCCAGGGGAGGACCAACCCCACCTTTCCATAGGAGGTGTGTCCAAGAATCTGTGGCCATCTTGATCTGACCACAATGAACCTCAGGTGAAAAAATGTGTCACAATAGCCAGAAGGTGGAAACAACCCAAGTGCCCATCCATGAACGAATGGATACCTGAAATGTGGTCTTGCCTTACAATGGAGATATTATTCAGCTATAAAAAGGGAGGAAATTCTGATACGTGTGACAACATGGGTGAACCCTGATGACATGATGCAAAGTGATATAAGCCCATCACAAAAGAACGAATCCTGTGTTACTCCTCTTGCAGGAGGTTCCTGGAGAAGTCACATTCACAGAGGCAGAAGGTAGAATGGCTGTAGCCAGTGGCTTATCTAGGGGGAGGGACTGGGGAGTGAGTATGTAATTACATAGTTTCAGTTGGGGAGGATGAAAAGTTCTAGAAATGGATGGTGGTGATGGCCGCACAACGATGCGAATGTACTTAATGCCCTTGAACAGCACACTCAAACATGGCTAACACAGCAAATTTCATGTGTGTTTTACCACAAAAAATAAATTAAGGAAATTATATTAAAATAAACAAGATATGGCAGGTCTCTGAATTTGAATGGGTTTTTGCATCTCCCTACATGTCTGATTTTTTCCAGAGGGCTAAGGGACCCGATGTTTTCCTTTGGGGCTGTGAGTGTTTCCTTAACTTCCCTCTGACTTCTGGTTCTCCAAATTGATCTCCTTTTGCTGTAGGGCGAATTAGACCCACTAAAGTAAGTAAAAGCACAGATATTTTCACTGTTGGCACCAGCTGGGATGAAATGATTAGGTGATTTACAAGTGTCATTTAAAAATGAAGGCCATTGATCCTGACCAAAGCAATCTACAGATTCAATGCAATTCCTATCAGAATACCAACAGCATTCTTCAACGAACTGGAGAAAATTGTTCTAAAATTCATATGGAACCACAAAAGATCCCGAATAGCCAAAGCAATCCTGAGAAGGAAGAATAAAGCTGGGGGGATTAAGCCCCCCAACTTCAAGCTCTACTACAAAGCCACAGTACTCAAGACAATTTGGTACTGGCACAAGAACAGACCCATAGACCAATGGAACAGACTAGAGAGCCCTGATATAAACCCAACCATTTATGGTCAATTAATATATGATAAAGGAGCCATGGACATACAATGGGGAAATGACAGCCTCTTCAACAGCTGGTGTTGGCAAAACTGGACAGCTACATGCAAGAGAATGAAACTGGATTATTGTTTAACCCCATACACAAAAGTAAACTTGAAATGGATCAAGGACCTAAATGTAAGTCATGAAACCATAAAACTCTTAGAAGCCAACAAAGGCAAAAATCTCCTGAATATAAGCATGAACAACTTCTTCCTGAACGCATCTTCTTGAGCAAGGGAAACAAAAGCAAAAATGAACCTCATGGGACTACATCAAACTAAAAAGTTTCTGTACATCGAAGAACACCATCAACAGAACAAAAAGGCATCCAACAGTATGGGAGAAATATTTGTAAATGACATATCCAACAAGGGATTAACATCCAAAATATATAAAGAACTTACACGCCTGTATACCCAAAAAACAAATAACCCGATTAAAAAATGGGCAGAGGATATGAAGAGACAGTTCTCCAAAGAAGAAATTCAGATGGCCAACAGACATATGAAAAGATGCTCCACATCACTAATCATCAGAGAAATGCAAATTAAAACTGCAATGAGATATCACCTCACACCAGTTAGGATGGCCAGCATCCAAAAGACTGATAACAACAAATGCTGGTAAGGATGTGGAGAAAGGGGAACCCTCCTACCCTGCTGGTGGGAATGTAAGCTAGTTCAACCATTGTGGAAAGCAGTATGTAGGTTCCTCAAAAAACTAAAAATAGAAATAGCATTTGATTTGGGAATCCCACTCCTTGGAATTTACCCAAAGAATACAACTTCTCAGATTCAAAAAGACATATGCACCCCTATTTTATTGCAGCACTTTTTACAATAGCCAAGATATGGAAGCAACCTAAGTGCCCGTCAGTAGATGAATGGATACAGAAGAGGTGATACATATACACAATGGAATACTATTCAGCTGGAAGAAAGAAACAAATCCTACCATTTGCAACAACATGGATGGAACTGGAGGATATTATGTTCAGTGAAATAAGCCAGGCAGAGAAAGACAAGTGCCAAATGATTTCCCTCATTTTTGGAGTATAACAGTGAAGCAAAACTGAAGGAACAAAATAGCAGCAGACTCAGAGATTCCAAGAAAGAACCAGTGGTTACCAAAGGGGAGGGGCGTGGGAGGGCGGGTGGGGAGGGTATTGAGAGGTATTTTGTTTAGTACACATGGTGTGGGGGATCACGGGGAAGACAGTGTAGCACAGAAAAGGCAAACAGTGAATCTGTGGCATCTTACTACACTGATGGACAGTGACTGCATTGGGGTATGGGTGGGGACTTGATAATATGGGTAAATGTAGTAACTACATTGTTTTTTCATGTGAAACCTTCATAAGAGTGTATATCAACAATACCTTAATACAAAAATAAAAAAGTAAATTAATAAAAAAAAAGAAGGCCTTTGAAGACTTAATTATCCCCAGGAAAATCTATCCCTAAATTATTTAGTTGTTTTGTTGCTTATTAAAGCAAGGAGGAGAGTGACAAAGAACTTCAGCTCACCTGTCAGTATCTATCAGCAGAATCAACACAGGATGCGTCACCAGCCTTGTCTACGTAGATGCAAATGAGTTCAGGTTTTCCTTGCAGGTGTAACTGCTCCATGTCACAATGACAGACTCCTGGGTTCAAGGGAAACAGTAGTAGTACTCTATCATGAATTTAGTTTTTTTCTGGTTATTTTTTCCCCTACTGACTTATAGTTTATTGCCTTGTATGCTTTCATAATTTTTTGTATTGCTAATTCTGTGAAAAATTTGAGTATAACGTATATTCACAAGAGTGCCCAAATCAACAATATACCATTTTATTTTAAAAGATGTGTTTTCTGAAAGGGAATACACCAAAAGGGAACTGGCAATTAGACCAGGAAAAGAATACTTGCAGAATCTCAGAAGACCCCTGAGCTTCTTGCTGTCACTAACCACCCTCCCCGAGGGTAGCCTTGCTTTTTTAATACCTCAGAGGCCGTTTCCCTGTTTTGAACTTTTTATAAATGGAATCACGCAATAGTATCACTGAGTTGGCCTCTTTTGCTCAGATTTATGTTTGTGAGATTCATCCACATGCAGCTTATGGTTGTAGATCATTTTATTCTAATGGAAATGTACCACCATTTATTTCTCCTTTCTGCTGTTGTGCATTTGGGTTATTTCCAGTTTTTTGGTTAGTATGAAAAGTGCTGCTGTCATCATCCTTATACAAATCTTTTGATACAGATGTGCCTGCCTACCTGTTGGATTTATACTGACAGGGTGAATTACTATGTTACAGGGTATGCAAATATACAAATACACTGCTTTACTTGGACATACCGAACACTTTTCGTAAACCAGTTATATCAATTTCTATTCCCACCATGTGAGTTTTCTTTGTTCTGCATGCTGTCCAAACTTGGAATTGTCAGCTTTTTTTCACCTTAACCATTCCAGTAGAGGCTTGTAGGATCACACTGTGGTATTTATTTGCCAGTTACATAACCACTCTGTGTCATGTCTGTTGGAGTAATTTGTCTACTTTTTTCTTATTGTGTTGTCTGCCTTTTTCTTACTGATTCATGGACACTTTAAACAGGTCTTTTGGATGTGAATACTTCATTGGATTTTTATCACAGATATAGTCTGTCATCAAATGGCTTGCCTTTTCACTCTCTGAATGGTGTCTTTGAGGAATAGAAGTTCTTAACTTGAATGCACGTAGTATGACACAGCTTTTCATTTTGTCTTTCTGCACAGCACTTTTTGTGTGTGTCTTGTTTAATGTTTCCGTATCCCAGAGGCAAGAAGAGAACATGTCCTGTGTGGTTTTTTTTTAATATTACTGTTTTATCTTTTAACTTTAGCTCTTCAATATTATGATGCATGATGGTTAATTTATGCTTGGGTTAGATTAACTCTTAAATCAGTGGACTTTGAGCAGATTGCTCTCCATTGCACAGGTGGGCCTCATCCAATCAGTTGAAGGCCTGAATAGAACAAGACCAGTCTCCTCTAGCAAGAGGTAATTCTCCACAGACAACCTTGAGACTTCATCTGCACCATTGGCTCTCCTCGGTCTCGAGACACATTGGCGCTGCAGATTTTGGACTTGTCAGCCTCCGTAATCACATGGGCTAATTCCTAATAATAAGTTAGGCAATGCCTGAGACCAGTGAAAGGAGAAAGGTGAGCCGTGGCCAGGACTGTGCAGGGAGCTTGGAAAATATGCCCTGGGTCAGTGCTGGGCAGGTGGCTCTGAGGGAGCACGAGGTGCAGTGGATGGCAGGGGCCCTGAGCCCACCTAGCTCAGTGCCCATAAAGGTTACCCTGCTGCCTGTGAATCTTCCTGTATAATCCAGACTCTGTTTTCCTTGGCTTCCCACATTAGTCTCTTCACTGTGCTGTGGAGAAAGGAATTCTAGTGGAGTGGATGGCTGTTTGTGAGACATAGTCTTATGCAAACAGTGGTGGTATGTTGGAAAAGAGATGGAGAAGGGGCATTCAGAGTCCCTTGGACTGCTTGCTATTTAATTATGTACAAGCCTGCCCTTTCGGACCTGCAGGTACCTCAGGGAAAACAAATCTATCAGATAATAAATTTTTATTTCCTTTATCTTATGCCTGAACGATCTCATTAAGTCTGTAGTTTCTTACATGAACATACTGGCTCTTTTGGATAACTGACGGGAAGCTGTGAGGAATACCGTTGTGTGGTGTGCACGCCTGCAGTGGCAGGTCTGTAGTAGGTACTGGAGCTCTGGAGAGAGTTTCTTTTAGGTTTGGTCACCTAAGGAGTATAGAGTAGTGTATACAAGACTCGGCTGAGATTTCCCATTGAGGACAAGTTATGATGTATGCCTTTGGATAAGGGATTACAATTTTTATAGAGGCTCAATTCCATGAAAGGCAAGGATTCTTCGGGTTTAGAATGTTAATGAACCATCCTTTCTATAAACCCTCTCCCTCCCCTTTCTTTGCCTGGGTAGCCCTGCATTGATTAAGATGATGATGAGGATTTTCTAATTACATTATTTAAGACTAGGTTTTATGTATGGTGGGCGTCCAACCAGACTTAGGAAAGGCACATTTATTTTTGGTTACATACAGAAGACACCCAGGATGTAATTGTTAACTGAATGAGCAAAAATCACAAATACAACTTTTAAAACACAATTTTTCATTTACACTGCATTTTCCCCTAAGTGTTAAACCCTAGGAAAATGATACTTTTTGTGAGTGTGTGGTTATTCATGCTGTGTCCCATCATTGTTATAATCAATAGATAATTTTTAGGACAATTGAACCGCTCACCCTAATGAAAATCTATCCAATTCTTAGTATAGCTACCAAAGTGCAAGAAACAAAACACACCAAACACAAAAGTCTTTCCTTGTTGTGGAGACTAAAAACAAACAAAAAAAATGTCAGCAGTGAAGGTCCTTGAGGCATTCAGATTCTATGTAGAAGAATCCATAGCCGTGACAGAGGTCCTTTTCCTCCGACTGCTCATCCTCAGAACAGATCGTCTTTTCCAGGCATGCTGCTTCTCTGCACTGCTCCTGCAAGGGCCGCAGGATCTGGGCTGAGTGAGCACCCACTGCTTGGTTCTACTGCCGTGCGTATGGAATCCCATACATAACAGATTTGAATATAATCTGATAGTAGATGGGAAGTGTGAACACAACAGGGCAATCATATACAGCATCATGTAAATTTGCTCTGAGGAATTTAGTCTTTGTTTTGGCATCTCTTATTGCAGCATCCTGTTTACGGCAAGGTGAGGCATCTGAGCAGAGGGCACAGTCGAGGCTGGACACCTGAGCTGGGGGCAGTGGTCAGAGCAAAAGCTGATCAAAGACGTTAGCTGAGTAACAGTCTAAGACTGTGGCCTGTAGGGGTTGCCAAGATCATAAAGCCCAGGAATCTAGAAAGTGTGTGGTAGGAAGAATTAGGGTTCACCAGAGACACAGAACCAATAGGTGATGTGTATATATAGAGGTTCATTATAAGAAATTGGCTGACAAGTGCAAAATGCAGGGTGGGCCAACAGGCTGGAGACCCAGGAGAGCCAGTGTCACAGTTCAAGACCCAATTGTCTGCTGGAGAATTCTCTTACTCAGGGGATGGTGGGACCATCAACTGAATAAGGTCCATTCACATTATGGAAGGCATGTTGATTTACTCAAATCCCACTGATTTAAATATTAGCCTTATCCAAAAACACCCTCACAGAAACACCCCGAATAATGTTGCACAGACTGGACACCGTAGCCCAGCCAAATTGACCCATGAAATTAACCATCACACAAGTCTTGATAATACACTTCCGAGAGGCAGAGCCCTTCGTCCTTGGTGGCTCCTCCCAGCTTCAGAGGGAGAGCAGTGTGTGTGTGCTTTCTGACGTGAACATTCCCGGATCTGTACGCTGTGCATTGCACTAGGAAGATAAATGGCTGAGGAAGGTGGAGAGAGACTCGCTCTCCTGTGACAGTGGGAGCGCAGTCCCCCTTTCTGGAATGGCTGCAATAAAATTGGAGTTTGGTAGGGGGCGCATGCATCCCACCCCCGTCTTTGTTGAAGCAGAGTCTGGCAGGATGATTCTCCATGCCTTCAGTAGGCCTTTGCCACGTAAAGGACAGCAATACTGAGGAAAGTGAAAAACTTTCACGATTAGTACTGAGAAAGCTGACATCTACCCCAGAAAGCCTAATTTGATTATGATCTTGACCTAGATAACCTCTAAGCTGTTTGCATATGGCCAGGGCCTGTTGTGCAGTCTCAGCTCTCTGCTCCCCAACATGTGTGTCTTCTGCTGTGAGCGTCCGCCTCCAGCACCGTGGGGGAGACAGAACAAAGGGGCAGGGCCCCTGCTTGCCTGGCCGCCCAGGCTGGTGCCCGCTGCCTCCATCAAGGGCACTCAGCGTCTGGGGATGCGGGGCGTGGAGGAAGATCAGACCTCCGCCCTAGCGTTTTCCTTTTATGTCAGCAGGCTCTCCAGGGCGGGGCCCCCTGGACACAGGCTCACGTCAACCTCAGCAGAGGCTGGTGTCCAGAGCACTTAACCTTTGCACAGGACAGAAGGAAATCGAAATGGATGTGAATGCATTGATGGGCGTTATCCAGATACATTTACATTAATCGTGTACATTTCTGACTATAAAAAAAATCATATTCTTAGGAGAATTCATAGAAGAAGCAGAAAATTAATAGAGGAAAAAGGACTTCACCCAATATTAAGCAATTGGTAAAACTGAGTATTTACCACATGCCAGGGACTGTGCTGAGAATAACTGCTAAAAAGGTACATGCGCTCCATGTGTTCCCTGAAGATCCATACAGGTGAGCCTCTGTACTCTATTCCCTAGTCTCTCTTTTCATATATATGTGTATATAAACTGTTAAAAGTATGTCTGTGCATACACATACATTCTTTATTCAAAACTGAGGAGTTGTTTGTAGGGCTCTGAATATGACTCCATGTCATTAATATGCAGTCATTTTGTTTACTTATTATTGAATATTTAGGTGGATTTAAATATTTTACTATTATAAGAAATGTCGTTATCCTGGCATATGCATCTTTGCTTATTTCCTTAGGACAAATTCTCAGAAATTTGATAGAGTCCAAGGATATGGACATTGCTCGGGTGCCTCATCAGGAATTGTCCACCGATTCAGAGCCCCACTAGCGGTGCAGGATGTCGTGAACCTTGTACCCGTTTATCGTATTGAATGTTACTTATAAGTTGCCTAATCAATAGGCAGATGAGGAGGACTCCTTTCAGTCCACCTTGTTTGACGGTCTGAGAGTCACATCATCTGTCCGGGCACTACGTTATTCTCAGCCTGGGCTGACTGCAGGGGGCACTCTGAGGACAGACCAATGTTGGGTGGGGTGTCTGCATTTTGGGGAGCTTGGTTCCCAGATTTTGTGGTAGGGAGAAGACGAAATAGCACGGAGGAGGTAAAGTCAGTGGAAGCCCTAAGCTGCCAGCAGGCCACCTGGAGGGGGCCGGACAGAGTGACGGCTGCCAAGGAGAGGGACCCCTTCCTCAGGGTCCTGGCTGCCGGCTCTGAGGTCAGAGGGCTGCGTTTGGACCCTGGCTCTGCATCTGGCCCCCGTGTGACTGACCTTGGTGAAGTTACTTCTGGTGTCTCAGTTTATCACTTAAAGGGGGGGACAAGAACGCTCCCTCCTTAGGGTTTGGGGACACCAGCGATGGACGCGCTGGGTGCGGATCCTGAAGATTTAGGGTCATGTCCTCCTCTTGGAAAACCCGTGGTGAACACGATCTGCTGTTCCACGCAGTCACGCTTCTAGGGGCAGGTTCCCGGGCGGATCGTGTGGCTTTGATGCCAAGGTCTCCTGGAGAGCGTGCATCTGTTGTAGTATTTCCAGACGTGAGTGGTTTTGCAATTTCTATCTTCTGTCCTCATATGGTTCTTCTTCCCACATCTCTCCCCTCCCTGCCTGCCTCTCATAAATGGTTCTTGAGACCTTACTTCACCAGGCACTGCCCTAGGTCTCTGGGGCAGAGTGGGTCTAGCCTGTCCAGGCCGCTTTAACCAAATACCATTGACGGGGTGGCTTATGAGCAACAGACGTTTGTTTGCCGTGGCCCTGGAGGCGGCGAAGCCCAGGGTCTCAGCACCGCAGGTGTGGCGTCTGGTGAGAACTCTGCCTCACAGACGGTGTCTTTTACAGCGTGCCCACGTGGCGGAAGGAAAGCTGTCCGGGGTGTCCTTTGTAAGATCACTCATCACGTTCACGAGGGCTCCGCCTCATACCTGAACCCCTCCCAATACTATAGCGTTGGGGTTAGGATTTCAACATATGAATTTTGGGGGGACACAAACATTCATTCCGCAGTAAGTGGTAAGTGGTGAGCTAACCGACGGCAGGAATACTTCTCCTGAATGTCTAAAACTTTGAAAACCCTCTTGGCGCCTAGGGGCGTCTGCCTCACACTCTACTTATCGACGCGTGTGTCCCTCCTCTCCTGTGGGACTTGAAGGTCTTGCAGCCAGTGCTCAGCACGTGTCCATCTGTGTCTCCCTCGCACTGCCCCGCGCAGGGCTGTGTGTGTGCCTGATGACTAAGAGATGCTTCTTGAAGCAAGTAAGGAGGGAGCTGGCCCTGATCAGTGTTGCTTCACATGGGCAACAGCAGTAATCAGTTGACAAAAGAAACCAGTGTCCTTGGTAGAAATGGGGTTGAGTCTCTCCCTGTGAGGCCTGGGGACAGGCCAGTGCCGGGGCAAGTGCAGGGGGCACCCAGGGGTTCTTCCTACCCAGTGGCATTTCAGGAATGGAGAGTGGACTGTGGGATTTGATTGTCCCAAGAGCATTTCCCTAAGGATTCCTGTCCAGTCTGGCTTCCTTGGACCCTCAGCTATTGTGCTGTTTTCCTCTGGCTGCTCTAGCAGATTTCCATAACCTTAGTGGCTTAAAATAACACAGATTTATTACTATTCTCCTGGAGTCGGAAGTCCAAACTGGGCTTCCCTGACCCGAAGCCGAGGAGTCAGGGAGGCTGTGGTCCCTGTGCGGCTCTGATGGTGCATCTGTCCCTTGCCTTCTCCAGCCTCTGGCAGCTACCACACCCCTTGGCTCAGGGACCCACATCACTCCAGCCCCTGGTTCTGGTGTCACGTGTGTGTGTTTGACTCTGACCCTCCCCTTCCTCTTCTAAAAACATGTGATAACCTTGGGCTCATCCGGACAGGGCAGGACATTCTCCCGTTGCAAGGTCCTAAACTTAATCGTGTCTGAAAGTCCCCTTTGCCGTGTAAAGAAATATAGTCACAAGTTCTGGGCAATAGGATTTCTTTGCAAGGATCACAGTTTGGTCTGTCATAACATGGTTGGAGCTGACTGACGGAAGCCGTGTCTGTGGTTTGTATTATGAACTAGTTAGAGCTTGAGGCCCGTGGGCATTCTGATTCAGAACAGCAGGTGCTAATGCCTATAATGTGTATCCTTCCTGACTGAGCATTCTGCCACTGACAGTATCCCTGACTTGGGGACCTACTTCCTGAATGGCTGTTCTCCCTGTTTTCCATGCTCCTGTCCGTAGTCTGGAGCAGCAGGAAAACAGAAGGATGAGCCTGAAAAATCAGCTGGGATGGTTTCGTACGTGGAGATGGAGGGATATTGGGGAGAGAAATGAGGGATGGTGAATAAATCATAATTATAATTCATTTTTGTCAAGATGATAGAATATCTTATTAGGATAGTTTGTCCTAAAGTATCTAAAAAATATATTTTGTATAAAGAGATTCTTATTTTTTCTTAATATTATCATATTTTGATCTTGTAGCATTTTTTTTGCCTAGATGTGCAAGTATATTATTTGCAAAAACAGTAAACAGTCATCTATAGAGAGGTGTGTTTAAATGATAATGTTTTGAAAATCTTACTGCAGTGGACTGAATGCTTTTGTTCCCCCAAATTCATGTGTTGAAACCTCTTCCCCCAAGGTGATAGCATTAGGAGGAGGTGGGCCCTTGGGAGTGATCAGGCCATGAAGGTGGAGCCCCCATGAAAGGGATTAGTGCTTTATAAAGGGACCCCAGAGACCTCCCTCCCCTTCCGCCAGGTGAGGACGCAGAGAGAAGGCGGCATCTATGGACCAGAAAGCAGGTCCTCACCAGATACAGAATCTGCCAGTACTTTGCTCTCTGACTTCCCAGTCTCTAGAGCTGACAAATAACTAAGGCACCTAGCCTATGGCATTTTTGTTACAGCAGCCTGAGCAGACGAAGACACATTCATAAATCTACACCCAGATAACAATGTTTTTCTTTTCCACATGCAGTTCTTCCCTGGAGTGATATTGCCGTGTAGGTAACCCCCTGCCAGGATATGATAATGCTGCCTTCATTTAGACGTTGTAAAAGGAAACTATTGGACTGGGTCATCCCATTTATTCCTATGTAGTGAAGGACTATGTTTTCTCTGTACCATAAGACAAATTGATCATGGTCCCCTTACTAATTACCCAGTTAACTAAAATGTCTCTCTTTGATACCAGCCATTAATAATCTATTTATAAGCATTTCCCACTCAGAAGCTAGTGAGAGCTAAGCAATATCACACACACATTATATTAGGAAATTTGACATTTGTTCCATTGACAGTCTCGCGGTGTTCAGTGGACAGTTTACAGGGAATCACCCAAGAGGAGAGACAGAGACTGCATACAACCTTCAGAACATAAAGCAAGTTCTATTTCAATTTTACTTAACAGAAAAATCCAGAAGAGGGTCACCTTTGCCCCTCTTTGCATCTGTGATCTGGGATAGCCCTGCAAGTATAGGACAAGTAATGTAAAAGAAAAATGTGATAACTACAGTTAATGTGCTAAATAGCCAAAAGAAAATCTTGATTTCATTACTGTTTAGAAGTGAAACTCATTATACTCGATAGGGATTCAATAGCTGTGAATTAAAAATTAATTTGTAATATTAAATTCAATCCAGATTATTTAATTTAAATAATAATATATATTAGAAAGCAGAGGTTGTATCCTGGTGGAGGCTAAGAAACAGAAGCTGTATTTTTAGAAATCATTCGGGATTACTTTCAACTCTTTGTATTTTCTTTAATCTTGAGAAATTTGTTATATTAAAGAACATATTTTTTTCCTTGGTGGGTAATATAGCCAAGTTGTCTAAAATAATTTCACCTGTCTTCTCTACAAATGGAAAATGACTAGAGAAATGTTGGCTTTTAATTTGTTTCTGACCTCTAAAAAACAATTTTTAGCTTCTTAGCTAAATGGACTGGATTTTATATTGGCATAGTCTTCAATTTGCAGTGGGTTAAAAGGCTGCTTGTAGGCTGGGTGCTTGGAGCTCAGAGTTTCTGTATGTGAATCAGGGTCCGCAGGGCAGCCTGTAAGGCTGCGGGTGCCTGTAAGAGGGGCCCTTCCTCGATGAGGACAGTGCCGGGGGGACAGAGACGCTGCCTAGCAGAAGCGTCCATGACCCCAGAACTCGTCTTCATCACCGCAGGTGAGCCCCTGGTCCCCAGCTCTTGCTGCTTTGCTCAGCTCCCCCTGGGCGTCCCCTTCTGGCTGGCTCCCAGCCCCTCCCAGTGCCTCTGGCTGCCGCTTGGAGGGGCTCCAGGCTCTGTGTTGGACTGCGGACTGATCCTACCTCCACTCGGTGGTCCGCTTCACAGCCTCCGGTGGGCGGTTGGTGGAGCGCGATCTCCCACCGCCATGGGGTGGGAGCCTGTTTAGATCCATGATGTACCTGCGTTAGAGGAGAAGCAGAATCCCGGAAACTCAAACCCAAGCCTCCAGCAGGCAAGGACCTCTCCAGGGCTGCAGGGAGCACCCTGGGCGGCTTACACACGTCAGTTCATTTAATGGGCACAGCGGATTTATGAGGCAGATATTATTACCCCCATGTTACAGCTGGAGAAACTGAGGCTTAAGGAGATTAAGTCACTTGCTCAGATTGTGAGTGTGGAGTTGGGGTCTTAACCCGGGCTCTTACGACTCATGTCCACACTCTTAATAACGGCCACACGAACCTCATACTCTCGGTGCTCCATGGGCATTAACTCATTTAGTTTTTCCAGCAAGCCTGTAAAGTAGATACTCTTATTATCGTCATCACGAATCCCCATTTCAAGTGTGACAAAATGAGGCAAAGCAATGCTAAAAAGAAATGAGCTGTCAAGTCATGGAACATCATGGAGGCACCTTAAATGCATGTTACTAAGTGAAAGAAGCCAGTCTGGAAACTGCAACTGTGACCCTCTGGAAAAGGCAAACCCACAGAGGCAGGAAGACCAGTGGTGCCGGGGGCTTTGGGGAGGGGGAGTGAACAGCTGGAGCACAGAGGGCTCTTAGGGCAGTGAGTCTACTTTATATGACACTGTAGTGGTGGACTCGTGTCGTTATGTGTTTGCCCAAACCCACTGGGTGTGCGCCACCATGGGTGACCTTAAGGCAGGCTGTGGACTCTGGGTGACAGTGACGTGGCACTGTAGGTTCATCAGTTATAACACATGTCCCGTCTGGCGGGGGTGTTGGTAATGCATGTGTGGGACCAGAGGATATATGGGAACTGTCTGTAGCTGGCCTTCAATTTTTCTGTGAATCTAAAACTGCTTTAAGAAATAAAGTGTTTAAAAAACTTTGGAAAAGGAAAGAAAAGAAAATGCAGAGAGGCTAAATCATTGCCCGTGATCCCATAGCTAGCAAGGGGCAGAGACAGGATGGCTCACAGCCTGTGCCCATCGACCTCCAGGACATGTAGTCCCTCAAAACCTACCACTTCCTTAGCACTCTTCTGACCGTATTACCTATATTAACTCATAAAGTCTCTGTGCTCTTTTCTGCTTGAGAGGCTGTCTTAGTCAATTCAGGCTCCCCTAACAGGTTCCCACAGACTGTGGCTTAAACACAGACAGGTACTTCTCTGAGCTCTGCAGGCTGCGGGGCTGAGACCGGGTGCTGGCATGCAGGGGGGTCTCGTGAGACCCCTCCTGGCTCGCAGACGGCTGTGGCTGTGTGCTCACAAGGTGGGGACGCGGGAGGAGGCAATGCCACTCCTGTCTCTTATCAGGAAGGATCACCTCCCATAGCTCCCCCTCCAAACATCATTACACTGCAATTAAGGTTTCAACCTATGAATTTTGGGAGGACGTGGGCATTCAGTCCGTGGCGTGAACTTACTGCATCACGGGGCTGGTGTTTGGATTGGGGACTGGCCATCATGTTTGCCCCGGATGGAGAGTGCCTGGGGTGGGGGACTTTCATACCAAACCCAGGAAAGTCCCAGGCCAGGTCGAGTGGGGCACCCACTCCTCACCTTTCTTGCCTTCAGTCTAGTGACATTTTCTTCATGCCTTAGAGTTTCACCTGAGAGATGGTTTTCTTCCCTGTGCCGCAGATGAGCTGTGCTCCTGTCCACATTGTGTGCGTGTGTCCGTAGTCCCACCTGCCCAGCTCTTCACTGCTCACTCGGGTCACATCCTCACCATCAGCATGATCAGAGCAGCCTTAACACAATGCCTGACAGGTACAATGACTGCTCAGGCGCTGGGGGCTCACCAGGAACCCAAGGCCCACAAATGATCCTGCCTCTTGGTTGAATGCATCCTGGTGTTCTGCTAGGATGGGAGGCTGTGGACATAAGCATCTCTATCGGCTCTTCCCAGGGCTTCCGGCCCCAAGCCACAGCTGCTCTTGCCTCCAGGTCCATGAGAGGTGAACCAAGTGGCCCTCCTCACGTAACACAGTGAGGCTGCTCTTTGCTTAGGTCTCGCAGCCGTCCTGTAGGCTGCACAGGCCTCTGGTGTCAGCTGGTGGCAGGGTCGGGACCCGTGTGCGTGTTACAGCTCCTCGTTTACAGAGGGGCCTGCCTTTGCTTCTGGCAGGACCACCTGAGATGTGTGAGTGTGGCTCTGCACACCCAGTGCCAGGGCACAAAGACCCGAGTATGTTCCAGTCCCTCTTCCTCCAGCTCCCGGAAGGCTGGAAGAGAGCCGCTGTCTACCTTCCGCGTGGTGATGGTAGACTACCTGGTGAAGAATGTATTAAAATAAATTTGATAATGACCAGAAAAATAATACCACCTGAGATTCCCAGTGTCTTTCCCTGGGTGTTTTTGAAGGTTTCTTATAGAACCTGGAAGGAATCTGTCAGGATCTAAGTTTCTCCCTGGTATTTATGGCTCCCTGACATAGAAGGAAATGATTATTTTGCCAAGTCATTGTTCCAAACATAAAGAGCAATTGGTAATTCACTCAAGTGGGGAGATGGGGAGGGAGGTTTGAAAAAGGAGTCACACATGGCAAATGCAAACAGGAGGTGTTCTGAAGGATTTCTGGGAAAGGCTGTACAAACCATGGCTGGATGTGCGTATGTCCTTTGCACATATTATTAGTCTGGGTCAATTTCATTCACATATTTCTCAGTATGTGGAGACACCGTAGGGGATGCATAATGTAGGTGCTTTGCCCAGACTTCCTTGGGGAGACCTTTTACTGTGTATGTGTGCACGCATGTGCATGTAAGGCTTTGAGTGACTGTTCACAGCAGCAGCCCCCAGACCTTCAGGCTGTTGGAGCCAGCGCTGCTGTGCACGCAGATCTCCAAAGCCTTTGGGTGGGTTTCACCAAGACCTGCCAGGTGTGTGAGTGTGTGAATCCAGGCTTGGGGTGAGTCTGAGGGGTCCTGCCTCCATGGGTCAGGCTCCAGCCACCCTTGTGGGCTTCGCTGAGGTTTCGTTTTGCTCATCTGCTTTCCTGTCCTTGGTTACTCATTTACCCTGGGAGCATTTCCTTATCTCAGGATCTGCTTCTGGGAAACCCAGCCTATGACAGGACTAGAATTGATGAAATGAATTATGGACCCCTCCAAAATGGAGAAGTGATGAGTTAGGAGTATGGTTATGGATTCACTAAATGTGGTAGAAAACGCATCTGGCCATTTGGTGTATATGATATTTAATTTTTTTTTTAATATGGAACGCTTCACGAATTTGCATGTCATCATTGCGCAGGGGCCATGCTAATCTTCTCTGTATTGTTCCAATTTTAGTATGTGTGCTGCTGAAGCGAGCACTGATATTTAATTTTTGTAAGAAAAAGGTGCTCTGGACTGGATGTGAGCAAATTCTTGTGCTCCTGGAATACTCAGCATACTCCCAGAAGCAGAGTTTAAAAAAAAAAAATTTTTTTTATCAAGTCACTCTGGCCCAACATGTTCACAGACAGCTCTCTCTGTGAACTGTTTGTTTAGTTTTCCGTGGTTTGATGGTTATTTTATGTGTCAACTTGAGTGGGCCGGGGGTGACCGGAGACACAGCCAGACATCCTGGATGCGTCTGTGCGGGTGTTTCCCAGTGAGACCAGCATTTGAACTGGTACACGGAGTAAGGCAGATGGCCCTTCCTGTCGTGGGTGGACTTCCGGTCCATCCAGGACCTGAAGAGAGCAGAAAGGCCAGAAAGGGGGTGTGCTCTCTGGGCCTGCTGAGGGAGGACAGGGGTCTCTTGCTCTCCAGTGGGGCCTTAAGCCATTGGCTCTCCTGGTTTTTAACACTGGAGCTACACTACCAGCTATCCTGGGCCTTCCTCCTGCAGACGGCAGATACGGGGCTTCTCGGCTGCCATATGCATGTGAACCAATTCCAATAATAAATTTCTTCTATCTCTCTCTCTCTCTATCAATCAACTATCTTTATCTATCTATCTATCTATCTATCTATCTATCTATCTATCTACCTACCTATCTATCATCTAGCCATCCATCCACCCACCCATCCATCTGCTCATCCACCCACCCATCCACCAATCCACCCATCCACCCATCCATCCATTCATCCACCCACCCACCCATCCATCCACCCATCCATCCACCCATCCACCCACCCATCCACCCACCCATCCCCCCACCCACCCATCCCCCCATCCACCCATCCATCCATCCATCCATCCATTCATCCACCCACCCATCCACCCACCCACCCACCCATCCATCCATCCATCCATCCATCCATCCACCCATCCACCCATCCACCCACCCACCCATCCATCCGCTCATCCACCCACCCATCCACCCATCCACCCACCCATCCATCCATCCATCCACCCACCCATCCATCCACCCACCCATCCACCCATCCATCCATCCAACCTGTTGCTTCTTGCTTCTATGTCTCTGAAGAACACTAATACATATGGACCTTTGCGGTTGCTCCTGACTATCTTAACTGCAGGTAAGGTAAGGAATGTGGTAGTAAAGAAACCAAATTCACAAAATGATGGTGGCTTCCGAGTGAACAGTTGTAAATATGTCTGTATATACTAAGATTTGCTTACATTTTTCTGTTACTGAGTTGTTAGCTATGCATTTATTTTCTGCTTTCTGAGTTTGGCCGTCACTATTTAGAAAAAAATAAACAAAGCTGCTCTTTCATTAGTCTGATATTTCTGTGACCAGATGGCTTCAGTTCCCTCACAGCTGAACTGGTTCTTGACCACATACTCCGTGCTGACGAATCAGAGGAGCTGTTCTCTGGTGTCATATGAAACTGCAGCATACCTCGAAGAATTTTTTTCTGGAAACAGGAGTGACACTGGTTCTTGCGATATTGAACAACAGTGCACAGAATGTTCCTTAGAGTGAATATTTAATCTAATTTCCTGTTAGTCTTATGCTTCTGATGTCACCTCATAGTCCCTAAATGTACACACATCCTCAGAATCTGTGTTAACTTACAAAGTCAGCCATAGGGAGCCCCAAAACAATGAAAAAGAACAACTTAGAAATGGCAAGGGCTATGTGGGGCCCAGCTGGTTTTATTATTTTTGTATGTATTCAGTCTGCCAGTTTGTTTTTCCTGGGATTCATTTAGTGATAACATCTGAGGCTTGGACACCACACAGATCGTGCTAATTTGATTTACAAACCCTGGTAACAGGATTACCCTAAATGCTCTTTTGGGGGAAATGATTAGAATCGTTATACAGTGCACCACAGGTGGCAATGGGAAGTGGACGCATTTTCATTTCAGGGCAAAGATAATGCTCTTTTCTTGTGAAAAGTGCTTTGAATAAAATGCCTATGTTTTCCCCATGATGAACTAGCTTCTTTGGACACAGTGTCCGTCTTTTCTGAACTGCAGTATGAGGAGGCATGGAATTCATTGGAATGATTTGGGAGCTGCATTAACTTCCAAATTCTTGTTGGTAAACCTTCCTGTTGTCAATATTGCCCAGGAATGTGGATTGTGTGCTTTTTCCAGCCATCACAGGACATACCAGAGTCATGCCAGATATATTTGACTTGTGGCCCATATGGTGGTAGGACTGCAGAGTATACATGTAGGCAATGTTCCAGACCAGGCTCAGGAGCCCTGCTTTATGCGGAACATTTCTCTGACACTTCACAAGGTGCGAGTTCCTCTGTGTTAACTGCATTTGAAAACTGCTTGCCTCAGGGCTAAAGGAAGACTCTTGGGAGGGAATAGGAAGCATTTGTATATTTCTTACCTGTGATTGTAACCTAAATATTTTATATGTAATTGCAACTTTGATTTCCCCAGGCCCTACCAATCTGTGAGTACAAATGAGGTGATATTTTTAATATCTAAATCCCATCGACTCACTGGTCTTATCTGCCTGCTCAGAGTAACAAATGCAGGAGTTCTTCAGTGGTCTTACATGGAAACACCCACTTGCTCAAACTCTTCTGCTTTCACCCGTGGAGTATGTCTGGTCTACAACTCTTTGAGATGGGCATTTTGGCCTTGCTAAGCTCACACGCACCTTCTGTGACAGCGCTGTGTCCTTGTGAGAGCTTACTGCTACGTGCAGGGTGTCCTGGCTGGTCCCGCATGGAGACCGGACGTGTAGGACCAGTGGCTATCCAGGCTTTAAGTAGGTGAATGGATGTCCTGATCCTTGTCTCTGTCTCCCTGTCTTCCTTCCATCTCCCCTGTTGTGTAAGTACCTCCGCCAGTAGACAAAACCGAGGCCCCCATCTCTGTCAGCCCACGAGTACTGATGCCTATGACCCATGGTCTTCTAGCCGCCTCTGCTTAGCTTGTCTACAGTGAGCTCCAAAACCCTGTAAGATGCTGTTGTCTCCAATTTAACACGAGGGAAGTTGGTTCAGAAGCATCAAGTGACTTGGGTGTGATCGGAAAGTTAATACCAGTCAGAGATAAAAGTTTAACCTATGTTATTCTGACTCCAATGAGTGCTCTTCGCTCTGCAGGGTCCGCAGTCCTGAGCCCGGCCTTCTGGGATCCCATTCACATCAGAGAGGCCACCTCTTTAATGTTTGGTAGCCTTGGCCCTGGCACAGATTCTAGATGGAACAGCTGATGCTTAAAATAATAACCACCAGCCAGCACAGAGATAAACCCATCTTTGAAGTACATTTATTAATAAAGATACAGTTGTACAAAGAATGCAGAATCAGATCATCTTTATCTGGTTGTAAAGGAGGTATAGGAACCTAAGTATGCATCAGATACTTGGGTGCTGAAGTAGTTCTGAACCCAGCTGCCAATAACTTTTCCTATTCCTTTCTGAGGTATTGAAGGCCATGAGGGAGATGGATACAGAGGAGAGTGGTTCTTTCTGTTGTGATTAGCAAAAACGTGTATCCTTACAGGAACAGTGATCCATCAGTCTATTAGTTTAACCTTTGCCAACATTCAGTGTCTCTCTTCAGATTCATAAATGATGTTCTTCCATTAGAAAATATGTCACATGTTGTGGTGGCCTGTGCAGAAATTAAAGAAAAAAAAGATAAGAAACGTTTCAGAAAAGGTGTAAGACGATTTCTGTCATCAGACTGCTAGACAAATAGCAGCTACTGAACCAAGAAAAAAATAATCAGGTGAGCTTCATGGATAAAGGAGTCCAAAAGTAAGCAAAAGAGGAACTGTTTTCATTGCAGACTTGCCTAGAAAGCAATGAGGAGTCTTGCTTCTTTCTGGGAGCAGTTGTGGTGAGATCACACATGATCAATATGGCTGATGGGCTCGACAACGGCTCCTTGGAATTTGGTGAGCCATCTCTGCCTTCCCCTTTATTTTCTTGAAGTCAATCACCAGATGATGTCTTTGATGTGTGAAGAGAAGAAACTAAAATACTTTGGCGCTGAAGGTGTACAGACAATATATCTCTAGTCGATGCTCGAGTCTCCCAGTTACCTCCTGCCGTCAGCACGTCGGCCCCTGATGGAAAGATAGTATCGGCACCTAAGTCCCTTTCATTGTGGGGACCACAGTTCAACAGAAACAGTGAAGATGCAGCCGTCTTGGTATTCATGACCCTGAGACACGTGTAAAAATGTTTTACAGTGAAATTTTGTGACCTGCAGGAAAAGTCTGCATACTATTTGGCCTGGGTCAATTGACGATGCGCTCTGGAAATGATGCGGGTGTTATGATCACCATGCTAGGGGTCTGAGAAAGGGGTATCCGGACCCCATTTCCTGTTAAGAGGCACGGGCCTGTCACAGATGGAGCATGGGAAGCCCTGCCGTGGAGGCGCCTGTGTTGCACGAAGAGAGAAGCTCCGGTGGCTCATGGCAAACCCGAGTGACTGTCAGCGCAGGAACTTCCCGGCGCATTTCCTCTGCGCATACGTAATGATGCACCGACTTCTGTTTCTCCGTGCTCATTCAAGCGTCCCGTGTGTGAGGTCCAATGAGCTGCGACCTCTTCCTTCACCAGACGCTTCAACAAATTGCCTTTGCGCTGCCGCCACTTCATAGGTTTTTCTAGCTCAGGAGGTGGCTTTCCAGCCCGTAGAGCTAATGTGTTCCCCAGACCTACTTTGCATTCTGCTCTCATTCAAGCCACTGTTTGGGTCACCTTCATGGTAGGAGTGGACAATCACGCTAAATTATGCTTTTCTCACTTTCAGCTCTTCGCCACTGACTGCACTGTTCCGATACTCTCCAAGACTTTGGTACAAGCTCTGAACTGACACTCCAGGTTTTTCTCTAGCGATTGACTGATGAATAATCCATTTCCTTTTGCTAAACAGGACACATGTTACAGTCACGGGACACTATCCTCCAGGCCGCTGCAAAACTGTCCCGTTGTAAAAATCACCCTCTATTCATTCTTTCTGACATAGGATTATTAGCTATTGTATAGAGCTGGTGTTGACATAATGACTGCTTTCCTCCGTGTTGGGCCTCCTTTACGTGGGTTACATCAGAGGTACCTCGTCAACAGAACCTTTCTGATGTATTTGACCAGCATCTGTGTCACTGGATTAAAATACGGTGTTCAAGAAGGTTGATATTACTCCAGTGGTTATCTCTGGGGAAGGGGGCCAGAATGAGGAGGGTAGAGAGTGTAATTATCTGTTTTGTAAGTTTTTACCACAAGCGGATGTTGCCTTTCTAATATCCAAGAAAGGGACTGTGTTCACCATGTGAACAAAGAGTTGCAAAGGGGGTAAACTGGTATACCAAGATCAGACATGCGGCTCAGGTATAAGTTTCCTTTGAACTATAGCTTAATTGAATCAAAGACTAATTCAATCTTTTGACTTGCTTTCGGAGAGTCCTAATTCCTCTGTAATAGAGTGGTGGTGAGATCCGCTGGGAATTACTTTTTTGACTTCAAAACTTCAGGGGTGGGAAAGAGCCATTCCTGCCTCTGAATGCATTTGTTACACATCTTCAGAAATGAATTTGAAGAGAGTGAAAATGCGATATTCCTTTTGCTAGTGTTTGAATGATCTTTTTATTGGCTATTGCTGTTAAATATTTATGTGTTTCTGCAGGGTTGTCTATTGTGCACAATAAAAAAATCTATGTAAGACATAGTTTTGCCACCATCAGTGTAAAGGAAAAAAAAACAACCCTGAAAACTAACAGTGAGAGATGCTAGCTGTATCTTTGGGTAGATATTCCAAACGTTTTGGTCATAATGGTTTTTGGGGTAACTATATCCATGGGAAGCATGAAAGTCTTTTGAGAGGCAGTGAATGTCCTGGAAAATGTTTGATTCAGTGAGAACATTCATTAGACTCTTTGGTTAGAGGTGATGGAAATTCAAGCAGCTTAAGTAGAGAAGGTGGTGTATTTGCTCATGAAACTTAACTCCGGGGCAGGGGGCACACGTGACGAGTCTTAGATATACCGTGGTCCAGAGGCTCACATGATGCCGTTGGGTCCCTGTCTCTCTCTCTCTCTACTCGTGCTGCCTCTGTTTCTTCTATGTTGGCTTCGCATTTCAGGCATATTCTGTTTGCATGATGGAAATGGGGACTCCTGGCCACTGGGAGTCCCAAACTTCTCCAAAAGGAAGAGAAAGCCACTCTTTCTTCCAAAGTCCTTTTAGCAAATCCCAAGAAACATTCCTATGGACCCTGCTCAAAGCACATGTTCCTCCTTGTCAGGGAGCTGGAGGTCGCCAGGCAGCACTGTGTTCCTGCCGCGATGGGAGTGCCGTGAGGCCGGGCCTGACAGTAAACAGCGCAGCCAAGGAGGAACAGGGGCTTGTTCTCAAAAAGAGAGGTCACTGGATGGACGAACCATAGGACCTCCCGCAGGAAGGCCGCTTCCCGAGGGTCTGGTAAGCTCATCAGCACCCAGGGAGACCGCCTAAAGGCATTGGGTAATTAAGTGTACATTGTATTCTCTTAGCTTTCAGTGCTAGCTAAGCAGTTATAAATCACATAGAAAACCTAGGAAAAAATATTGCTGAAATCAGTTTGCATCAAAGCTTTTTTGAAAAACCTAAAATTACATTAGGATCATCTTGATGACTATTGCCTCAAAACTCTGATTCCTTCTTTCAATTCAGTAAATTCTTCTTATCTGAACTACCTAATTTTATCTCATAAAAATGTGGGTCTGTCTTGAAACAATTATACTTATGGTGAAATGGTAAGTAGATACCTTATAAACAATGATTACTTTTCGCTGGGCAACAAGCAGAATTTATCATAAGTCTTCTGTTAGAATAACATTTACAAAATATCTCTAAGTTGTAAAATCCTCACTTTTATGAATAGGTTTGGTGAGACTAGACAACTTGAGCTCACCCCATGTAGCAGTACAGGGGCTCAAATCAGATCTGCATAGTTCTGAAGCTGGCCTCTAAACTGCTGTGTTCATGCTGCCTATCTGAGCTGCAGCCTGCCTACACTAGTAAAATCAAAGAGGTTAAACAATTACAGGTAGAACTGAGCTTGGAGGTGGGGTGGAGAGCAGCTTTGCTTGCAGGGGGAGACGATTTGATCTCACATGACTGGGTTCAGTTAGTCGTTTTCAGTCTAGGAATATAACCACTTGATTTCCATATGTAAAATAGATAAAAACAATCTTTATTAAGGATTGGATCCTGCATGAAACCCATTATCTTTCACTGTTAATTGTTCCATTTAAGTTTTGGGAGGGTAAAATAATAGTGATTATTATTTGCACCGTGTTTCATGGCTAGTCGAGCATTTTCCGGTTCATTGTTTATAGTGTAACGGGTCAGACCCTGGCATCTCTCTCCTATTAATGAGAAATCTTAAATTTGGAGAAGTTAGTGACCTTCCCCAGGTCTTCTGACTGCAAATCTCATGTACTATCCATCAAAATTCTTTAAAAAGCAGTTGAATGGTGGTGGCATGAAGGTGGGCAGAGCTGTCCGCTGACAAGTAGAGGCTATTGTTTCTAGGGGAGGTAAAACCGCCAAGGAAGAGACTGTAATGGGTTACTCCACAGCTTCTACGGATTTCTACAGGACCATGGTTTTCAAGTCTGCTTTTACCTGGGGAATAGGTGTCATTGCCATATCATGTATTTATTATGTCCAGTTGGCTGATGGTCTTGCTAACGATGTCCTTACTGATTTTCTGCCTGCCAGATTTTACAGGTTTCTGAGAGGGGTGATTAAGTCTAACTATGATAGTGGATTAACCCTTTATCCTGTTATTATGGAGAATTTCATGGATCTTTTTCTAACCTTAATTCAATCTTGCATTCCTGGAAGAAACCCAACTTCATTATTGTGTATTATCATTCCCAGATATTGTTGGATTTTTAAAATTTTATTATTTTGCACCTATGTTTATGAGAACTACTGACTGGCCTGTAATTTTCCTTTCTTGCAATGTCATTAGGTTTTAGAATACAGGTCATGTCGGCTTTATCAAAAGAGTCGACTTCTCAACTTTTCCTTTTTATTTTTTTAACCTCCTTCAATTTTATGTAAGATTTTATGTAAGATTGATATTATTTCTTCCCTAAACAGTATGAAGAATAAATTGGTGGAGCCATCTTTCTTTTGAGGATTTTAAATTATAAATTAAGTTGTCTTAATACATATTATTACACGTATTAAAGACCTCAACTTTTCTATTTCTTCTTATATCAGTTTTGGTAATTTGTGTTTTCCAAGGAATTAGTCCCTTTTATTTAAAATTGCTAGTGTAATGGTATGAAGTTGTTTATATTAACTTCGTTTTATCTCTTTAATATCTCTAAGAGCCCAAATGATCTCTGTCTTGTCATTATATGATTTGTAAATAGTCATTTCTCTCTCTTTATTTTGGTCAAAATTGCTGGGGTTGATTTGTTTATTGGTCTTTAAAAAATTCTTGGCTTTTGTTATTTTTCTTTATTATGAAATGATTTTATTTCATTATATATGCTCTTAATTATTTCTATCTCATATATTTGGGTCTAATTTTCTGTCTTTTTAACTTCTTATGATAACTATTTTAGATCACTGATTTTTCAGCTTTTTGCTTTTATCAAATATGTATTTTAAGACAGTAACTTTTCACAGTGACTTTAGGTACGTTTTACATTAGTCCTGAAGTATCACATTTTTGTGTTGTTAGGTTCAAAATATTTCTAATTTCAGTTGTAAGTTTTTTCTTTGATCCATGGGTCCTATAGAAAAGAACTGCTCAACCTGAAACCTTTGGGAATTTGTTCAATTATCTTTTTGTTAGTGATGTCTAGGCTAATTTCACTGCAGTCAGAGAGTAGGTTCTGTATCACTCAATCTCTTGGTATATATAGTCTTGTTTTATGATTTATCATATAGACAATTTTGATCAATGTTCAGTGTATATTTTAAAAACATGCATTCTGTAGTTAGGTAAAATGCCCATTATTATATGTAGATTAGACCAAATTTGTTTACTATATTGTCAAAAACATTATCTCTTTCTTTTTGACTGACTCATATATCATTTACTGAGAGAGAATCATTCAAATCTGCTAGTCTGTGAACTTTAATTTTTTCAGGTTTTTGAAGTTTATTTTTAGGTGCAAGTAATTTAAAATAACTTTATTTACCTGGATGATTAGCTCCTATAATGTTGAAATATCCTTTTTTATTTATATTAATGCTTCTTGTCTTAAAGTCCAATTTGTTTGAAATGAGTATAGCTATATACCTTCTATTTTTTGGTTAGTGTTTGGATGATATACAGTTTCAATAATTTTACCACTAACAGCTCTGTGTACTTAAATTTTCCATACTTCAATATGTAAACACAATTTAGTTGTGTTTTAAGGTATAGTCTACTAATCCTTTTTCTTTAAATGGGTAACTTGGTACTTTTATATTTATTGTAATTGCTGGTCTGCTCATTTATGTTATATGTAATTATTCTGTTTTGGGTTTAAATATGCAGTATTACTATGTGTATTCTATTTGTTCCATCTCTTTTTTGTTTCTTATTTTCCTTGTTATAATTTTTTTGAATTTGGAAACCTGATTTCAGACACACCTTTACCTCTACTTCATGGGTATTTCATACATGCCTCCAATTCCTAAGACTTTCTGGGGTTTAACAATAATACTATGAATTAGCAATAATAATATGCCTTTTATTGGTCCATTTCATCTCTCAATTAGCTGTCCTTCTGGGGTTATTTTAGAAATAGGCATTGTTGACCAGAGCCTACTATAAATTTTGCTCATCTGTATTTTCCATATTTTAATCTTTCTGCATTCAGTGAGGGTATTTTATTTAAATCTACCTTACTTTTTACTACGTCTATTTTGCTCTTAAAATTTTCTATTTAATTCTTTACTTCAATTCTTGTACTTTTCAGTACTAGAATTTTTACTTGATTTTTAAAATAAATTTCTGTTATCCAGTAAAACTCTACTTTTTGTCATCTATTTCATCGAACACATTAATCATGGTTGTTTTAAAATCTGTACCTAATAGCTGTGTGTTTCGCTTATCTACGCTTTCTTGATTTTTAATGGTTTTTATGGAATGAAAGATGTGTATAAAAAACCATAGGCGCCTCTGGATGATGTCTTCCTCTAGGAAGGATTTTGTTTTCGGAGGCAGTGAGGACGTGGTAGCGCTTTAGTCGTGGTGAGATGTGATCCACCCTCTCTGTGCCCTCACTCCTGGGGCGCGGTCTGGGGGCTCGTGGGCACCTGGCCTTTGTTGGCTGCCCTGGAACAAGCTCTGCCTCCTCCAGTGCTGCCGATGCTCCGTTTTGCCGTTCCTCGTTGCTGCCTTTTGTTTAGCTTCTCAGTCTAGAGGAATGTTGGGGTAAAAACATTTTAAGTTTCTTCTTTTCCCCAAGACCTTCCTTACTAAAATCCTGCTGTTCTGATGACTTTGAGGTCCAGTCTATTTTCCCATCTGTGTGACCACTGCAGGTCCTGGGCTGTGCCTCCCACGTGCTGTTTCTGCACCGACATGCATCTCGGAGGGGGAGGGACCAGGGGTGCTTGGCCTTAATATGCTCCTTTTTATTTGGGGCCCCTCAAGATGTTGGTTACTCTCAGTGTCTTTAAACAGCATTTATAAAATTTATGCTGATTTTGCAGTTTACACCAGGAGAGTGGGTCTGATACAAGCTACACTGTATACACTATAATAGAAACAGGAGTCTGTCCTGTTTTGGTATCCTGATTTTATGGATGCTTTTCCTGAAATCTGTTTTTTTCTTTGTCTCTATCTTTTGTGTTAAGGTCTTCTTATATGTGGCCATCTTACATCAGAGCAAGGTGCTGCTAAGTGGACTGGAACGTGCGTGCAGGCAGGGCTTCGAACCTGCAGGGGCTCCGAGGTGGTTATGGTGAGTGGTTTCCTAATTGTTTATATCTGTGGGTCTCGTCTCCTGAGCTCCTGGTTTCTGGGGGCACCATCCTCTAGCATCCTGCAGGGACAAGGCCTGGAGGCCAGTAATGCGAGGATCAGAGGTTTCCCCTCAGCCCTTTTGCAGCATGGTGAACAGCCCATCGTGCTCTGCCAGGACACAGCTGTGCTGGCTGCAGGTAAGCCTCTGGTCCTCCCTGACAGGAAGGAGGCAGGCTGACTCTCAGCCATGCTCTGACCTGCTCATCAGAGGCTGTGTGCATCGCCTTTCTGAAAACCCCCCACTATGTGTCAGGGATCTCTGGCCTCCCAGGTCAAGCAGCTTTCTGGCCTCCACTGTTTTATTGCTGAAATCTCCCCCCACCATCCTTTTCATGTGGTAACTTGGTACAAATTTCTGATTCTGATAACAAAACTACCTACTGTTTTATTAGTTGGATTTCAGGATGAAACTATGTTAATACATGAGTTCAGTCTGTTGTGCTTTCCTGGTGGTTTACAGTACTCTTAATAACTAAACATAGTCTTTAAGAATTAATATTTTTCTTGCAGAATTAACTAGTTTTTTAAGAAATCATATGGGATATCTTCATGATTTAAAAGTAAGTACACAAATTGCCAACCCAGGGAATTTCTTCTAGAGAGACTATATTACTGATGTATTAGCACCAGAAACCTAAATGTGATACATTTTACCATAAGAGTATCATTTCACATAAGAACCAAGTCCACAGATGATTTAGGGAGTTAGCAGTGGGACTTACAGTATAAGGTAGAAATTATTCCATTAGAATATTAAAGGTGAGACATTTTTGCATGTTATCCAGGGCAGGAATATGTTTTATCTCATTTTCTTCAGTAACCACAAACAAATACAGAAGCAAAAACACCCTGAAGGTGTCCTGGCATGAGTTTATTACACAAGCGACTAACCATCATTTCAAACCACATCGTGCAGTGCTAGAATTTTGATTTTGACCTGGCAGAACACCGCACTGCTGTTCACAGCACGGGAGTGTGTATACACAGAGAATGTGTCGGGGAAGAGAGGACTGGTGAGTATCTTGTATTTGACCTTATTCAGTTTCTCTGGAAATTCAAACTGCAAGTAGCTAGTGGCACTGGTAATACAATTGCCATCATGAAGGAGGGGATGGGGTTCCTATCTTGACTGCGGCATGGGAAGAATTTTGATTCCTCTATTAGGAAAGGGCTGTGGGGAATCAGCTCAGAGGCACACGGAAACTTGGAAAATGGGTGCAGTTATTTATCTCTGAAATGAAAGGAAGATGCTGCTGAGATGAGCTAAATATTGGAGGTGAGGGTAATCAGATGAGCAGGACCCAGGCCAAGCCCTTCAGGAACTCACCATCCCTGATCCCAGTGCCTTCGACACGCCTCCTTGCTCTGCGACCGTGGTATCGAGAACTCTACCACTGAGTATTCACCTGTAATTGACTCTAGACTCATTACTAAGTAATTTCTTTCCCTCTTCCTTAGAACCTGGAACAATTTTCCTTTCTCTGTTTTGAAACTCATGGCTTTAAATCCCTTCTCATGTTTGCTTCACTCAATAAGCGTCTACTGAGAATGTTTTACGTATGTCTAGCAATGTATTAGTTACTCTTCCCTGTAGACCTCTTCCACTCATGGATTTAATTTGTCTTATTGGTGTTCTTTTAATTATGCACATCCATAGTCTGATTGTCCTTATATTAGTGGGACAATTTTACTGTAAGCAAAAGAATCCCAATTCTAATGAGCACAAGTCAAAAAAAAGAAAAAAGAAAAAAGAACTTACTGCAGTGCATGATTAGAAAATTGGGGTGCTGCTGTATTTAGACACGCCTGGACCTTGCAGAGCAAGCTAATCAGCATTGGCCTCCCCTCTCAGGACCTCTTTCCTGTGGGTCACCTTCATTGTCAGGCAAGTTTTCCCCACGTGGTTCCTAAGTAGGGAGAGTTTTCATCGTCCCCAAGGTAACCTCAGCAGAAAGAGAATGCCTCCTCCACAGAACTCCAGAAAGGCCCTGGGGACGCCTCCCCACGTAGGGCTGGGCCACCTGCCCATTGCTGGACCGGTGGGGATAGGCCAGGATGGAGTGTTCTGATTGGCGAGGCCTGCGTCCCATGCTCAGGTTAGTCCGACCTGCACCGTGGAAGCCTAGAGTGGGAGAACGCTCCGTCCTGCAGACTGCGAGTGTCTGCTGCCCTCCTGCCCACTGAGCCCCGCGTCCCCACGCCTCACTGGGGCTGCAGCCAGTGTGTGCTCCTCTCCCGTTTCTGCCTCCACAGGAAGCCGGCGCACCTTGGCCTGGTCCTTCGGGGCACTGTCTCTTTGGTTGCTGGTACAGGGAACATTCTCTGCCCGCTTTTCCCTTTCTGGGATTCTGTACAGCACCCGTCTCTCTCTGCAAGCTGGCAGCACGATTCGTTCTGACCTGCCACTGGCTTTCTCACACATTCACACCCAGCCCGTTTCATCTGCTTCTCCCCCCACTGCCTCCTGGCTCCCATCCGCCTCTGAAATGTCTCTTTCTTCATTCTGGGTTTGATGAAAAAATGCCTGTAATTGTGACGATTAGCGTGAAGAGTGTACAGCGTGACCCACGCACACATGCAGGGAAGCGGAGTCAGGATTTATAATGATATCAGGTATGATAGATCCTCGCTTAGTTGTACAAGTCTCCTTCGGCATCTTCACAAAAGTCATCCCTCATCTGAATCATTTTCTAATTTGATTGTTTTTACTCAGCAATTGGCATTTAAGATCAACTCTTTCATGGTATATTTTCCTTTAGTTTGGTTGAATTTCAGAGGCATTTTGGCATTTGGGTATTTCAGAGGCATTATGGAATTGTTGCAGCTATGTTACAGGCTCAGGAGTTCGTAGACTGAACAGAAAAATGGTCTGTGAAATTATACAAAAGTGCATTTTCTCTCCTTCCGCTAAACGTGCAAACTTGCAAAATAAACATTGTGACTGGAATGTTTGGTTTGTAAGACACTTGAAACAACGTGTGCTCATGAAGAGTCTTGTATAAGCCCTGTGTTACCTGCTGAGTTGGGGGTCACAGGGCTGGGGTGGGGAGAGGATGGAGGGAGGTCAGCTTGTAAAAACAACAGAATTTTCTCCCTACCCTTGGAACATCCTTTCCAGCGAGGAGGTGAAGGGATGAGACTCATCTCCTCAGTAGGAAAGGCCTTGTAGCTGCGATGACACCTGCTCCCGGGCCCTGGCAGTCCCGAGCCCCTCACTCTCTCCTGGTGATCATTTCAGCAACAGAAATGCTGCTCGGTGTGACAGCTGTGCTTCCGAAAGCCTCCTGTGCTTGCACTTTTCTGAGTCTGGACAGAGGTGGTGACTGATTTTCCTGCTCAGAGCTGACCCCAGAATTTCCATCTTTGAGTCACAATAAGCCCAGTTTCTGAGTACTCTGTGATGCAAAGGGCCCTCTAGATCCTTTGCCAATGGGGTGGTGGCTTTTCTCAGGGCGGGCATGTTCTCTGGCTACAAGTGCATCCCCTCTGCCCCTCTCTGCCTGGCCTGCTAACCCTTTAACTGGGCTGTCTGCAAACCCCCTCCTTTACCTTTGGCTGCATCCCTCCTGCCTGCTTCCCTTGCTCTGCAAAGCCTCTACTCAGATCAACTTCAGGAGTGTGGGGCAACAGCAAGCCTTGGCCCCGATGCCTGAGCGTATAAAATACTTCCCATTTCATTCCCCTCGGGGTTGAGCTCTTGAAAAACGCAGAGAGCTCACGAAGAAAGTAGAGGTCTTAGCCAATTGAGGCGCACAGGGGGGTGGTGGTGAAATTAGATAGGAAGAATGTAATTACCAAAGCGAATGGGGCCCCGCAGAGAGCAAGATTCCCACTGGGGCTTTTCCCCAGCTTTTGCACCTCCATCGGCTTCGGCGCCGACAGTAGTCCAGGCAGACCAGCCGCCCTGGCGATTTTGGCGTCATAGGGCATCAGCGAGCCTTAGTCCTGTGCTTATTGACTGGCGGGTGGTAACAGAATTAATTAGTTGCTGAGGCACAGGGTTGTCAAATCGTGTTAAACGATTTTATATCCAATACAGATAACTAAATCTATTCATTGGATTCAAGAGGCGATACGATTTAATACCAAGACTGATATTAAATCAAGGCTTTATGTCTCTGTGTGCATTGTCATACAGCTCTTAAAAATTTTTTTTTAAAGGAGATTGGAAACTTTTACTGCTTTGTTGGTATATGTTCTTGTCTTTCTGTAAGGACTTTTTCAAAGTTGGCTAATATTTAAAAAATATTTTACCTGCATATGTCCTCGAGTAAGTCCAGGAGGGGCACAGATTAAGGAATCTAAAAGAGCAGTAGAGAGCATTGCTCATCTTCAGAAGGTGAAGGGTTCTCAACACCATTCCTTGGAGAAGTGACTTTCTGTAGGAAATAAGCAAAAGAAGCCCAGAGTTAGAGTGAGCAGCAGTTACACCCACGGTCCCTCAGTCCCTGGAGCATGTTGGGGGCCCCAGTACTGTGGCAGCAGGACTTGAGGACACCAGGGACTGTTTCCATGTGCACTACCTTATTCAAGGTCTTACTCAGCATCAGTCCCTTGAAATATAGAAAAGCCTCTTGACTGGTCAGGCCACTTGCTTGAACTCCCACCTGCTCAAAGGATTGTCTTTTTAAGTGATAGGTGTGAACTGGTGGCTTTGAGGACCATCTGTCAGCCGCTTGATTGGTCTGGATGGCGGGGAGTGAGCATCCTTCCGTCTATACCATGTTCCTAGATGTTCCTTACAACCTGCAAGCTTTTTGGGGGAGGGAAGAGATCCAGTTATACCCGTCCCCCTCAGAGCACACATTGTCTAGGACTAAGGATATCAGGACGCATCACATCTGCCATCCAGACCACGGCTTGCCAGACAACATGCCATCCTTAGAACATGTGTGTCCCTCATTCCTTGGCTTGGCTCAGCAGGGTTCTCCGTTTGCAGCACTTTCCCAGCCCTTCCCCCTACAGCCTTCTTTAGTCTTTGAAACCCAAACTCTCCTTAATGAAATTCCCGAACACCGATCCCCCAGTGACATCTTGCTTCCTGGTGCTTCCCCTGAGCCTACGGAATTCTGCCGATCTCTATTCTATTTCTTACTGCAGTCTACTAATGGGTGTGTTGATGTGTTTAGCTCTCCAGGAGGCCTGTTTGTCCGAGAGACATATATCCATATGGTTAGAGAACTCGCCTAAGGAGACACCCACAGTTTTGTAGTGTTACGCTCTCCGTGTCTCTGGCCTTCCCATGGTTGACTCTCACGGGCACAGTCTGGTCAACTGCTCATCCCTGCACAGGCCCCAGTCCTGGGCTAACCCCTGTACCTGTGGGCGTGCGGTCAGGTGCTTAAAGCACAGGTCACAAAAGGAAGCGGTGCAGGGGATGCAGGGAAGAGCAGCCCCTGTCAACTCTGCCCGTAAACTAGGGGCAGGCGAGGGCGGCCACAGAGATGATGGCAGATATTCACGGGAGCAAGATAGAGAGGAAACTTGACATTCTGAAGTGGTCACTGCAATAAATTTCAATTGCCCAGAAACAAAAAGAAAAATGAAAACCTAACCAAAGTAGTATTTAAGCACTTGCACCGGAAATCCATTTTGCCGGAGCTATCAGGGCCGCTGAGAACGTTAGCATGAAGGCAGCACTCGGGGAGGCGGAGGGCACAGTCCCCAAACCAGAAGGGAGCAGCAACACGCTCGCTGAGCTAAATGCTGCCCTGTGTCCCTGCTGCCTCAGCTGCCCCATCGCTAGGCACGGGCGGGTCTGCGGTGGCAACTTCGTTGCTTGAAATAGTTACACTTTGGCTGGATCGTTTCAGTTGGTGGAAACAGATGCTGTAATTTTCCCTAGGTTGTTATCCTTGCATGGGAATCGGAGGCATCAATTCAAGACACATTTCAGTGTCTATGCGGGAAGGCGGCTCATCCTGCAGATGCCCTGATTTATCTAGACTCTGACCAGTGTCTTTCCAGCCAGCCCATTCTTTACAACGCTGGGAGCGTTGTTGTCTTTCTAAAATGCAGTTGATCACTATTCTTCCCTGTGTGAATTCTCCTGGCGGCTCCCGGTGGCCATCAGACTTAGGTCAAGTCTGGAATCTTAAACAGGGTTTCAGGGCGTTCTTCCCCCGACCACGCTGGCCCTGCCTTCTGCTCTCACTTCATCTGTAGGCGCAGGGCCACCTTCTGTTTCCCTGAATGCTCCGCCCATGTGCCTCTGGCCTTCGCTTACTCTGCTCCTCCAGCCTGCAGACGCCCCGGTGTGCCCTGTGTGTGGGTGGCCCTGGTGGACCTGCTCACCCTCCCTCCGTCCTTGGCAGGATGTACACGCCCTCCGCTGTCCTCAGGAGCTCTGTGTTGTTCTTCCTGAACTACACTGGTCCTGAAATAGTTGTGTGTCTGTCCAGTCCCTGACAAATGTGAGCCTTAGTAGTACCTTTCCTACCTTATGCATCCCGATTGCCAACGTGATACTCACGCCTACCGAGCACTGAATACCTGTCTGTGGAATCAGTGAACTTGATGAAGACTAACATGTCTGCATTCCATGTGGCTGCTTGGGACACAGAGCTTGTCTCTGTAATGCGCACACAGCGCAGTCCTGGAGTCAGGAGCTGGTTCCTCAGAGCCAGTTTAATTTTAGAATTTAAGCAGGGAAATGTCTGCCCTCAGCGTGAGGTGTATGGACCTTACGGTGTTCAAGGACTGCCCCCAAGTGCCACTGATGGGGTGGGGAGTGTGGTTTTCAGTTGGTTCCTGCGTGGCACCTGGTATTGCTGAGGACTAGGCTGTAGTGGGTAAAGGGTGGCAGGGCGAGGGCTGCCTGCAGGACGGCAGCATCCCAGCTCCTGGTGGAGCGGGGACCGGGTCGCAGGGAGAGGGCTGGGGTGGTGAGCAGGGATGGCTGAGGCTGAGGGGGCCCTGCTCTCTCCTTGGCCCTTGGCACCCTGCCACCCTGCGGAGGGTGGCCCTGCAGGTCCTCAGGAGGAGCCATGGTCACTCAGGTCCCTCTGGGCCCTGCCCCCTCCACCTCACTGGGGCAGCAGGGCCTTTCTTCCCCACTTGCTGCCCCCAGCGCCTCCCTGTGCAGTGGCCAGCACGAGGTGGGGAGCCTGGAGAAATGGGGTGATGCATCCGGCCAGCAGCTTCCGCCCTCCGCAGCTGGGCCCAGAGCGCAGGGGCCTCCTGACGTCTCTCTGTCCTGGGAAAGGGCTTGTGCTAGGCTGTGTGGGCTGCTTTGAGCACACCAGGCTGCCTCACACCTGTACTGTGGCCTCTCCCTGTGGAATCCCTAGTCCACTGCTGAACATCTCCTCTCCCATCAGATTTAACTGGAGCATCGTCTGCTCCGAAGCCTAACTGCCAGCTCACCTGGCTCCCCGCTCCCCCGCCCCCGCTCCCCCGCCCCTGCTCCCCCAGTCATTTCCAGGACACCTCCACACTTCATCTTTGTGCCTTTCTCTGAGTTGGTGGGTGCTTGGAAGACAGGGCCTGCTTTTGTGCACTTGGTGTGTTTTGTTTTATTCATTCTGTAACCCCAATGTTTGGTACCACGCCGGGCACATGCCAGACCATGACAGTTTGTTGAGTCAATGACTGAATAAATATACAAATGCATTAAGTTAAGCTATCAGAGATCTGTGCTGGCTCGAGGCTGACATCAGTGCCGGCAGGCAGCCATGGCCAACCCCAGTGGAGGGTTAGGGACACTGGCCGCTGGGCCCCAGGGCTTAGCACAGTGTCGGCCCCCTGGGGCAAGTGGGCATTTACAGAGCAGGCCTACAGGGGTCTTGCCTTTGCTAGGGCAGCTGTGACTCTGGGGAAGAGGCTGGACGCCACATTCCTGGGGACAGACGAGGCCAGGTTTCAGTCGTGAGTGCCCCATGTAGGGATGCAGGAGGTAAACGGGTCAGGAGCATGGCGCGAGTGTCGGGCCGGGTGAGGAGAGGCCAGGGCCTGTCTGATGTCTCATAGAATCACTCAGAAGAGATGGCGTTCTGCATGGGGACCCAGCCCGCCAATGCAGTGAGCCAGTTAGTTCTGGGTGTGACTCTGTAGGCACAGCCTTATTTGATGTAATTTCTTGCTATGGACTGAATGTGGTCCCCACTGGCCTCCCACATTCATATGCTGAGATCCTAACCCTCAAAGTGATGGTGTTAGGAGGCGGGGCCTGGGGGAGGTAATCAGGGCATGAGGATGGGCCCCCAGGCCCCATGTGAGGACAGAACCCCATCACTCTGGCACCTGGTTTCCAACCGCCAGCCTCCAGTGAGAGCTGATCTCTGCTGCTGACAAGCTGCCCAGCCTGCAGGCTTTGCTACAGCGGCTGAGCTCGCGCTGCCCCCACTCACTTCATTGCCAAGTGCTTGGGGCCCATTGGTGTCTGCGCCGCCCTGGGCTCTTACAGGTTATAAAGTGGGAGAAAGCTCTGAATAAAAGACCCATCCTATTTTCCTGCCTCAGACAGGGGACTCAGGATGACCTGTCGAGGTCCAGTCGCCCATCTGTGCAGGGGGATTCCTGGGTACTGGGCCAGAGAGGCCAGTGGTTCTCACCCTTTTGGGGCTTGGAGGACTTCCAGCCCTAGGACATTGTGCAGGATTAGGAAGCCGTGGGGAGGTGAACACAAGCCTGAAACTAAGAGCAGTTGTAGGACCCTTGAGACCCTCTGTACAGTCGCCGAATGGCTGCACGTGGGGTCCAGCTGTTGACCTGCCAGCAGAGCTCTGGCAGGGTTGTAGGTCGACACCCTGCTGTGGCCCTTGGCCATGCGTTGCTCCTTCAGCGACTCGCAGCAAGTCGTTTTGCTCTGAACCAACATGCAGGACCCGCTCTGCCCACCTCGCTGACAGACGTGTGGAAGCATTATTTGTTCTTAGTTGTAGCAACAACGATTTGCACCATTTGATCCAAGTTGGGAGGTGATGACCCTGAAGGTGGGAACCACCAGACCCAGTGATCTCCGAGCCCTTTTTAGCTATTGAGCTTCTGAGAAAGCAAATCTTCAATATTAATTTTTCCATTAATGGAATCCATAGTGTTTCTAATGGGAAATATGTATTATGAGTGGCTACAGTGAACATGCTCATGCGTTTGAAAAACATTAAGTATGAGATGCATTGAGGCTTTAGGAAGTTGGTCCTGGCTTTAAGCCAGCATAGCAAGAAAAATTTATACACTCAGGTTTGAAATAGGTTGGATATTCAAGAGAATTTTAGTCCATCTGGACAATGGTGGGCACAAAGTGGTTTACAATGGTCAAGATATATGAATTCAGAACACAGGCAGTTGCTGTGAAAGTTAGTCGGTGCAGGTAGGGAAGGCAGATGGTTGTGGACACGACAGGGCACTCCGTGGTGTCAGGCGGAAAGTCTTGTGAATGGTTTTGACAGCGGCAGGAGGGGTCTCCTGCTAGCTCTCTGTGCATTGAAGTCCTGCTTTTTATCCATTAAAGTGTTCAAGTTACTTGCAATATGGAAATGAGAGATGGAAGGTTTCCACCATTCTAGTATTCCTTTTTGGTAAATAACCCATAAGTCATGCATACCTCAGAAGGCAGCCCTGAGTTCATTTGGAGAGCTGAGACATCAGCTAGTCTAATGGTCACAATTGTCAACAAGTCAGCCACTTCAAGCAAGTCACCTGTGTGTCTCAGGGGGTCCTATGTCTCACTTGGAGACTTGTCATGACTATTGAATGAATTAAAACAGGTTAAATTCTAGAGTAGGACTTGGCCCATCTTAAGCACTAGTAGACATTAGAAATGATCATTTCTGCCTTCTGAGGAAGAGCTGCTTTTTCACTAGTCAGCCAGTGACTGTACCAGATCATGAACCTCCGAAGCCTCGGGTTTCCCCCATGTTGACCGGCACTGATAATAATCATTCCGTGAGATGACATGAATGAATTATCCATGACTGTTTAAAAAATGTGTGAACAGAAAGACTCATAGTTTGTGTTACAGGTGTTCCCACTATAGACATAGATATGGATATTCAGAAAACTTCTCTCTGACTGTGAACTACTATTGGACAAATTACTTAAAAATAATAGAAAATATAGAAAATTTCATATTTCTACTTATGAAAGTAATCAACAGCCATGGTAGAAAATTGGACAACATAAGACAGCACATGGAAAGGTTAGTAATCGCTTATTAATCTCAAGCCTGAAATGCGTGCTCCTAATATTTTTACACCTGTCTTTTGCCATATATGTACACACATGTCTGTACATATGTCACCCATCTATATAGATCGTATCCCTACCAGGAATGTGTGAAACCCTAGGTGTACATAAAAGAAACAATGTGTCCGCTCCCCTGTGGCTCTTATATTGTCCTGGGAAAGACAGGGTTGGCAGTATTACACAGATAAATAAAGACGGAAAGCTGTCTCTCATTCTATCAAACGGTTAAGGTTAGAAGGAGGAAGCAAGAGGAGAGAGAGATGCAGACTGGAAGGCAGGGGACGCAGGGCAGGAACTGCTGACTTGATTCCAGCGACTGTTCCCCGCTCTTCTGTTTGGTAGCAGAACTTCTTTTTAGGGTGACAGATCATCCAGGGTTGCCCTGGTATGAGGGGCCTCTGGGGATGTGGGACTTTCAGGGCTCCTTCGGGGAAAGCCCCCCATTTGAGATGTAACTGAGAATCGGGCAGCCCAGCCCAGGTTCTGACTGTGGGGATACGTGCAGAAGCGATGTGTGCAAATTCCTGGTCGTGCCCCCGCCGAGGATGGTATCTGCCTGCTATTCTCTTTCCTTGTCCCTGAATCCAGGAAGGTGGTGGTGGGACTTGGAGCCCTCCCTCCTGGATGAGGGAGAGATAAGTCCACTCTCTTACTTGGGATTCTTAGATCCTTATTTCCTAGTGAGATCCAGAGGCGGCTGCTGTGGGAGCCCATTACACAGTAGGCTTGCTTATGTATGAACTGGCCACCCTTGCTTATCCCAGGCCGCTGGCTCAGGAGAGGCCTGGCTTGGGGGTCACCTGTGAGCACAGGGCCCCCTGTGAACACCTCCTGCTCTGGCCGAGCGACACACCCTTGGTATTCCATTCACTGACCTTGGTATATCAAGAACAGAAATAGCCTTTGTGTCTTTTGAGCAGCAGGGGCCTCTTCCTCGTAGAGGCTGAGCCTGTCCTGTGTGGTAAGTGTGCGGTCCCTCCCTTGAAGGAGGCTGGGCTGTGGGGAAGGACCACTCAGGGCAGACATACTTTCTCCACTGGCGTGACAGGGTCTGAATGGATACTAAAAGCCACTTCTGTGGGACTCTTAGTAACTCCAAAATATTTAGGAATCTTCTATGCTCAAAATAGAGCATAATGGTTTTTAAAAATTCCTTGCGATGATGGTTCCACTGGCCTCACTGGTTCTCAAGGGGATAAATGCCTTTATTAGCTTCTGAGGAGAAAAATATATCTCCAGGGTAATACCTTAGTATGAAATCTACTTTTTTCCCTGGTAATTGAAGAAGTCACAGCGTGCGCCCAAAAGATGAAAGCTTGTGTAGGAAGGAATTGGAGTTAAAAAAAAAACAACTTTTCAACAGTGTCGTGTGCTTGCTCGCACAGCCCCACTGAAGTGGCCTTCTGCGCTGACCACTTAGCTGAGGTCCTGCAGGGAACAGCTCCTCCTTGCCCGGCTTGTTCCTTGAGGACATAGAATTCAGCAGCCTCCCCGTGTGGGTTTTGAAAGGGCCCTCATTTAGGGGTATTTGCTGCTCAGATTGTTACAGTTACTAGCTTGCGCCATCATTAGTATTTCCGCCTGTCTGAGTATACTCGGGCACCTTGAAGAAGGTAGTGAGGATATACCAGTTTCTTTGAAAATACGATTGATGTAAGTACTTTAGGGCTGTTTTGCAGCATATAAAAAGTCCATCCCCTCTTTATGAAATGGTGGGGGTCGGCAGGGGATTAGGCACATCTCCTGTGATACGTGTCCAAGCGCTATTAAAACACTAAGCCGTGTAACTCCTTGGGTGAAACTGTCAGTATTGTGTTACTGTTCTGAGTAAAAGAAGATGTTGTATGCAGGAGTGATATTAATTATGTAGAAAAACGATTTCCTTCAGTATTTTCAATACCCCTTGTGATGGTTAATTTTGTGCATCAACTTGCCTGGCTTCAGGGAGGCCAAGATGCTGGTAAAACATTATTTCCGCATGTGTCTGTGAGGGTGTTTCCTGATGAGGTCAGCGTTGCCGCAGGGGCCTGAGTGAAGGTCGGCCTCACCAGTGGGAGTGGGCGCCTCCCAGCCCACTGAGGGCCCAGACAGAGCAGAAAGGCAGAGGGAGGGTGAATGCACGCTCTCCGCTTTTGCTGACACTTCTGTCTTCTGCCCTCGGACGTGGGCCCTCCTGGTGTCTTGAGTTCTCAGATTCAGACCAGGACTTAGGCCATCCCTCCCCCCAGTACTCAGGCCTTTGGACTCGGACCGAATTTTATTGCTGGATTTCCTGGTTCTCCAGCTTGTAGATGGAGGATGGTGGGGTTTCTTAGCTTCCATAACCACGTGAACCAAACCCTATAATAAATCTTCTCTTCTGTATATCTATATATATCCTATTGTTTTTGTCTCTCTGAAGAACCCTGACTAGTACACAGCTCATTGATGACTTACAGTAGATGTTTCAAATTCACTCAACATATATCATGCTTAAAGAACTTTTCCCAGCTTCTGGGAAGCAAACAAGCATGAGTATGGCAGAGTCCCTGCTTGTGCCGAGCTTACAGTCTTCTTAGAGATGCTGTCAATTAAAATACAGCAGCCTCGACCAGAGGAGGCTCTGGCAAAGCCCTTATGGGAGTAGAAACGATGTTCTGATTTCTCTCAGTGGAACAAGGGCCGCAGACTATTCTGCTTTGGAGAGTAAGAAACTTCTGCCCTAAGTAGATAGCGCTAGTGGGTGCTCTTCATGCTTAGTGGGATAAAAATAGTCTCTCATCTTTTGGTCACCATTCCTCGATAGTTCTAGCTGACTCTGAAGGAGTACTGGATTCAGGTAAGATTCATCCTGGTGAAGCAGGCTGTTAAACCAGGTATTTATTAAACTGTTTTATGGGGTCAGTGGCTCATTCTTTTCTCTGTTTGCTGTACTACAGGGGACATTAGCTTTCTGAACAGGTCATTTTGAAAGTCCGCCCTGTGATAGGAGTAGGACTTTATAGATTGCCTCTAGGGACTTTGGCTGTTGGTTGCTTTCAACCTGGAAATAAAGCAGCCCCTGGCCTCATAATCAATTCATACAATTCCAGGCACAGGATGGAGTTCTGCATAATAGGAACACCTTACTGCTAGGAGCCGTTAAGGAGGCCACTTTTAAAGCTGCTTATTGATTGAGCAGCTGGCTGCGGCAGTGTTATACCTGACAGTGGTAAGCTTCTTCTCTTTCTGTCATTTGAGCCCTTAGAGGAAGAAGACCATACTGTATATTGAGGGAAATTTATAAGTTATCTTGAAGGGGACAGGGGGGGGGAAACAGGGAAGGTACTATTGATTGCTTCCCATGGCTTTCCCATACTCTTAGAGAACGTGTCACAGGCCATTAAACTCAGTGAGCTTCAGGTGATGGGTGGGTAACAAATGAGGGTCAGAAGGTATGAGTTTCGTCTTTGAAATGGAGTTTTGACTGTGCTAGGCAGCAGAAGGGAATGTACTTAATCTGTTTTGTAAAGAAAACAGCCGTGTCACCACTGATGTATGATGATCATGGACTTTGCAGGGATGTGCAATTGGGCGATATGGTTATGTTCTCTAAGAACACTTAGAAAATGCTTTGATTCTCAGGTTGAACATATATGTCTTCAAAACAGTATGTTTCTGTCCCTGCACACATGCAGACACACATACCTTTGCAAGTTACATACAAAGAGAACACTGCAGTACTGCTCGCTTGGGGCAGTCAGGATTGTCCCTATAAAAGTGATTTCTTGGGATAGAACTTTAAGATGAATTAAAAAAAATCTCGCTCTCAGAGTGCTTTCTCTGGGTGGCAGAGAATTAAAAAAAAAGTATTTTTTTCTTTTTGCTGGTTCTTTGTGCAATGTATTTGGAGAGGTGAGGAATATGGTTCTTTTATTTAGCAAAATCCCTTAATGAAATATTAGGTGAAACTTCTTCCTCCCTCCTTCCTTCCTTTCTTCCTTCCTCTCTCCCTCTCTTTCTTTTTATTTCGCTATTATTAATATACAATTACAACATGAGCAACATTATGGTTATTAGACTCCCCCTATTATCAAGTCCTCACCTACACCACATTGCAGTCACTGTCCATCAGCGTAGAAGGATGTTATAGAATCACTACTTGTCTTCTCTGTGTTATACTACCTTCCCCGTATCCCCCCACCCACCCCCACACCCAGTACATTATGTGTGCTAATTGTAATAGCCCTTTTCCCCTTATCCCTCCCTTCCCACCCATCTTCCCCAGTCCCTTTCCCTTTGGTAACTGTTAGTCCATTCTTGGGTTCTGTGAGACTGCTGCTGTTTTGTTCCTTCAGTTTTTTCTTTGTTCTTATACTCCACAGATGAGTGAAATCATTTGATACTTGTCTTTCTACACCTGGCTTATTTCACTGAGCATAATACCCTCTAGCTCCATCCATGTTGTTGCAAATGGTAGGATTTGTTTTCTTCTTATGGCTGTATAATATTCCAGTGTGTATATGTACCACATCTTCTTTATCCATTCATCTATTTATGGACACTTAGGTTGCTTCCATTTCTTGGCTGTGATAAACATAGGGGTGCATATATCTTTTTCGAACTGGGCTGCTGCATTCTTAGGGTAAATTCCTAGGAGTGGAATTCCTGGGTCAAATGGTATTTCTATTTTGAGTTTTTTGAGGAACCTCCATACTGCTTTTCACAGTGGTTGTACTAATTTACATTTCCACCAGCAGTGTAGGAGGGTTCCCCTTTCTTCACATCCTTGCCAACATTTGTTGTTGTTTGTCTTTTGGATGGTGGCCATCCTAACTGGTGTGAGGTGATATCTCATTGTGGTTTTAATTTGCATTTCTCTGATGACTAGTGATGTGGAGCATCTTTTCATGTGCCTGTTGGCCATCTGAATTTCTTCTTTGGAGAAGTGTCTGTTCAGCTCCTCTGCCCATTTTTTAATTGGCTTATTTGCTTTCTGTTTGTTGAGGTACGTGAGCTCTTTATATAATTTGGATGTCAACCCCTTGTCAGAAAGGTCATTTATGAATATATTCTCCCATGCTGTAGGAAGTCTTTTTGTTCTACTGATGGTATCCCTTGCTGTACAGAAGGTTTTTAGTTTGATATAGTCCCATTCATTCATTTTTGCTTTTGTTTCCCTTGCCCAGGGAGACATGTTCATGAAGAAGTTGCTCATGTTTATGGCCAAGAGATTTTTGCCTATATTTTTTTCTAAGAGTTTTATGGTTCCGTGACTTATATTCAGGTCTTTGATCCATTTTGAGTTTCCTTTTGTGTATGGGGTCAGACAGTAATCCAATTTCATTCTCTTCCATGTAGCTGTCCAGTTTTGCCAACACCAGCTGTCAAAGAGGCTGTCATTTCCCCATTGTATATCCATGGCTCCTTTATTGTATATTAATTGACCATATATGCTTGGGTTTATATCTGGGCTCTCTATTCTGTTCCACTGGTCTATGGGTCTGTTCTTGTGGCAGTACCAAATTTTCTTGATTACGGTAGCTTTGTAGTAGAGCTTGAAGTCAGGGAGCGTAATCCCCCCTGCTTTATTCTTCCTTCTCTTTCTTTTTTAAGAGAAGTGAGGATTGGCAGAATTACCTGAAGTTGTTCTGCTAAATTCCTGATGTTCCCCCTTGAATTTGTTCATCTGGCCTTGTTCCCCATCTTGAAAATGGTCCAGGTGCAGAGGCTGCAGCACTCTGGAGTTACCAACCCCATGCCTGGTGTGATGGCGGTTCTTCCAGCCCCGGCTCAGATTATTTACAGCCCGGTTCCTTCTCAGCACCTTCATCCATTATGTCTTGTGCTCAACCTTCTATACCATCATCACCTCTTTCTGGATAGCAGATCCCCTTGCTTCTGCCCCATCCTCCCCCTCAGAGCATCTCATTTTCTGCCTAGAAGGTTTTAATACCTTCCATTCTCCAAGTAAAGGCCAAATTCCTTAGTACAGCCTGCAAGGCTTTACAAGAGCTGGTCAGCACCTGCTTCTCTCCCCTTGGCTCATTTCCCTCCAGCCACATGGGGTCCTTGCTGCTCCTTTAAGACCCCACACATCTTTCTGCCTCAGGGCTTTGCACAGCTGCTCTTATTGCCTGGCCTTTTCTTTTCCTTGGTACCCACAGGGATCCCTCTCTTACCTCCCTCACACTGCTCCAGTGTTACCCTTTCAGGGACACCTTCGTGACTATCCTATTTAGAATAGTGCCTTTCACCCTCCATCCCTCTTTTCTCCTTTATTTTTCCCCATGTCACTTTTCACCATCACACACACTCTATGCTTTATTTGTTGTCTGTATTGCTCCTCCAGACTGTAAACTCCAAAGAGGCAGGCAATTCTGTATGATTTGTCTATTGCTGTATCCTTCACGCTTAAAATAGTGCCCAGCTCTTCATAGACACTCGGTCAATATTTGTTAAATAGTTGCCTAATAAAGTAACTAGGATTTGTGGGGGATTTTAGTGCCACTCTAGAGGGAAAAGATTTCGGGAGGTCCTGGAAGATAACCCTAAGTGAAGATGGAGGAGAAGGAGAGGGGCTCCATGAAAATGTGACTACCATAGCCTATAATTTGATTTGTCTTTGGTCTTCTGTGGAATAACCCTCAGCCTCACTGTTGACTGCAAAGGGTGGGAAGAGTGACAATCCTCTGGTTTATATTTCAAAACAGTGCCCTAACATATGTAAAACCTGTGCATCTGTTTACCTGTATTTTATATATACTAACTATATCTATCTAGATTTAACTTGAATTGCTCTCCAGACTCAAAGAATTAACTGTCAGGTGACAATCTAGTTTTCAGGTGGCAGCATTAAGACGAATTAATTAAGGTGTCTGAATAATAGTTTTCCTTATCTGTGTTCATTTTTGAAGGCAATGGGACTTATGCTGATGATACATGCAGAGTGTACCTGTGCCTTAGGGACAGGCATGGCGTCCCCAAGTGGTTAATTAACTCTCTGAGCTGATAAAAGAATTTTAAAACAAGCTACCTGGTTGTCATCAAGTGTCTCTCCCTAGAAATGTGGACATGTCTCTTATACTTCAAAAGGGAAGCCAAGACCCCATAGCATTTTCAACCTCAAATGAATGAACAAAGACATTGGCATAGAAAAAGAGTGAAGATAATGGATAGAAAAGATAAATGACAACACTGCAGATGAGTTCCCCAAAATAGGGCCCACTCTTACCGTCTTTGAGGATTCTCATGTCATTAAGAAAAGATATGGGAGGATTTGGAAGAGTTTATACAGAAAGAAAAAACAGTGTGCCAGATAGTCAGTGAGAAAATCTTTCCTCATAACATAGTTTAATAATTATATTTGTAGCTTACTTATATGTCCTTTTTTTTTCTCTAATAGTTTGATGTAGTAGGACATAGATAATTACCTGGAAATCATCAATCAAAATTGTGGATTTTACTTTTAGGGCACACTAGCAAATTAAAACATTGCCATATAATTTTGAAATGTGTGAGGGTACTCCTCAGTGATTGGTTGAGGTTTTGGAAATGCACATACTGCAGTAGAGAGAGAAATTAATCCTTTATTTGGATCAATAATTGTGATTGATGTGGCATTCAGTACTAGGGGAATAAATCAGGATCTGGAGAAGTATGTGGTTCAAAACAAAAAGTCATTCTTTGTACCCTTCATGGGCTTTTAAAATAAAGTGAAAATTTATTTAGAAATTTTGGATTGCATAAAAAGAGGGTGTGAGATTCCATGTTTATCTAAAGAGCATATGGGTTTACAAACTTTTTGAGACTCTTGAGCATCATGAACATAAATTGACAAACTGCCTTGGTGGGAAGAAGTGCTGACTTTGTTTGGCTAGAAAGGAAGGAAGCATTGACGAAGCAATGGTAATGTTCCAGTTACACATTTTTTTTTCAGTTATCTACTGCTGCATAATAAATGTCTCCAACTTAGTGGCATCAAACAACATTTTATGTGCTAATGGATTCTGAGAGTTAGGATTCAGACAGGGTGTTGTTGAGATGGCTTACTGCTGCCTCACAGTATCTGGGACCTCAGCTGAACTGTCCATGATATACGCAGAGTCTGTATGTGCCTGATGGGGCCCCTTCAGGTGGTGTGGGCTCCCCGACAACATGACCACCTTAGGATGGTTTTGCTCCTATAGGTCAGCTCAGGACTCAAAGCCGAAAGTGTTCTAGTGGACCAGATGGAAGCTTTAGTCCCTTCATGATGCAGTCTCACAGGCAAAGTGACTCAGCACCACTTTTCTCTTATTCTTTTGATGGGAATTTGGTACTTCTCAGTACAACAGGGTGAGGTGTGGGAGGGTAGTAAGTGTATTTTGCATGTGAAATAAATTTCAATAATTTGTTGCTGAAAGATGTTCTGTGATGGTTTTTTAAAATAGCTGACAATTATTTGACACTCCTCTGGTTTATGTGCCTTTCTCTTGAATCTGAGTGGGTTTGTGACTGCTTTGAATGAAGGATATAGTAGAGACAAAGAACATAATGGAACTGTGAGGAAGTTCTGTTATATTCCTAGTTTTGGGAGAGTTTTTAATCATCAGTGGATGTCAACATTTGTCAGTGCCTTTTCCACACTTACTAAGATAATTATATGGTTTTTTTTCTGATTTAATCTATGGTTATGCGATATTACATTGATTGATGTTCAATTATCAAACTGACCTTTCATTCTTGGGATAAATATCACTTGGTCATGCATATTTTTCTTTTCTATATATTGCTGTATGCAATTTGTTAATATTTTAAGGGTTTATCTTAAGGATTTACATGGTTATGTTTATGGTCTATGTTTTTTTTTCTTGTAATGTCTGATTTTTGATATCAGAGTCATTCTGGTCTCATTTAATGAGTTAGGACATGTTTTCTCTTCTTATATTTTCTGGACAAGTATGTAGAATTGTCATTATTTCTTTATTAAATGTTTGGAGGAATTTTCAGTGAAATCATCTGGATTTAGAGTTTTCTTTGTCCTAAGATTTCAATTTCTTTAATAGGTGTTGGTTTTTTCTTTGGTCATTTCTTTTTGAATGTCAGTAGTTTGTGTCTCTCAAGGAATTTTTCCATCTTATATATGTTCCTGAATGTATTGGTATAACATTGTTCACCATATCCCTTATTGTTCTTTGACTATTTATAGGCTCTGTAGTAATGTCCGCATTTTCATTCCTGATATTGGTAATTTGTGTTCTCCTCTTTCTCTTTCATCAGTCTGGCTACAAGCTTATTAATTTTATTGAATTTTGCAAAGAATCTGTTCCTGGTTACATTGTCTTTCCTCTGTTGCTTTTCTATTTCATTTATTTATATTCTTAACTATTTCCTTCTGATTTCTTCTCAGTTTAATTTGCACTTTGGTTGGTATTTTCTCAAGGTGGAAGCTTAGATCATTGATTTAAGACCTTCCTTTTTTTTGTTATACTAACCTTTAATCCTGTAAATTTCCCTCTAAGCATCCTTTTAGTTGTGTCCCCCAAATTTTGATACATTGTATTTTGATTTTCAATTAATTAGAAATATTTTTAAATTTCTCTTTGAACTCCTCTTTGACCCATGGGTTATTCAGAAGCCTATCATTCAATTTTGAAGTATATGAAATATTTAGGGATAGTCTAGATATTTTTCTATTATTTACCTTAGATATTCTGGTATTTCTCCTCTCTGATCCATCTGCTCTGTTTTAGTTTTGTGAATGTTTGATGGTCTTTTTTGAAAATAAGACACTGCAGGAGTTATTTGAGCTTTAGAAACAGGGTAAGTTACTTGGTGCAGAATCTTTTCCTAGGTTTCCCTGCATCCCAGGATCCCTGGGGCAGTAATTATTAATTGAGAAAGCATGCTACATTAGGGTGTAGCAGGTCTGGGTCTGACAAGCGCCTACTCAGTAAAATGACTTAGACTAACTGACTAATGGAGCCTCAGTTTTCTTACCTTCAAAGTGGACAGATTTTACTCAAAGGCAAAATATTCTTGCCTGGAGTATGGTCACAGGGTTTTTGTAAACATCAAATGAGATCAACATTCTTGATAACTTGTTAGCTGTGTAAACTTTAAGATGTTATTATTCTTGGTGGACATTTTATACATTTAAATTGTTTATCATGCCATTGTTTAGTAGGGTTCCATTTGACCGTTTAAACCCTGTGTAATAAGGTTACAAGTTGACATTATAGAACTTCTTACTTTAAATTATAAGGGAGTTGAACATACATGTTCAAGTATAAGATTAAAAGTAGTATTCACTTTCATTAACATCTAATAACCACATTTATAAATAAGAGAAATAGAATAACTACCCACTTGAATGAAGAAATGGGTATAATTTTGTGGATACTTTAATTGGCGAACAAACTAAACATCCTTTGACAATCCATGTTAAGTGGTGAGTCAAACAGCCCCGAAATGAAATTTTAATTGTGGGCATTGTTCTGGGACTTCTAAAGTCCACTTTGCCAATGCTGCCAGTCCATGTGAAGTCCAGGTGAGGGCTGCCTCTCGTGTCCAGTGGGCCGCCTCGCTTGCTGCTGAGCACGATCAAATCAGGTGAATTTTAGTGTTTGATATTTCGGCTTTAAATAAAAACAGGAACTACAGAAGGAGAAGCTGTGCTGATCCTGGTATTTTGGACTTACCCCATTGTCAGCAGTTCAATGGATTTTGACACTTTAGAGGCCAAGCATCCTTGAAAAGTAATATTTTTGAGGCATAAATGAAATTTTGAGGGAAATCTCTCTGGAGGAATCCACGGACCTATGTTCTGCTCTATTATTTTATAAGGTCCACTGGAGTAAACTGGAAAAACATTCAATCTTTTTCCATACACTAAGTATGTATGTGTGTGTGTGTGTATATATATTATATAATAAATAATATATTTATAAATATCAACCAATATGTAAGTCAATATAATAAATATTTGTTATGTAATATATGTAAAACCACAGCCTGCTCCTCTTGGGGTCAGAGTATCATCTCTTCAATTTTTTTAATTCATGCGACAAACAGAGGGTAGTGTTGTGGATGCTGAGCACTGCATAAGAGAATGAAGTCCAAGTCCCTGCTCACAGACGAAGGATTCATTCCAGCTGGGGAGGGATTAATATACAAGGACAACAGATGATCTCAGAGGTGAGAAATGCTCTGAAAGACTCGACTCGTGGTCCAGAGCAGGGACCATCCACCTGGGACCTGGGGGTCAGACCTTGTCAGGAGCCTATTTTTGCAAACAAAGTTACTGGATCTTAGCCATACTTGTTCATTTGCACATCGTCCATGGCTGGTCTCACACTGCACTGCACTGTGCTTGTGGCAGAGAGGAGTGGCTTGTAAAGCTTAAGATATTTATGATCTGGTCCTCTGTGGAGAAAGTGTGCCATCCAGGGGATGGCAGAGGGGAGGCTGGGAATGTTTTCCTGCAGAGGAACCTTGAGCTGAGCCCTGAATGAGGGCTCACAGTGGAAGGTAGGGTTCGAAGCAGTGCACGCAGAGGCAGGCGGGTGTGCACGGCTTGGTAGAGTGAGCGGGCAGCTGGAGGACTGCAGGAGGCTAGAAGCTGGCTGTGGGAGGTGATGACCCACAGCACGAGATGGGGCAGGGCCACCTCGGTAGGTGCCAGACATCCGCTTGGCCATCTCACAGGTGAATCCGTGGATCCCTTCCTAGAACAATGTTTGTAAGTGCACAAAATAAAAGACAGAGGGTTCCAAAGGAGACTGATTATAATGAAATGCAGTTATCAAAATGTTATAAAAACATATTTGCTTTACAATAATGTCTGTGGTTCATTATTAACATGCTAATTAACCAGATGTAGAAGTTGGCCTCATAACTACTATAATTTTAAAATAGAGATGAGGTAAACATTATTTCAAGATATCAGCAGCAACTGTATTGCATCAAAATACCTGTGATTTTTATTTGTGAATAACTCAGAGGAATGGCTAAAACTACTTGTTTTCCTGCTTATATTAATAATTGAAGATGTATCAGTCAGACTTGTCCTGAGAAGCAGAACCAACAGGAGATACCCATCTCTCCATCTATGTTTATGGCTGCGTATCTATGTATCTATCATCTATCACCTATCTGTAAAATAATGGATTGGCTCACGAGAGGCTGAGCAGTCCCATGATCTGTTGTCCATGAGCAGGAGATCCAGGATCAGTGGGAATCCCAGTTTGAGGGCAGAAGACCTTGCTCGAGCAGCCAGGGACAAAGAGACATGGAGAGAAAGACACACACGTGCGCGCACGCGCGCACACACACACACACACACACACACACACACACACACACACACACACTCGGGCGCGCACGCGCACACACACGCACGCGCGCCTGCCTTCCTTCACCTTTTGTTCTATTCAGGTCCTCAGTGGATTGGATGAGACTCACAAAGTGCAGGATGAGCTTAGTCTGCTGATTCAAATGCTAATCTCACCCGGAGGCACCCTCCCAGACACACAGAATAATGTTGAACCAAATGTCTGGATGCCAGTGGCCCAGTCAGGTTGATACACAAAATGAACCATTACAGAAGGAAGTGCTAGATATCAAAGTGAGATTGTGCACCCTTGCAGAGATGAACTTGACCCTGCTTGGCCCTATGCATCCTGGTCCCAAGTTTAGATCCCCTGGTGCAGAACCTTGTTTTTATCTATGCAGAGTGGAGCCCAGGGAGAGTTTAGCAGGCCCTGACAGCACCTGACTTGCCCCTTACAAATGCTCTCTTGCTCTGTGGAGAACAGATCATGGGGCACTGGGGTGAAAGCGGGTAGCCAGGAATCGTTAGTGATCCCACTGCATGGCTCATTTTGATTTGCTATTGCCTTTGGGCTCTCCAGAGCTGGGGGCAGGGTGGGGGGTGAAGATTAACCACAACAAACTGGAAATTCAGCAGGTTAGTGTCCGTAGTCCTGACACCATCCTTTCTGGAGGAAAGGACATTTCAAGTGGTTTCATGTGGAAATTCAGAGGGCTGAATTAGACATTTTAGAATGAGCTTTGAGGCTCATGCTAACTTTAGTATTCTCTGAATATGTATTTTGTATTTGATTTAATTGTAGGTTGCCATCAATAGTTGTCTTTACTCATAAATAGGTAGAATGAACTGTTTGGAGTGTGTTCATGACTGTGTTCTATTTATCATTGTATTAAGAGACTAAGTCACAGCCAAGAATACAGAATGTATTATTTTTAACTGACAAAAAATACTACATTATACAAGGGAATTGCTCTCTTGCATCACCATATGCAGCTGGAATAAATCCAGCACCTCCAGCCTTGTACCCTTTTCCTCAATTTCTGTCTCTGGTATTCGCATTGCCACTCCCTTTAAAAGTCAATATTCTTTAACTACTCCTAGTGTTTTCCATCTACAGTTAAATGGTCTTGTGCTAATTCACATTTGCAGTGAAATGTGGATCCCCATATTCAGTCTAAATCCATGAACCTTAATTGTTCTGTTGAGCTGTCTGATCAAGGTCATTATTACTTTATTTAGTTGAACCCTATTTTTAGGTTGCATGGTCAGAAAGACATGGCAGGATATTCACCTGAGATTCCAGCTGAAACTGAAGTGTTCATGTTAAAGGTCGTATGCAGAGGGAAAAATGTCAGGCTGCGTTCCTTTTTCTTACGTGCCTGTGGTCTTCAGGTGTCAAGAGGTGAGTAGACCCGGCTGTTACTGAACAATTAAATTTATTTCATTATTAAAGTAGAGATCCATCCAGCAAAGCTGGAATATTTTGCATATGCACATAATGATGAGTTTCATTTGCCATATCTTACAGGTTAGTCAAAGAAAGACTGTGCTAATAGATGGGCAATTTCTGCAGGTGTGTGGGACCATTAAAATCACCCAAACTGTTGTGCAGAGAAATTACTTGGAATTGAAAACTCAGCAAGTTTCCAGTGAAGATTCAGCTTGCTGAGAATCGATCCTTTTTTGTGTTGTTACTTGGTCTGACCTCCTCCTGTCTCTGGAGGGAGCCAGCACTCTCTCGTTTCTTTTTTGTTTTGCTCTCTTCAGGAGAAATCAGGAGGTAGGGCTGGTCTGAGGAGTTGAGTTGACAGATTTTTGCTTTTAGTTTCCGAGGATATTGAGCAGGACTGATAGGAGAGGTAGCCATGGCATGATGTTGAGAGCGTTGGACTAGATATCAAAATTGTCTGTAGACCTGTCCTTACATGAGATGTACTGCCATTTTGAGAGCAAATATCTAGTAAGAAAAAGAGGTGATATCCTTATTCTTTCTGTTTATATTTTTCCTCTGCCACTATCATTAAAGGGCAAGGGAGAGATCTAGAATATTTGTAAAGTTGAAAAATGTGTTAGCCTTGGAGTTACTATTTTGTAATCTGTTGAGAAATAAAAACACATTTATTTGAATGTAGTCTGGAAGACAACTATTTGTTTTCTTGGATATTTAATATTCCAGATTTAGTTTCAAATGTGGTTGAAGATGCAAGTCTGTATGCCCACACACACAGATGTGTATAGCTCCTCGTGTGTGTATAAGTTGTATGTAGTTCTGTGACACCTCATATTCATATCCTGGCATATTTTCTGAGGTTGTGATACTGACATTCAGACTGCAGGAAACCGGTGCAGTCATTAGATGTTGATTACATTTCACATTGGGTTTTGTAGATTTTAGTTGGAAAGAAATGTTACCTAAGGAGGTACATTTCCTAGAAAGAATGTCATAATTTTAGCTATTATGTGGCTGCCACCCCGAGAAAACAGATAGAACAGATGGCCCTCATTTCTTATCAGTTAAGATGCCATTCTACCCACAAAGCATTCTGGAGAAAATTTGGCAGGCAATCCAGTTCTGTTTATCCTTTGCGTTTGCTGCCCCGTTCTTTATGTACCCACAGTGCTGTGGGGACCTCTCATCCCGCCTTGCCTCTGCTTGTTTCTGGAGCCACAGTGGCTTCTTCCATTCTGCCCTCCAACCCCTGCTGCAGATCTGTGCCACTCTGTCCCCTCCACTGGGAGACCCCTGTCCTACTTTCCAGCTCTAGTCCCTTCCTGAGAGTTTTCCTAACCTCCCTTAGTCAAATACCCTGTTTCAGTTTCTCACAGCCCATGCAACTGTCCTGTGAAAGTTCCTAGCAGGGTTCTTGGATGGCATTTAGGGATATAGTTGTGGAATTGGGCTGTCAGTAGTGACTTGACTTTCCACTGGATGTATGTGTGTGTATGGTTTTTGTTTCTCTAGCTTTGGGAGCTTTGTCACATGGTTAAGGGCAAAGGGCATCTGTGGGGTGAATAGAACTTTCTAACCAGGATTCCCACCTGGCCTTGATAGTGCCCATTGTATATACATATAAGAGCCTGTCTGCACATTAGTGTGATGTTTACCAGTGGCAGAGCTGCCAATTACGGGATTGCTGGTCTGGAGTAATGGGTGGAGAGGAGGCACACATTTCCTCCTCCCCTCTGTCCCTGGTAGGTAATTGGTCAGGTGCCTGCCAGTCACAGGGACCCACCCCCAGAGGTACTCCTGGGGCAAGGGGTAGGAGGTAGGCTGGATGAGGCTTGGCTGAGGAGGGGGAGCTTGTTAGTGGAGCCCAGTGAGAAGAGACAGAGCACAGTGGGAAAGAGAGAGCCCAGGAGCCAAGGTTTGGAGCAGAGCGCTGTGGCCAGAGAGACTGAGCTGTGAGGGTAAAGATCCTTTCACCCCAACCTCTCCCCTTTCTTTTCCTTCAGTATCCAAGGACTCAATGGGAACTTGCCCTGAGTGGGAAACCCCCTTCCTCCCGGAGCTATAGCGTATGTATCACAACTTTGCAATAAAGGTCTTGGTCTTAGTCTGTTCAGGCCGCCCTCACAAAAGGCCACAGATGGGTGCTCTTAAATGGTAGAAATTCATTTCTTATAGTTCCAGAGCTGCACGTCTGAGATCATGGTGTCAGCAGAGCCGGCTTCTGGTGAGCACCTGCTTCTGGGCTGTAGGTAGCCAGCTTCTTGCTGGGTCCTCACCTGTGGAAAGCAGAGGAGGCGAGCTTCTGGTGACTTTTACGAGGGTGCTAATTCCGTTCTTCATGACCACATCACCTCCCAGAAGTCCCCCTCCTAATACCATTGATCTGGATGGTAGGGTTTCCATATAGGAGTTTTGGAGGGACACAAGCAGTCTTGTAATGCAAAATTCAGAGAAATAACCTGTTCTCATCTCCTGAAACCTAGGTAATTGCTCTAATTATTGTCTCTGGGTTACCTATTCCTGAGACCGATGTTCCTCAGGTAACAGAGAGGATTAACCCACCCGCCTTCGCATTTATGGGTAACTCAATTCTCTATATTCTCTTTTTTCACAATCAAGAATCACAGTGACCCCCATGATTCTCCTGCCAATCCACTCATCACTGTCATTGTGTCTGAGACTTTCTGTCCCCTTTGCTTCAGCCTGGCTCGGCACCCTGTTTCACTGACTCTGTGCCATAATGTGTCTTTGGAGTTATAACAAAAGATGTTTTTCCACTTCCAAAATGAGGTCTATCAAGGGGAGGGATGATGTCTTCCCAATATCCCCAAAGTCCCAGCTCATTAAAAGACCTAAGTGAATATTTATTCCATAAGTAAATAAATACAGTAATGCATAAAATAAAATAAAAAATTGCAGGTTTTCTTTAGAAAATCATTGTATGATGATATTACACCAGGGCCGGTTTGCAGTATTAGATACATGATGGGATAATAACAACTGTTTGTGCTATTTGCTTAGCTTATTCTTTTACAAAGCACTTTCCTTTTATCATTTTATTTGACTCTCTTGAGAATCATGTGAGGTCGACTCAGCAGGTAACACCAACTCTGCTTTATAGAGGAGGGTGCTGAGCTCCAGTTTACACTGGGGGCCCTAGACCCCAGGCTTACAGTCCTAGGCTAGTGCCCTTTTCACCACTCCAGGGTGGCCCCAGGCCATGCCGGGTTGAGAGCCTGTTGTGCTCTTAACGTACTTGGATGTTGAAGCCCCACTGTGTCACATGAGAAGGAGAATTTGCCTTACGTGGTGTGTAAGTCTGCATGGGTTGTCCTAGCAGATCCCACAGGCTGGGAGCTTCCAAAACAGAAATATATTGTCTCGTGGTCCTGGAGGCTGGAATCCCCTAGCACGTGTCAGCAAGGCTCGTTCCTTCTGAGGCTGGGAGGGACAATGTTCCATTCTTCTCCCCAACTTCTGGGGTTTTTTGGCATCTTGGAGGCCTTTGGCTCATAGAAGCGTTACCCTGACCCCTGCCTTCATGCCCATGTGGCGCACTGCTCATGTGCCTCTGTGCTCCCAAAGGCCTGGCTTCGTATAAGGACACTTGTCACGTTGGATTAGCGACCTGCTTTATGACCTCATCCTACCTATTTAACATCTGCAAAGGCCTTATTTCCAAGGAAGGTCACATTTTGAAGTACTTTTTGGAGGGTGACACAATGGAACCCATAGTACATAGTTCTGTTGGATTTTGAGGTTAGTTTCTGAAGAATAACAGCCACATTGTGCAGAAACCAGAAGTCAGCACACCTGTGCTCAGGGGGACCAGGCCTATCAGCATCACCAGAGAGCTCCCCTTGACCTTTGAAACAAAACAAGGAGCATGAAGTGTTCCGGACCTTAGCCCAGTCATAGAGAGAGTGAGGCTGGCTGTCACGTGCTGTTTTGCTGAAATGACATCTATCTTTTGACTTGATGCCACTAGAAACATACAGATTAAAAAACAATAAAACTCCATAATAGGATGAAAAAAGAAGAGACCGATAGACACATAGAGACCATCCATAATACCAGTTTCCTTCACTCACTAAGCACTGTGGTATTTCTAAGTCGTCATCCTCTGCTTTTCAAATGCACCACCAGGTGCCGGTGGTTCTGGAAGCACTGTGAGTTTAGTGTGGTAGTGTCTCTGCTGTGCATGATAAGTCATATCTGTAGATTGCCCAACATGAAATGTCCATTGTTTTCTTTTTAAACCATAAACCATGCTCCATGGGGGAAATACTCTCTTTGGAGTATTTTAATTATAAAAGCAATGTTTAGAAAAGCATGAAGAAAATACATCAAACAATGTGGCTTTGATCTCCTTTGTGCCTGATGAAATGGGAAGCCTGTATGAACCCTGGAGAATGACACCCGGAACGTGGCACGTGACTCTCAGAGTTCTGCACCCTCTTCTTTTCTCTTCCAGGGGACGAGAGGAGAGCAGATGGGGGAATGTTCTGTGCTCACAATTAAGTGAATTACTTGCTGGCTCATCTCTAACTTTAATTACTTTCTCTTCTTCAACTTTGCAATTAGCTGATGCTGCTACAAATTTTTGTCACATACTTAATCTTTATATAGCATTTTTGGCCAGAGTGCAGTTGAAGTCTGAGTTACTCCAACATCTTTATCTAGAGGCGAGGCTCTCCGGGCAGCTGTGTGACAGGGCACACCCGGGCACGGGCTGGCCTGCGTGGGACAGGAGAGCAGGGGAGGTTTACTTTTGGTGCTCGTGCCCCTTCTCATACTTCTCAGGGGCACACACAGTGCCCTGAGCTGGCCAGGTGCTGACCCTCCTGTCCCCTGGCAGTTGAGACTGGATTTATTCAGCACCAGGAGCTTTGTAAATGCCATCTCTCTTAATCCTCTCCAGCCATGCAGATAGGATTCTACCCAGCTAACAGGTAGTATAACCGGGTCTCAGAAAAGCTATGTTACTTAGCTAGAGGGGGAGCCAGGAATTTAACATCTGGAATGTCATTCCCAAATTTTAGTCTCCATTACTTTTTGCTGCCTGCTGATGGCAATCGCTGCAGTGTTCTAGGATCTGTTGATGTTGGAAGGGAGGAGGAGATATGTCCATTTTAGGGGGACAGCATTATAAGCCAGGTTCCTGAGTGGGGAATTAGCAAACTCCTATGGGAGAAGGGATGGGACAATTTGTGGCCTGACTGGTAAAAGAGGAAGTAGTGGATTGGAATTTCCAAAGTTCAAATGTAGGAAATTTGGAAGGGGTGGTTGAAGTCTATTAAGTATGTGTCGGGATACTGAATTTCATACTGTGAAATTTGAAAGATGTTCTCATTTGGAGGATTTAGCTATGTTGTTTCAGACATTGAGTGACATCCAAGTGTCCTGTAGACATTTAGACATACATAGTTAGTGAGGAGTCAGAGCAAAATAAGAGGAATGAAGAGTTACTCATACACAGGTAGTGATTGAAATCAGAGCTGAGTCGACCCACGTCTCTACCAAGACGGATCAGTCCATTTCCAAACGCATATGTGAGGACGGTGAGGCTCATGATGGTTCAGGAACCTCCTCAGATTCTCTCAGAAAGTGATGGAGCTGGAAGGGAATCCAACTCTGATCCTCAACCCCAAGGTCCGCCCCTCAGGCACAGGAACGCAGCACAGCCAGCTGGAGGGCACTCTCTGGAGAGGGAGAGGCCGACCGGGCTGTGTCCAACTGGAGCCCCGGGCGTTGGGACCCCCTGGTGCAGGTGGCGATATATGAAAACGGTCTGGCGGGGGCTCTGACTCCAGTTCTTAGGATGAATCTGCACCCTAGGAAGGGAGCTGTCTACTGGCTCTTTAACCTGGTTATAGTCACCAAGTGTAAGGCCCACACGGTGGACTCTGGCAACCCTTTCCTGTTGTTCCCCAGTGAGAAACTATGTGGTTAAAAAAGAAACCTCTTTATTAGCATTTTTAAAACTGGAAAAGTGCACAGAACCATACAGTAAGTACCCATGAACCCACACTTGGACTCTCCAGTTGTGCACATTTAGCCAGATTTACTTCATCCTGATACTTTCTGCTAAACAGCAAATTCTAGATACCATGATACTTCATCCCCAAGGACTTCAGCAAGACTTCCCTCAGCCCCCAAGCAAGGACATTCTCCTCAGTCACCTAAGAACTATTGTCACACTTACTAAATCAGCAGTAGCTCCTCATATGTTCCTCTGGCCAGGTGCTGAGCCTCTGTCCTGCCCGAATCTCCTCTACTCTGCATTGGTCTGGATAGACTCTGTGTAGCGGTGTTTGTTCTGCTCTGAGGTATCAGATTCTTCTTTAATGCCCTGGTAACCAATAATCAGCCTTCACACACGAGAGTAACCACCACAGTAGTTACTGTTTGTTGAGAGCTTACTATGTGCCCAACCCCGAGCTGAGCTTTTCATTCATCATTTAATTCTCCCTGTATTATTTAAACCTGCCTATAAAGTGGATACTGTTACTATCCTCCTTTTATAAATAAACTGAGGACTCTATAGTCTTTACAGGACGAATCTTTGTCAACCACTTTCTCCCCCTGCCCTGAAAACTTCAACTATTAAGGGAGGATGCACCAAAAAACCAGATATCGAGGTTGGAGCCTGCCTACCAAGAGCTGAAACCAAGGAACTCACAAGGGAAATAAGAAATCAGAGAACTGAGTGTTGGAAGGTGCCTACTCATTCCCCAGATGGAGCCCAGCCTCTTGTCCTGATGGGTGCCTTTGGCACTGAATTTCTGCTCTACTTTGATTCTATGGCCATAAATATCCCTCTATGAGCCATTTTGAGTGGCCCCTTGTCAAGGAAATGGCTTTTTGAGCTAGTGAGTCATGTCATTACGCGACAGTTCTTTCTTTATCTCATGTAAAATATTCCAGATGATGGGAAGTGTACCCGGAAATTGTCAAGGGAAGAACCAAGCAAAGTACTTAGAAATACCTGCATATTCAGGAAAAATCACTGGCCAAGTATTCACACACCAGAGTGAGTAAATCATATGGGAAGGAGGGAGAGATTGCATTCCAATCTGATTAAGCAACAATAACCGAAAAAGAGAAAAACCAATACCATCAAGCCCTGTTTGGTTTTTAAGGTGTAACAAAGCGGCAGAATGTTTCCAATTACAGTTTTTTGGGGATGTGCTCCCAATATTCATTTTTATGTAAGCGGATTTGATTGCTTTTTCTTTGACATGACATTTTTAGGTGGCTTATCCATAGTTGGGTAAGATTCAGTGTGAGATTGTGGAGGAGAACGTACAGTGGTCGGCATTTGTGAGTTTTAGGTTTGTGGCCTGGCTCTGAGTGTCAGTTAGGACTGGCATGTGAGTGACCAGAGCCAGTCTCCTAGGCCAGGGGAAGATTCGTTTCTCTCGCACACAGAGATCCAGAGGCTGGCCATCTGGGAGAGCACGTTGGCCTCAAGGAGTCTTGACTGTGATGAGCTCATGTCTCTAGTGCCCAGAACTTGTGCTTGTGTCCACATGTACATAGGGCACCAGCTGTTCCCAGAGCATTTGGGGCAACGGGGTGGAGGAAAATGAAGACAAGGGAACAAAGTGCACACACTAGGTGCTCTTTCCCCAAATCTATCATAATTGGCATACAGTTCCCATACACAAAATGCACATGCAGTGGACAGCTTGGGACATTACCATAGAGGACATGATCACAGATCACAGCAGTCAAGACAGCCCGCACCCTTCTGGCCTAGCACCTTCTGCCACCTTGATCAGCTTTCCTGCTTCCTTCTCCAAAGTAGCTGCTGTGCTTGCTTCTTTTTCTTTTTGACTTTTATATAAATTGAATCATATAGCATATATTCTTTGAATCCACCTTCTTTTGCCTAAAATATGTATTTGTGAGATTCATCCATGTTGTTATATGTAGCTGTAGTTAATTCAATTTCATTGCTGTATACAGTTCCTTCTGTTGATTATTTGGGTTGTTTCTAATTTGGGATTATTAGGAATTGTGCTGCTATGAACCTCCTTTTCCTGTCTCTTTGCACCTATGTAAACATTCTGTTGGGGAAGTGTATGTTCAGAGTGATTGCATCAATTGATCACCAGCAGTGTGGGAGTTTTCAGTGTTCCATGTGCTTGGCAACACTTTTAATTGTCTTTTTCATTTTAGCTGTTCTTAGGGGTTATTGTGGGTTTTGTTTTCATTGCATTGATTACTAACGAGACTGAACAGCTTTGTATATATTATGGTGTTTTGAATATCCTCCTTTGTAAGCTTGTTCATTAACTCCCCCATTTTTCTGTGGGGTTGTCTCTTTTTCCTGTTAATTTTTTCAAGTAGCATTATAACAGTGGTCTGGAGAAATGGACTAATTCATACTTGACTTCTAGAAATATAGGCATAAAGTGTGGTCATTTTGCCTGTATGTGTAATACATTTAAATATTCGGGTACCATCAGAAATAGGGTTTTAAGTTAATAGAACATAATGGTTCCCAAGAAACTACTTCACTGAATTATATAAATATTTTTATGTAGCCATTTATTGAACCCATTGACCTGCCCAGGATTAGGAGAATTTTGTTTTTGAATTCTCAAGGAAGTTTATTTTATGCTGGATCATGAAGCTGTTTCTGGATGAAACCCCAGCATCATTTTTAAGGATTTTCTGATAATGCATTATCTTCTGTTAGGTGCTTGAAAGTCCTGAAAATTAGTTAGTATTGAGCTGCTATTCATTACTGAAGTTTAAGCTCTTTTATTGGCATTTTACTAACAAGGATCTTTTAATACTTTTTTGCTATAACATTATATCTTACTCTAAGTTAACTTTAATCAATCCTCAATTTTATATGTCATGACTTCATGAAAAAATAAAATTTGATTAAAGGTTCTACATAGATGAAGTTGAATTTTGTGAAATGACAATGAACTGTTTTGGAGTGTTTTTTAATTACTTTTGAGTTAACTCAGAAATTTGTCATAAATGCATCTGCTAGTGTATTAGAATTTTTTTCCTCAGGATGAGCAAGCTTATTTTAATTTCAGATATGTACTTAGTGATAGCCCTGGGGTATGAATAATTAGAATGAGTTTAGCAGAGTTCTTTTAGTGCTTCAGAAAAAGAGTTAGGTAACATTATGTACAGAAAGCTTGTTCCCAATTCCTTACGATGTAATTAACAAAAAAATCCATACTCCTACAATTTTGTAACCATGTGATATAATTCATCCTACACTTTCATAAATGACTCATAACCTATAAATCTTAATGATCATATTCATATTTAAAAATAAGACTATTATAATTCAATAGTATATAATCTTATGTATTGTAGATGACTGTATCCTATCGTTGAAACAGGAAAATAGGCAACTTTCACGATATTTAAGTAGAAATGACCAAAATGGTTAAAATAAAGCGTATTTCTAAGAAAGATTAAAAATGACATTTTCTTGGCTCTGGATGCCAACTGTGCCATGACTGGCTTTCCTTTCTGGGCTTGGGCCAGTGGCTAAACTTCTCTGGGCCACAGTTTCCCCATCCGCTAAATTTAACCTAATCTCAGGTCCTTTTCTCCTCTTTGTCCATTGGAGGCTGATGTGGTTGTTTACTTTCAGCCTTTCTCATTTCCTAACATATCCATATGGAGGCTTAACAATATATCTTTAATTATGAAATATTTCAAACACAGAAATATGGAGGAATGAAAATCAAATTGACATCACATATGGGAGTGAAGTTCATATGTGTGTGTTCATATGATAAAAAACTGGCATCGTATTGAGGCATGTCAACTTTAAAATCCTCTTTTAAAAGGAATGGCATTTTAAATACCAGCGTGAGGGGATTTACTTAATTCGGTGGGCAAAAGGCCATAATTGAAATTCTTCATTAGGAGGAAAGTAATAGTGCAGCACCGTCCGGGAAGATGGCCCGGCCTGCTCGCAGAGCGCGGGTCAGCACGGGGCAGGGAGGCCGACGAGACGCTGGCTGTGGCGCCTCGTGGGCGCCGCGACGACAGCCTGCAGGAGGGCAGTGCTGGTGGCGGTAGAAATGAGCCGCCGCAGGACACGCTGTCCGTGGTGCCCCAAGGGAGAAGGGGGCCCTGTGTCCAGGCTCCCAAGCCCAGGGTCTGAGAAGATGGGCTATTGATGAACCGGGGAGAGCGAGGGGCACGACTTTCTTTTTTGCAGGAAAGATGAGATTTTCCATATTTTGAATCTAAGATGAGGTGAAAATGCTTATTGGGAAGGTGGAGATGTGGTTCTGGAGCCCAGGGGAGAGACCCGGGCTTGTGAGCAAGACGCAGAGCCGCCAGTCTCGTGAACCCCAGGGAGCGGCAGGGTGCTGGCAGGTCTCCCCCTCCTCCCCGCCCCCCCACTGCTTCTTCTTCACTTCTCGGCGGGGTGCCCGTGCCCTAGCGCCCTGCGGCGCTCTCTACCTAGGAGCCCAGTGTAGTGTTTTCCTTAAAGTGCATGAAGGCAGAAACTTGGGGGCCGGGGGTCAGAGCCCCTCTAGGGTGGGTTGTGCACGGTTTTAAGGAGACCCTCTTACTTGAGACCCACTGCTCCACGGTGTAAAGGGGGTTGGTCCCTGATTTTTTTTATCTTGGGGATCGTAGGGGGCCCTGGGACAGTCCACTGCAATTTCCTGATACTGGACCAGGCACACGAGCCAGAACAGGGAGCTGGGGCAAAGCAGGGCTCCGGCACATGGGACAAGTCTACTTGTCAGCTGAGAGAAGGGTCGCGTTTAATGGCCCTTGACTCGACTGTCTGACAGTGTCAATAAGTGAATGAACTGGTGATTGAAAGAATAAGCTTTCGACGTTTATTATCTGTTATTCTGCACCGCGCTTGTCGGTGGGGAGCCCGGATCAGCTGGCTGACCTTGTTAGCCATCACCCGTGTCTGGGCACTCAGAGGCCCGCTGGGAGAGGCACTACCACTTCAGGAGATGGGCACATCCCGTGATGGCCCTCCAGATGAAAGTGGCTGAGGAAAGGGGGTTCTCCTCCCTGCTGGGCTGAATGGCAAGGCATTGTGAGGGTTTCCTTTCTTGCCTTTTGCAATATAATGAGTCATAAGAAATGATATTTGGTCATTCAGATGACCAAATATGTATTTCCCAGGTATATTTGGTCTTTGTGCATGGTTTCTAGAGACACTACAGAGCCTTAAAGGTGAAATGGGTGTCTTGTCATGTTAATGAGAGACTTTTGGGCCCCACCCAAGGGCAGGGGCTGGAAGCTGAATCTGCCAATGGCCAATGATTTAGTCAATCATAACTGTGCAGTGAAGCCTCACGAAAACCCCTGAGAAGAGCTTTTCACTCTCTTGGATCCTTCTTCTCTGTTGGGAAGAGCTTCTGTGCCTGGGGAACCAGAAAGCCTCCATGTGGCACCCAGCCAGGCCCCAAACTCCACAAGGATAGAAGCTCCTTTATTCGGGACCTTGCCCTGTGTCTCTCTTCATCTGACTGTTAGCTTGTATCCTTTACGGTATCCTTTATTAAACTGGTAAACCCAGTGTTTTCCTGAGTTCTGTGAGCCACTCCAGCAAATTAATGGAACCTAAGGGGGGCGGTCGTGGGAACCCCCAGTCTGTAGCTGGCACTGCCTGGGGCTTGTGACCGGCCTCTGGTGCCAGAGGTGGGGGCAGTCTCGCAGGACGGAGCCCTTCACCTGGGGAACCTGGTGCCGTCTCCGGGCACACAGGATCAGAACTGGGCTGTAGGGCACCCTTCCCGGCGTTTGACAACTGCTCGGTGTTATGTATGAGACCACCCCCTCCCACACACATACACATTGGACTCGGGCCCAGGAACCTGAATGGAGTTTAATACTATTACTTGTGTGTGTAATAGTATTATTGTTATTGTATATGAAAAAACACATCACACCTTTCTAAAGTGTATCCCAGTTTGGCTAAAAATTTCCCTTATTGTAATCATAAAAATAAAATATGCTCTCCAAAGTAATGGTGGTAATTTTATAAAAATAACCAGGAGAAATTACAATGACCTTTTATAAAAAGATCACCATGTGTATCACCCTACCACAGGTAAATGAGATCACGAACGGTGTCGATTCTTTACCTGTCCCCTCTCATCCCGAATGTGGTAAGTTCCTGAGAGCCACATATACATTGCCTATATTACGTACAGCTTTCAGAGATGACAGACTAATCTGAGCAATTAGATTCTTGGGAAAGATCAAGACACTTATTAAATCTTACCTTAGTCACTCCTAATTACAGCCATCCATTAATCTGGGTGGAATAAATTACTAGTGCAAAGCTACAATTCAATCACAACATAACTAGCCTTTATTTTAGATGATTAAAAAAACCAACACCCTCACCACATATGCCCCAAGGTGATCTGTGATTAATTAACCAAGTTAGACCGTGCAGATTGCCATTGCATAAAGATACAAAGCATATCTCCCAATTAGCTTCATAAAGACACACACATTACATGATGCAGGGAAGGGTGCATTCAGAAATGCTGTGGGCTGCGCGTTTGTGCTCCCCACCCCATGTCACCAGCTCCAGCAGCCAGATGTTTCCTCCCCACGTGAAAGATGGCTGTGGTCACAGCGCTGTCACACAGCTCCAGTGATCTGCAGAATGGGGCCTGTAGGACAAAAGAGACCCCAGACGGAAGAGAAGTGGGGTGCCAGCCGAGCACGGTGAAGGTGGGTGCGGGTGTCCTCTTCCCAGAAGAATACTGAGGTCTCTCGCTGTGGTGCTGGAAGCCTGGGTGTAGGTTTCATGTAGCGACACTTTTACGCTATGTTGGTCTGACCATTTCTGAGACAACGATCCAGCAGTGAGCAGGTGCTCTGCCTTCTCGCTCAGTGACGCTCTTGCTTCACACACCCCAGGCGCCCTGTCACACGCACCACGAAAAGTGACAGTAGAATTAAAGGACTATGAATTCTCTGTCTATGTCTAAATGGCTTGAGGAAATTATTCGGATGAGCCAAGCTCTGTAACACTTTCTCCCAAACTAGTGACCTCTGACGCGGTCACCCCAGACGCCTGCCAGGGGCACATGCACGTGCACACGTGTGACTTTCCTCTGCACGAGGTGCCTTTGCAGGATGCTGCCTGTGCTTCTTTAGAGACGTCCCTGTGGAATTTCTGGATTCTTGTGTAGATGCAGATTAATATGGCATGATCACATTAGTTGCTGTCACGGTAGCAGCTTGGCTCTCCAGGCCTCGACGTCCTCTTATCGTTGGGGGACAGACTAGCAGGAAGGGTGACCATGCGGCCGTCACTGCCACCAAGGGGGGCGAAGCAGGGAGTGCCCGCCCCCAAGTCCCCTACCCCTCACTTTATATGGCACACACTTGGCAGAACAGGGGGGTTGGAGCTGGTCACTGACTGCCAGAATATATTTTTTTAAGTGGCAAAAATTTTCCTTCTTTCTAATGCCCCTCTGTAGTGTCTGAGGGTGATTTTCACTGTGTTCGGTCATTTCATGGCAGAGGTTTGAATACCTCTTTTCCTGCCATCTTTTCAAAAGGTACTGCATTTTATTTTGCATTAACAACTTTTATATAAATAACTTCGATAGCCATCCTATTCCTAAGAGTTATGGCCAGTCACTGTGGCTGCATTTATGTGCTCGTGGAAATGGCGGTGACGGCCCCTTGCCCACATTATGGGAGGGAGTCACTCTGAGAAGGGTGCCACCCATCTGGATGCTGTTCCTAGCTCACAGGATATAAAGCGGATTCAGGAAGGAGGCAAATGCTTTTTAGCTTTATACACGTATTTGCACTTATTATTTCAGTGGCAAAGGGGCCAACCTTAACATGAGCAGAGCAAAGAAGCATGGTTGCAGTGAGACTTGCCTGTTGTATTTTTGAAGGCAAACAAAAAGAGCTAATATTGGTGGTGAGAATTTTTTTTTAATACTCAGCTATTTCAGAAAAGAAACAAAGCATAGCCTTTTCTGGTGAAGAGCAACAGCCCAGAGTGAAGGCACTTGCTCTTGTTCACCCACCCCCGTCAGACCAGAGCTTCCCCTTCCCCTTTTTGGAGTTAATGCCCAGAGTCTAGGTGAAGCCAGGGGTCAGGGACTGGGAGAAAGAGGACATGCGCAGAGCTGGGAGTGGCGCACGGCTCTACTGCGTGTGAGGCTTTCACCGGATTCCATGTGTTCAGTGCAGGAAAGATGCCTGGAAGGTGGAGCCCTGCCCCCAGTACCTGCTAGGGGACTTGCGGCGCGAAGAGTGGGAATTGGCCCCTCCCACATGGACTAGTAGGCGCAGAGGATTAAGGCCATGGTAGAGTCCCTAAATATGAGAAGGAAAAGGGACGAGATCTCCCGTCAATCTACTTGTTTGGCCTGAATGAGGCACCCTCTAGACCAGTTGAGCCCCATCGCAGGAGAGCATGTGTTTGCCCCAGGAAAACCACAAATAACACTTTCTTGAAATGCCAAGAAGTAGATACCTTTTTCTTTTGAAATAATGTCAAATTTACAGAAACCTCGCAAGAGGGCGAGAACCCCATCACACCCCGTGAGCTGCGACAGCCTCTGCCCTGCTCTTGCGGTTTCTCTTCTTCTGCACAGCCTGTGTGCCCCCGCCAACACCAGGAAGCTAGGGTGGGCAGGCTGCCCATGTCCCCTGGAGATCCCCTTCAAATTTATCTGTTGTCCCCAAAATGCCCTTTATATACACACACCTTCCCCCTACAAAAATCAAAACCAACCCCAAACTCTTCCTTCCTTGCATCACTTTCCTTTCTGTCCAAATGCACTCAAGAACCACGCGTTATGGTGAGTTGCTGTGTTTCAGCCTGGAACACTGTGTCTTCCTTGTCTTTCTGGACCTGATATTTGTGATGACACAGACTGGTTACGTGGCAGGACCCTTAACGGGCTATTACAGGATTATACATTTTCAAGAGAGGGTCTATGGTAATGCAGCGTTTCCTGATCTTTCAGTACAAAATCTTAGTCTAGGGAAAGAATCTTAGTGCTCTTGGAACATGTCTTCAGACATATTGTCTTACAGGATTAACTCCCCTGCTGGAGAATTCAGGGGTTGTGACAAGAATGAGTTATGTTTGAAAAGATCCTTAAATTTCACTTTCAAGAGAAAGTGGTTCTCGGGAGAGACCATTAGCGCACGATCAAGTGCAGAGACCATTCAACAGTGCCTGGAAAACTGAAAATAAAGACGTTCACCCAAGTACTATTGCCTTTTTCATCAGTTTTACCCAAGGTAAATTTTAGTAGAATAGCTTTGATCTATATTGATTGCATTTTATTTCCCCCCTCAAAATCTTTTAAATAATGTCACAAACCACAATGCACATATGACATAAAAAATAAACTGAAATGAATCTGAGTCCTCTTTACGACAGCAGCTTAACATCCCTGAGCCTATAAGGGAAGAAGAGCAAGGGACGACTGCCTGCACTGCCACTGGCAGCTGGGTGATGGATCGAGGACCTACCCATTCAGTGAGATGCTTTGTGGGTAAGTGTCACAGAGCCTTTCCAGAGGATTCTATTTTGACTTTTCCCTTTGTAAGACCAAAAAAATAAAAAATAAACCATCAAAGTATAGTGTAGTTATTTTTAATGCTTTTGGCTAAATTGTAATCTAGAGATTTTGCACTGTGCCTTCTGCCTTTTGGGAGCAGGACACGCTCATCTCTTGTTGATGAAAACGTCTCGCATGGGCAATTTTCTTTGCTGGGTGTTGGGTCATACATAGTGATCCCAGTTGCAATTCCAATATTACCTTCGATTGTTTCCCCCAAGATGCTCATGCTGAGATTTTCTTCTTCCAAAACTATTCATCTGAGAACAGAGAATATGGTCCCATGCTTTTTCCTTTTAAAAGGGACACTTAGTGAATGCAAGTATTTCATGTGAATTTCCTATGTAACGATAGATACCATTATTATATATTTATCAGGTCTAGTAACTCATTGAAAAGAAAATATTACGGCCTCCATGGCCATCACAATCTCTAATGGTGCCTACATGATTTGACCCAGCCGACTCAGAGGTCATTTACTATTCCTTAGCTTTTGTCCTAATTAAGTTACATTTTCAATTATTAAATTTTATTATGGGAAGGCAGTGTGTGCCAATGCACAAAGTCAGATCAGATTGAGAAATTAAAGAGCCCCTCCCCTAGGCTCAGGGAACCACAGTGAGCCGTGTGCATAAGGCCACAGCTCTCTGGCTCCTGGGGCAGCCCTACCCCTACACCACTGTGAGTTGTCCCAGTCCCTCCACACACACACACACACAAAATACCTTCTCTTTTTTCTTACTTTTGCAGTGGGATAGATCACAATCTATCTGCTTCTGCAACCTACAGCTTCCTCTCCTAGTACCGAACACCACCCAGCTCAGCCTTGCTCAGAATCCTTGCTTCCTAGAGAAACTTCTCCGGCTTCATTCATTCAACAAACATTTGTTAAGCACCTACTATATGCTGGATACTATGCTTCATTAGTGAATAAAACAGATCCTTGCTGTTTTGGCTTTTACACTCTATAAGGAAGATAGATAATAAACAGTGAACATATGGAGAGTGAACCACCCAGTGTGTTGGAGGGGAGTGGGTGCTGTACCCCCCCAGGAGGGGCAGGTACGGGGGCTGGAGGAGCTTGGGGGAGGCCGCCCTGGATAGAGTCAGGGAATACTTCCTTGAGAATAAAGATATCCTTGAGAATGAACACTTCCTTGGGTTGAAGATTTGAAGGTGGTAAGGGATTTTCCTAAGACATACCTAGAGGAAGGGCCTCTCGGCTGTGGGGATGCCCAGGGTGGCTGCAGCAGAGAGATGGAGAGAAGTAGTCAGAGATGAAGTCAGAAATACAGAGGGGACCCAATCATTTAGGGCTTCAGACCACGGGGAGGACTGAGCTTTTATGGTGAGTAAAATTGCAGGGTTTGGAGTAGCAGAGCCACGATGTGATTTACAGTTTAGATCGTGGGGGTGGGGGTGGGGAGCGGCCTGAGGTGTTCAGTGCTGGGGGCAGGGGTCCTGCTGCAGGGAAGGCAGGAATCTGGGCGAGACATGGTGGTGGCACAGACAGGATGGCAGGGAGGCAGGTGGTGAGGAGTGGGAAAATTTTGGTTATTTTTGAAAAGAGAGAGCTGGCACGGCTTACAGTTAGACTAGATGTGGACTGTGGGGACTGAGAGGGGTCTGGAGGAGTCCAAGGAAGAAAAGTGCAATGGCTGCCAGCCTAGGTGGGGAGAGGGGAGAGCAGGTTTCAGGAGAGGATAAGGGGTTTGGTTTTGAGTGCGATATCTATTAGACCACCAGAGACCTTGAGAAGCAGTTGGAGATATGAGTCTGGACGCTGGGAGAAAGGTCTAGGCTGAAGGTGTAGATTTGGACATGATGAACAAATAGATGGTATCTGTCTTAGTCCATTCCAGCCACTGTAACAGAAATCCCATAGACTGGGGGGCTTGTAAACACAGCCCTGGGGTCTGGGAAGTCCAGGATCAAGGTGCCAGCACATTGGGTGACTGGTGAGGGCTTCCTGGGTCAGAGACAGCTTCATCCCTGTGTCCTCCCAGGTGGAAATGTAGGGGGCTCTCTGGGGTCCCTTCAATAAGGTCACTAATCCCATCCATAAGGGCCCCACTCTTGTGACCCAGTCACCTTCCAGAGGCCCTGCCTCCTAATGTCATCACAGTGGGGATAAGATTTCAACCTAATGAACTTGGGAGGCAGACATTCAGACCAGAGCAGCACCGCAGGCATGAAAGGGCGTGGTGCCAACAGGGCAGGTGTGGGGAGAGAGAAAAGGACAGGCAGCGGCAGGTGGAGGGGCGCATTGTGGTTGAAACTGAGTGGCCATCGAGGGAAATTGAGGGCATGTGGGATCTGGAAAGGTGAGTGAGGAGATGTGTCACAGGGGAGAAAGTGATGGTAAGTATCAGAGAAGGTGGGGAGAGAGACGTGACTCCGGGCTTTGGCCATGTGGAGGTCGTTGAGATCTTGACAAAGAACCACTTGGGCTTAATTGGGTGGGTTTCAGTGAGAATGGGAGCAGGGCATGTGGAGGCATTGTAACACTTTGATCTGTGGTGCATCTGAGAGGCAGTGACGTCTCCCAGTTGCTGTGGACCCGGCACCTGTGACCATGGTCGGGACCGTCCTGCATGCTTCCATCCCATGGGGTCATTGGTACTCTGTGTTGAGTTAAATGTCTTTTACAATGTTTTTCTTGTCATCCGAACATCTCCCCTTGATACAGTCTGGCAAAGTAAGTGTGAGGATCAACACTTGCAGAACGGGCGTCAGTAGTTTAGAAAAAAAATCTTGGAGGCAAGAATTGAAACACTCCTATCAAGTTTCTCATCTTGTGACCCTGAAACTTCCTATGCCGGACAACCTTGTGTCTGTAGCAAATAACACTGTGCCGTGCATTTAAAAATTTGTTGAGGGCATATCTTACATTAAGTGTTCTTGCTACAATAAGTATGTAAGTAAATAAATTAAACTGAAAGACAAAAGAGGTTTTCAAACATTTTTTTATTGCAGTGTAGCTGATATACAATATTATGGTTTCAAGCTGTACAGCATAGTGATTTGATAATTATGTACATGACAGAAAGCTAAACCATGATAAGTGTAGTTACTGTCATCATATAAAGATATTATAATACTATTGACCATATGCTGTACTTTTCATCCCTGTGACTTTTGTTTAATAATTGGAAGTTTGGGCACCTTCATCCCCTTTACCCTTTTCACCCGCCCCCCCACTTCCTTCCCCCCGTTCCGACCACCAGTTCTCCATGTTTTTGAATCTGTTTCTGTGGTGTTTGTTGGTTTCTTTTAGTTTTTAGATTCAGCACATAAGTGAAATTATATGGTATTTTTCTTTCTCTGTCTCATGGGACTGAGGTCTATGTTGTGTGGAAGAGTCTAAATGATAAGAATAAATTGTGTCGATTTAATTGGCAGTACTTTTTTTTTAGTGGTCATAAAATAATAATGTGCCTTACAGTGTATGCAGTTCTAGATAATAAGAGTGGCATATGAAATAAGTTTTGTTTGTAAAGTGTTACAACTTTATAACATGTGGATTCCTTAGATCAATGGGTAAACACTCAAAATCATTGCTCAATTGTGCCTGCAGATTTCTGTTACCTGGTATCCAAAAAATTTTGTCCTCTAAGGAGAGCCATGATCCAAGGAACATTATTGAGGACTAGCTGATTTAGCTGAAAGATTTACAAAAATCATATGTGTAAATCATTCCACTTGTGGTAGCAGTAATTTATTCTAAACCACTTGACCGTGGCCATCTGTTTTTGTATTAGTACACGAAGAGCCTGCTCTTTTCTCTCTCCACAAACTTACGTTCAAATCACAAATGGAGACCGATGCAGATCAGACAGTGCATGCTTTTTAAAGTGAGGAAAAGTGTCTGCAGAGCTGCAGCTCAGACTCCAGGTTCCTGCAGCCCCTCGTCCTGGGGATAGAGTGATACTAACCCAAGGCAAAATCTCAGATGGTTTTCCTCTTGGTTGAGGGCTGCAGAATAATCAAGGATCAGAGAAGTGCAGACCTACTTCTTTGCGCCTGGTCATTCCTCCATTCCCAGCCCAGCCTGCTTCTTTCCCCCACATCTCTTCCCCGTGTATGTCGTAGCCTTTAATGTCACATCAGTGGGGGCCGCTTGGGGCACCAGCATCGCCCTGTCTTGAAATCTCATCATGAATTCTCTTTGAGACGCAGCTCTCAGATGGGTTTAGAGCCGAGTGTCATCCCAGTACACTGGACCCTGTCGAAGATTCCTATCTTATATCTTGGCCAGTGGCGGGGAGACCACAGCTAGAGGATGCATGCCCCGAGTAACCAGGCTCCAAGGGGGTGACTAAGCAAGCCGGCAGGCTGGCCCGGTGCAGCTCCATCGGTGCGAGGGCAGGTCGCAACACTGGGAGCCCAGGAGGGCCTCTCTCTCTCTGTGACAGACCAGACAGCAGCCTACACACCCTGGACGGTGCCACAGTGGAGACGCCCATGGCCAGGGGCTCGGCACCCTTCCTAAAGCAGGACACAGGCCAGTTCTTTCCCCTGCCCCGACCCCCACTGCCTCGTCAGGGCAGAAGTAGGCAAGCACGCTGTGATATTTTGCTCACAGTTCTCTCTCTTACTTCATCTTTTTCCCCAAAGAAGACTAAGATACCGAGACACTGCATGTGGCTTCTTACTTGGAGGATGAAGCCTTCGTTTTTGGCCCGCCGGGGTCAGGTAGTAAATGGGGCGGCCTCCCTGCTGACCAGCCCTCAGGCCCCTGGGCTCACGGCTCTGGGAACGCTGCCCAGCGTGCACATCCCAGCCCCTGTGCAGTGCAACCCCTTTGCTTAGTGGGAATCATTGCTCTTTATCACTTGGGGTTCCATGTAGCACATGATAGAGTGAAATGGGCACAATAACATTTGCTCTGCAGTAGATGGAAAACCCTGTTTTTCAGTATTTGTAAAAGTGTTGGAATAACATGTACGCGTTTCCTGATTCCATGGTTCCATGCCTGATCGCCCGGCCTCCTCGCTGTGGTGCAGCCATCGCCGGCAGAGAAGCTCAAGGGGGATGTCAGGAAGACTGGTCACCATAGGTGCGGGAACTCTTCGCAACGCCGCGTCTGCCGAGGAGCTCCCCCGGGTGGGCAACCACTTGGAGGCAGTAAAAAATAGGCATTTTTGGTGAATTTGTGTAATGAATCATGCTCTTTCTGTCTTATGAAAATGATGAGTATCTGTATATTTCCATTTGAAAACCAGTGTGGTCAGTGTTACACTCTTTGACATTAGCCTTCTGAGAGAATTTGAAGCAATTTTACAGGAAGATTTTAAGGCTCTTCTGGGTCCTCATAGGCTCCTTGCTTTTGCCTCACCCCTTCCCCATGCCAGCCTGAACCTGCCGCGTGGCGCTGTGCCCTGCTCCTGAGGTCGGGGTGCTCTCACCTTCCGGCTCGCTGCTCCCGGGCTGGACGCTGTGGCTTCCCCTCCATCTGGGTGCTGCCTCCTCTCTGGGGCTCCCCCCGGCTCTCCCCACAGACTGGGTTGGCCCGGACGCCTATTTCTGCAGGAGTCCCCAGATACTTAGCTACACCCTTCCTGCAGCCACTGCAGCCGCCTGTCTGTCAGCGGAAGTGGCATCCTTTCCATGTTTGTGTCCCGATGAATCAGGCATTTGGGATGCTTGCTGGGCCACACGAAACCCTGTATCCTCAGTTCCTAGGCACTTCTTGTTAGAGTCAGCTCTAAATAAATCTTTCCTGAATGAATGAGGGATGATTCCGCTCGGACTGATAGATGCACACACTCGCTCCTTGACTTTCTTTTTGAATGTTTTTATGGGTTTATACCTTTACAGTTTTCTTTCAATGATCTATAAAATTTGGTCCAGGAAGGACTAATTATTCAGCAACTATTCATCAGTTAAAAAGAAAATCACACACACACAAATCTTTGTCTCCCATGATACCCTCCTTTATGATTTCAGTTTTCACACTTCACATTCATTTTAACTCCATTTTTTTCCTTATCACCTTGGGACAGTTGTTACCGTGCCTGTATTTGCTAAAACTTGGGCCGTTGCGTTTACTCGGCCATATGTACTACGTGTCGTGGCGTGTCAGGTGCTCCGGACATGCAGAAGAATACAACTGTGGGCCTGCCCTTAAAGCTTTTTTTCTGGAGGTAGTCAAGAAAAGCTGTGATTCAAACATAGTGAGCAAAGGGTCCAAGAGGCATGTATATACAGAGAGCGCTAGTGGTGTAGGGAGAGAAGAGAGACGTCTGAATTACAGGGTGAGGACGGCTTAGTAAGTCTCCCGGGGAGGGATGGTTCCCGGGGCTTAGTTTAGAGGTGTTAGGACGATTTGGCCAGACTTGAAAACCGGAATCGCTTTCCTTTTCCAGGTTCAAGATGACATCGTGAGGCAGATCATTCCACTTCTGAAAGGTTCTAATCCAGAGAAATTCTTCCTTATAATGAGCCCCAAGTTCACTTTTCTGCAGCTTGTATCTGTGGCGCGGGGGGTCCTGCACGATCCCCCTTTGTGCCGTGACAGAGGCCCAGGCATGATGGGCTTGGCTGCGGGCCCTCCCCACTCTGCCCATACGCGGCCTGCCCTCTCCTGGCGGTGTCCTTCCGCGTCTTGACTGCCCCAGATGTGCCAAAGTCCAACTTAACTTATGACACCCGGGACTGAAAACAGCACATTCATAGGCTCGATGGGCCAGGAGCAGCTGGACACCATATACAGTCCTGTTGCGGCTCCAGTCTCTCTGTTCATCTAACCTGAAATGGGGATTTGTTTTGGAGGGAGAGCTTAGAGTCACTGTACATTCTCATACCATTTTCATTGACTGTGGTGCCTTAGCTATTATAATAAATGTAAGCTATCCTGTAAATCGTCTATCCCAAGACCTTAGATTACTGAATTGGATGAGACATAGTGACTTCTTGGTGGTTAGATTTGCATTTACCTCTATTGCATTTTTTTTTTCAATTTTCCACTTGCCAGGGGCTTCGTGAGCACTGATGGGTTCAACCAAAGCCCGGGTGGTGCCTCCAGGCTTGTGTGGTTCACAGAGAGATAGGACACTTACGTCTTTATGGAAAATTGTGAATAAGATTGGGGGGGAATCTTAATCAGGTGGCAACCTCTGTCTCGAGGGTGTCACTCCAGTTGCTGACGTTGTTAGGGGAGTGGCTACCCAACCAGCATCACCCTTCCCAGGCCATCTCCCATTTACCTCGATCCTTGCTGCGTTATGTGAAATGACGTCATGAGAGGCTTTGTCAGACTTTGCTGAAACCCAGTTCTATTCTGCTGATGAAATTCTCTTGATCTCTATTTTATCACAGAAATGAGAAAAGAGATTTCGGTTTCAACAGTCCTTAATAAAAATGTGTTGGTTCCTCCAGTCATCATGCTGTCTGTGCTAGGTTAGAACCAGTTGTCCATTTTCATCATGTCCACATAATAAGCAGTACGACAGTTTTGCCATGTTGACATCTATATCATTTGAGTTTGTTGCCAGAGCCATCTTTTCTCTTTGGACAATTTGGATATTGCTAGTTTCCAGCCTTATTACATCTTTCTGTTTCATTTGATTTAAAAAAATGCTGAATTCAACTGAGACTTTTGAAATCTCAAACAAGTTATTTTATTTTGAAACTCTCCATAATCTTAAGGAATCAGCCTCCATGCTATTGAAAGCCACAGAATATCAGAACGCATCCTATTCATGACCTTGTTTTTTTGGACAGCATTACTTCTTGCTCTTTGCTTCATTCGTGGCTGTTTTCTGATGCCTCTGACTTTTAATTTCAAGGGTTTATACTATTGAGCCCTTGCCTTATGCCTTCACACCACCCATCATGAACCGCTTCAGGCCACTGTATGCTGTCTGCCTACCGTGCCTCCCCAGCCTCCGGGGACCTTGTATTTAGGTTCTGCCATGGAAAATAATGTCCTGCCACTACCTGACGTGACCTAATCTTAATTTTATGGGCATGTATGTACAAACATCTGCTTGTAGATTAGACACTAGCATAGAATATTGGGGAAATAATTCATGAAGTAAAGTCTTGTAATGATGGGCAAATATTTGTTACAATTTAAAAGCTATATAAGTCAAAAAGAAGATGCCAGCCCATTGAAGGTAATTGCATCTTTGGTAGGAAATAGCTACACAATCTGAGACATAATTGAACTCCTAATATACTCTTATTGTGTGTTAGCACATGTTTTTTTGAGTGAATACATGATCTAGATGTCATATATTTTTACATGTGTATGTGTGTGTGTGTGCATGTGCATATATATGTGTGTGTGTGTGTGTGTGTGTGTGTGTGTGTGTATATACAAATTCCACATTCTTAAGATTCTTTTGGGGAACATGTTTAAAATAATTCTCTTTTCTTCCTCTGAAGTTCACTAGAATGTTAAACCACACAAGAAGGACTTGATTCTCTTACGAGAGTAAGAATTCAAAGAGAATCGGGTAAATAAGATCACCATACGTCCAGCTGTTCAGCTGATTTCATGCTCATTTCAGAGTGTAATGGAATTGGAAGCCCCAGAAGAAGTGGAGCGAAGCTCACAAGCGGGCACATTGCTTTAGTTCCTAATGCCGGCGCTGAAATGAGCTCCATGTCGGGCAGCCATAGGGTAATACTGGCTGTTCACACAGCACCTTTCTCCAAAGACCTCGATTCGTTTTACGCACCGAGCACTTGATCCTTCCTCTGACAAAAAACCGAATACTTCCTTCCTTGGAGGAGGTGAAATGCTCTGGGTGGCTTGAGAAACTTGGAAGAAAGCTGGCACCATTTCAGAAGACTCATGGCTTGGTTTTCACCACAGCTAGTTCCCTGGTCCTTCCCAGTGGGGCTGGAGGAGGAGAGAGCATTGCTTTCACAGGTGGGTCCTTCACGTGTCCAAGTGGAGCATATTCCTCCTGCTTGAGACGCAGGATTCCCTCCTACCGTGACCTGGAGTGGTTACCATGGGCTTTTATGCAAATTCCTCTGAACTTGCACGCTGCCTTCTGATGAGAGGACACTTCACTCACTCCCCACGCTGTGAGCACGACTGGAACGGAAGGTTCTGCCGGCCCCCTGTATGTGTTTCTCCTTAGGATCTTCAAAGATGTCTTCTGAGTTTATCATGACACGATTCTTTTGCATCTTTACACGTCAAGTAATACATCCTTTCCATTTTAATCAGGAAGGTATAGGGATCTCATGGTGGATTTATAAAATAAATCTAAAATTATATACTATGTTAGCTTACAGTATATCACGTATTTCATATATATGTGCTATTATATATATTCTGTACTATTGTGTTGTATATTATCCATAATATATATGACCCATATTACCCTCAGCGTTTGTTCATCCCAGTCTCTTTAAGGAAAGCACTGTTCACTAGGCCTCCCTCTCTGTTTGTTTCCGTTCAGCTCAGCCCAGGGGGAGCCCCTAAGCCCTGATAATGCCGCTAGGTAAGGTCTACTTGCTGGAGATGCTCAGATGAATGAGGCATTCTCTTGCCCTGGACAAGCTGTCGGCCTCGGTGCCATCCTGCAGTGTGGACACCTCCAGACCCCTTTACGGGGGCTCTTTGGTGCACCATCTGCACCTTAGGCCCCTCGTCTCTTCTCCCGTGCGATCCTGCACTACCCTCATTCACAGCACTTACATTTAGTGGGAATGGTTTAGCGTCTGCTCCTACTCTTGGAAGATTTAATTCCTACATTACATTCTCTGGAACTATAGCCCTGCGTTAGTTAGGGTTCTCCAGAGAAACAGAACCAGTAGGATATGTATAGATATGCATGAGAAGATTTATAATAGGGCCTGGCTTACATGGGATGGAGGCCAACATTCTCACGATCTGCCGTCCGCAAGCTGGAGAACCAGGAAAGCGGACGGTGTCATTCAGCCTGAATCCGAAGGCCTGAGAACTGGGGGGAGTTGATGGTGTCACCTCAGTCTGAGTCTGAGAGCCTGGGGACCACGAGCCCTGATGTCCAAGGGCTGGAGAAGATGGATGTCCAAGCTCAAGCGGAGTGAGCATTTGCCCTTCCTCTGCCTGTTCTATGCCCACCCCCATTGGGAGCCATCCGCTTTACTCAGATCGCCAAGTCAACTGGCAATCTCTTCTGGAAACACACTCACAGACACACCCAGAAATAATGTTTTACCAGCAATCTGGGCCTCCCTGAGCTCAGTCAAGTTGACACATAAAATTAACCATCAAAGACCCTAGTAAGTGCCTGAAAATATTTGGTGCTCAATAAGTAGGTGCTGAGTTGAGCAAAAATGCAGCACTTCCTGTTTGAGAAAGACCAACTCAGCTTAGTCATTTGCAACATTCTGCCACCAGCCTCCTGCTCTCCGTCCGGTCCACCTTGTTGCCTTTAAGAAAGAGGTCGTTTACCTTGGTGATGGGTGGCGGCTCAGCCATGGCTGTCACCAGATGCGAGACCTGGTGAGTCCACATGGGGCAAAATGCCATCTGCCTGGCATTAATTCTCCTTTGGGAAGGCCTTTCCCAACTCACGTAGAAATGAAAGTGATGGAAGTTACCAAATATTCTGTTTTTCTTCCTTAATTGCTTGCCCTCTGCCTCCAATCTTGATGGAGAAACACCTTAAGTCCAGAAAGCCCAAATGTGCTATTAACGTGCGGCACGGTGCAAAAGGAGACAATAAATGTGTATCCAGCTGAAGTGCTTTGAGCTCTGTCTGACGGCTAAATAACTGGCTGAACTTTAAGTGAATAAGAAGAAATACAGTCTTAGATCAGGGTGACCTCGAAATTAGCCGTCTTCCTGGTTATTATCTCCCTACTGTTTTAGAGGTTTGGGGTATAATTAGTCATGCATTTTGCTCAACAGCATGAGAGGGCTGAGCAGTGCCTTTGAGCTCCAGAAGCCACTGTGTCTCCTTCCTTTCGACTGCCTGAAACTTTAGTCCTGAGGAGGGTGAAAGGACATGAAGAGGGAACGAAAGACTAGCATGTTCTCATTTTCTCCATTAATTGTTCAAATGGAATGGGACACTCCGAAGTTTGCTTCACGGTTGGTTTCTACTTAACGAGTTTCGAAGCGCTTCACCCCCACTCTCAGGGGGTCTCCGGCATCAGGCGTCCTTATGCTGCTCTTTCTCAGGTTATAGTACGAGGTAGAGCTTTAGGTTGATGGGAATCCACGCATCTGTGATAGAAAGTGGACTGAGGGCTCTTCCTCTGCATTAATGCCAAGCCTCTATGCCCAGAACTGCATGTGAGAAGCAACATGTCTCTGCTGCCAGGTGCACCTGCCCTCTGTACCATTTATACCAGATCTTAGACCATCAGCATTTTTAGGTGAACACTGAAGTGTCTTTTGAGACCGAGGGGTCAGTGTTAGGACAGCTCACCCACGGGGGTTCATTCATTGCATCCTTTCCAATCGGGCATGCTTCCTGGTGGGGCCTGCAGGAATGTGGTGCCATTTAAAATGAGTTCTGTGCAGTCAAGGCAGACGACTTACAGAGAAACCCTGCCCCCACTCCTGAGCCTTTGGCGGTTCCCGGGTAGGCCTTAGGGGCTGCTTGGCTTTCCACTCTCAGCTGGACAGTCAGCTTTCCGGCGTCTGCTAGGTTGGAGCCCCGTCTGCCTTTCTTCTTCCAAGTGTTCCATCTACTGCCCCTTCTGCTCTTTTTTCCCTTTAAATAGTACCTTTAGAGGTATGTCTGGGGAGGGATTAGAGCCAGTTTCTTAAGTTTAAGCCGTCAGGAGAGTTAGAACCTTTATGGGAGGAGATTTGTTTTGTGTGTGTGCGTGTGTGTGCGTGTGTGTGTGAGAGAGAGAAAGATAGGGAGGGAGAGGCAGAGAGAACAGGGAGAGAGGAAGAGGGAGGGTGTGTGAGGGTGTGTGTGTGTGTAAAGAAGCACTTCCAGTCCGGTTGTGCTTTGAAATTAATTTAAATGTGTCGCGTTGATTCTACACTCCGAGGATTCAGTTTCCTGGGTCAGGTGTGTTATTGGAGCTCACGCCTCATGGTCATCCTGCTGAGGACTGATGGGAACAAGGGAACGGCGCCCTGTCAGGTGCCGCGTCCCCACCAGCACGCGGTGCCTCTGCGCCCACAGCCCTGTGGTTACACGCGTGTCCTCAGAGCTCCACTCTCCCTCCCCAGGTCCCCACCTTCCCTGCAGAGATGTGATCATCCACGGAGGGTCATTTGACGTGGGACGTACCCCTGACTTTTCTTCTTTGGCCACTTATTCAGTGCACCTTCAGGCCCAGCTTGTATTTTATCACACACTTTTGGCTATTACCCTTTGGTTTTAGCAGTTTTGACAAAGTCAGGGAGAACATGCAAATCAAGTGACTTTGCTGCCCAGAATTATCATTAATTAACTCAGTTATTTATCAATTATCTACTAAAGGTGAGCAAGGGGCTAGACATAAAGGAGAATGGGGCTGAATCACCACTGAGAAGGTCTCTAGCAGAGGGGTCAGATTACAAATGATAGTAGTGTGGGGGGTGAGGAGGCCGGGTATTCACATCACCATGTGGCGGGATGAGGGGAGTGTTCATTTCTCTCCGGGGTGGGGTAAGAGGCTTCCAAGAGCTTGCAGATGGGAAGGGAAGTGAAGAATACATCCTAGGCAGCAAAAAAAAAAAAAAGAGACATTATTAAAAGACCTGGTTGGGGAAGACTGCTGTGTTCAGTAGGTTGTGGACTGAGGATTATCTTCACGTTGAGAATTTATAGGCTCATTATAAGGAGTGGTTAGGATTGACAATGCCAGCCAAGGGAATCTTCCCCTGGTCTGTTAGTTTTCTGTGTAGCCAGGGCTTAAGCACAGAGCAGGCATCAAAGAGATGCTTATGAATGGAGGGACTGGTGGATGGATGGAGGGACTGGTGGATGGATGGAGG